>CM077154.1:75833096-76192029 GCA_039583875.1 Platanthera guangdongensis | reverse complement strand
AGCCCATCCAGCAGAAGAAGAGGGACGTGGCAACAAAGCTTGCAGAGCCAATAAGGGAGGAGGTTGCAAAACTCCTCAAGGCGAATTTTATTAAAGAAGTGCAATATCCCACCTGGATTTCAAATGTTGTAATGGTTAAAAAACCAGGGGGAAAGTGGCGAATGTGTGTAGACTTTACAAAACTTAATAAAGCATGTCCTAAAGATTGCTACCCCTGCCTCGGATAGATTCTTTAGTTGATTCCGCGGTAGGATACTCTTGCATGAGTTTTTTAGATGCGTTTTCTGGTTATCACCAAATAAGAATGCATAAGCCCGACGTTCCTCACACGTCGTTCATAACTAACGATGGATGCTATTGCTATCTTGTCATGCCCTTTGGGCTTAAGAATGCCGGCGCGACCTATCAACGGATGATGGACCGTGTGTTTAACCATCAAAAAGGAAGAAACCTAGAAGTGTATGTAGACGATCTCTTAATTAAGAGTAAATCGTTTTCGCTGCACTTGCTAGATCTAGCAGAGACGTTCGCTACTCTGCGTAGATACAAGATGAAGCTCAATCCTTTGAAATGTACTTTTGGAGCGAGTAAGGGGAAGTTTCTTGGTCATCTCCTTACTCCGGAGGGACTTGCCCCCAATCCCGACAAGGTAAAAGCTATTCTTGAAATGCCTACCCCTCGTTCACCAAAGGAAGTTCAGCAGTTAGGGGGAAGGCTGGCAGGTCTTGCAAGATTCCTCTCTCGGGTTGGAGATAGGAGTGCCCCCTTTTTCAAAACTCTCCGCGGTGCATCCAAGTTTGAGTGGACAGAAGAGTGCTCTCATGCTTTTGAGCAGTTAAAGATGCAGCTCACCTCATCGCCTCTGCTTCAGAGTCCCCGGCCAGGAGAGGTTCTTTTCTTGTATCTAGGGGTTGGCCCTGAGGCCGTCAGCTCCGTTCTCCTTCGGGAAGAAGGCAGAAAGCAGTTTCCAATCTACTATGTCAGCCATATCTTGAAGAGTGCTGAAACGCGGTACCCGATCTTGGAAAAGTTAGCCTTGGCACTGGTCATGTCAGCTCGCAGGCTCCGTCCATACTTCCAAGCACATTCAGTTCAAGTCATCACCGATCAACCTTTGAAGGGTGTGTTGGAAAGGCCCGAGCATTCCGGCAGGCTAGCTAAGTGGGCAATAGAGCTAAGTGAATTTGAAATTTCTTATGTGCCCAAGACAGCCATCAAAGCTCAAGTCCTAGCAGATTTTCTGATTGACATGCCAGAGTCCAGTTCTGATCAGGCAGAAAGGTCACCTTTGGCTTGGACCATCTATGTTGATGGTGCCTCAGGCAGAAGTTCTTCTGGAGCAGGAGTGGTCCTCATCAATCCAAATGGAATCAAGCTAGAGCAGGCCATCAAGTTCTACTTTCCAGTAACCAACAACCAGGCTGAATATGAATCCCTGCTAGCAGGCTTGAGGCTCGCGAGGGAATTAGGGATCGATCATGTTCACATCAGAACTGATTCTCTTGTAATGGCGTCGCAAGTCCTTGGCAACTTTGAAGCAAGGGAACCAGTCTTGAAAAAGTATCTAGCTCTTGTGAAAATAGAAATCGGCAGGTTTAAAAGCTTCACCATCGAACATATTCCTAGAACAGAGAATGAGGAGGCCGATTTTCTCTCTAAGCATGGGATACCTTCAGGAGGCACAACTTCCGAGCTCTTCCGCCCGGCAGTGATGGAAGATCTGATGCAAGTCGACCAGCGAGTCTCTTGGATGGACCCGTTTATCCTATTTCTATCAACAGGAAATTACCATCATACAGTTAGAGACAAGAAGAAGTTCAGAATAAAAGCAGCTCACTACTTTCTAGTGGCGGGAATCCTTTATAGAAAGACCTTCCTCTCAACCATGGCCCGATGTGTTTCAGAAGAAGAAGCTCACACCATTTTGCAAGAAATTCATTCAGGAGAGTGTGGAAGTCACTCTGGAGCAAGAACTCTTGAAAGACGAGTCCTACGGCAAGGGTATTTCTGGCCCACAATGAAGAAAGACTCGGAGATCTGTGCCAGAAGGTGTGTTCAATGCCAGAAGTTCGCTCCGCTTTAGCACCAAGCAGCTCAGTCCCTCAGGTCGATTGCAACTCCTTGGCCCTTTGCGGTTTGGGGAATGGATCTCATTGGTCCTTTTCCCTTGGCAAGCGGGCAACGGCGTTTTATCATCGTAATGATCGACTATTTCAGCAAGTGGATCGAAGCCAAGGCATTGGCCAAGACAACGACTCAGATCGTCAAGAACTTCATTTGGGGAGAAATTGTATGTCGGCATGGGATACCAATGGCAATAATCACCGACAATGGGCCATAGTTCAACAACTCAGAGATGATAGATTTTTGCAGGCAGATCGGAACAGAGCTGCGTTTTGCATCAGTTCATCATCCCGAAGCAATGGCCAGGTGGAAGCTGCCAACAAGCAGATCCTCAACTTGCTCAAGAAGAAAGTGCAGAATCTCAAGGGCAGTTGGGCCGATCAGCTTCCATCAGTCCTCTGGTCCCTTAGAACAACGCCATCATCCGCAACCGGGGAGACTCCCTTCAAGCTCTCTCATGGCTCAGAGGCACTCATCCCGATTGAGTTTGAAGTCCCGTCACCCAGGGTGCTACTTGCAAGAGAAGGTGTTGATGATTGGGCTGAGTTGAATAATGAGGAGATGAGGTTCAGCTTGGAACACATCGAGGAGGTCAGAGATCAAGCGGCTGTAAGGCAGGAAGAGGTCAAAAGGAGGATGGCCCGTTATTTCGATCAGAATATAAGGATCAAACACTTCCAAGTGGGAGATCTAGTTCTAAAGAAGGTCGATGCTGCTGCAAGAGCTGGTTCAGTTGGAAAGCTTAACCCAAATTGGGCCGGCCCTTTTGTCGTCAAAGAAGTGTTAAAGAGCGGCGCTTATCGCTTGCAGACGTACGAAGGAGAGGATATACCACACACGTGGAGTGGGGATGACCTCAAGCGGTTCTATTCTTAAAACCTCCTACTTTCTGTATTCTCTTCAAAAATTGTTATGAATAGAAACTGCTTGCTAACACTTCTTCGAGTGTTTTGTTGTAATCATAACAGATAAGGCGCTAAGAGAGATTTCAAAAACGGTTCTACACCCGAACTCCTTCTTTCTTTCTTATGCTTTCTTTGCAAATACATTTTCTTAATCGAAGAATCCGTACTGACACCTTTTTTCTAGTGTTTTCTCTCTCTCCCAAAGACCCATAACGGTTCCCTGATACCAGGAGACATCGCCGAGTTCAGCTAGACCTCCCCTAGAGCCGTTGTCATTAGCGTAACACCACGAAGATCACGTGTTGCGAGGAGATTTCGCACCGTGTAGTGGGGGCTTGCAGGCTCTAGCGCGGTTGGATTCTGGACTTAGGATCCCGGCTGGTACCTGACCCCACCTTTGCATTATGGAGGGCAAGGTGGGTGTAAAGCTCTACCATGCCGTCATTAGGGATATTGTTACAACTTCGATGATCACATGAGGAAAGTATGCCGTTCAGGCTCACCTGCCCGCGGGTCATCTTAGCTTGTAACCCTCGAACACTCCATGGTACCCTCAAGCGGTGCCTGTAGGAGACCCACAGCTTAGACTGTACTCGAGGCAAGAGGGCAGGGAACCGTTCCGCCAAGTGAGCATCTTGCTCTTCGCAGGGAATTTTTGGGTTGATTCTATAGCTTGTAGCCCGGTGAGGAAAGTATGCCGCTCAGGCTCACCTGCCCACCTGGTCGCAAGTTATAGGTCATTTCTGTTTTTAGCGGACTGTTTTTCTATGTCCGCAGAGTCCGCTTCTTTGGGTTGATTCTATAGCTTGTAGCCCGGTGAGGAAAGTATGCCGCTCAGGCTCACCTGCCCACCTGGTCGCGAGCTATAGATCATTTCTATCGTTGGCGGACTGGATTCGTTATCCGCACAGTTTGGAACTTAGGATTATAAGCTGGTTATCTTTGGCGGACTGATTTCTCTATCCGGTCAGTCCGCCGACTTGGGTTGATCTTATAGCTTGTAGCCCGGTGAGGAAAGTATGCCGCTCAGGCTCACCTGCCCACCTGGTCACAAGCTATAGGTCATTTCTATTATAAGCGGATTGGTTTTCTATATCCGCTCAGTCCGCAGGCTACATATTCAAGTTTATTTTCCTGTTATAAGCGGATTGGTCTCTTATATCCGCTCAGTTCGCAGAATGATTTTCATATTATAAGTTTTGATCACTTCTATTGTGAGCGGATTGGCTTTCTGTATCCGCTCAGTCCGTAGCATGATTCTTGCATTATTTGATAAGTTCATCAATGAGCTTTTATATTATGTGCAGTCTGGCTTGCGGACTACAGCTATAACTAAGTACCCCAGGCATTATTATCAGTGGCTGTTCTCTGAGGCGGATGATGAATGAGTTGATGTCTAAATACTTTAATCAACAAGGTTCACTGTAAATAATATATCATGCGGACTGCAAGAGAAACTCGACAGAGTCCGCCTAAGTTTCTTGGTCCAAAGTGGAACAATTTTCTCTAATCAACAAGATTCATTATAAATGACATATATCGTGCGGACTTCAATTAGAGTTAAACAGCGTCCGCCTGCTACTGTTTTTCTTCTAAAGGCGAAAAGCAATTATTTCTAATCAGCAAGTTAAAAAGCCCAAGTTTATTAGCATGACATGCGGACTGCTAAATACCGGTGCGGTGAGCGTGGAAAAAAGAGCATTGCAGAAAACACATGACAAAAAATATCCTCTATTTCTTCAAAAATTTTACATCATTCAAAATGTTCGGCGGACTGCAATCTTGCGTCCGCCACTTTTTACAAGTAAAATTACAAAATGTATACATATGCATTGATCATCAGTCAGTCCGCTGTCTCTTCTCAGCAGGTGCAGGGCTGTCACCAATGATGTCGACATCTGGAGAGTAGCCCCCCGAGCTGCTCCCACTGCTACCTGACCCTGAACTAGTGGCGGACCCGCTATGCGAGCTGCCAGTAGCAGAGGAAGAAGCAGAAGAGCCGGACTCGGCGGACAGATCCTCTCCTTGCCGGCTGGGTTCGGCATTGTCCGCAGGGACTTGCTCTTCACCTCGAGAGCCTCCGTCTTCTTCTTCGTCTTCATCATCTTCCTCGACAACCTCTTTCCCTTTTTTGGCTCTTTCCATCGCCGCGACCTGAGGGGCCAGCTCAGGAAAGATCTCCAGGAAGGGGACGCTGCTCACTCCTTCCTTCATGAGGCCGTCGCAGGCAAGCCGCTCAACAGCAACCTCAACTGTCTCCATCACAAAAGGGAGCGTGGCGGCCCGGAATTTAGTGTTCTCCAAATCATAGGCGACCTGCAAAAGCAAGATTGCAAACTCAGACAGATCGCGGCGAATAGCAAATCCAGATCGCGGCGAATTCAACTCACCGCCAGCTCCTCTCTTTGCCGGGCATTCCTTTCTCCCAGCCGCGCGTTCCTCTCCCTCAGCGCTTCATTATCTTTCTGAAGCTGTTCATTTTTCCTCAACATGTCTCTGGCCAGTGTGGCAACATAATGATTTGTCACCGCGCTGTTCGCAGAGGCCTGAGAGGCCAGCAGAGGGAGGTCGGCGGCGGGCACCTTCTTCAGTTCGCTCAAGTTGCGCTTTCCGTAGAGAGTGGAGAGCGCAACATGGGCGTGGCGCGTTATCCGCGGACTCCTCCACGAGGGAAGTGCGGTGGATAAGCGGACATGCTTCTCCTTGATGTGCCAATGGACCATAGGGTTCCCCCTAAGGTCCCTCTGGCTGATGCCAAAGCCGGACATGGAGAAGCTTTCGGAGGAGGAGTAGTCCGCAGCGACATCCCCTTCCTCCTTCCTCTTCTTTGCAACCGCTTCTTTCTTCTCCTTTTGTGTAGGAACAAAGCCGCTTGGCGTCTGCGGCAGGTTGGCGGGCACCGCCAAGGTCGCTGCAAAAAGAGAACCGGTTAAAAAGCATGGTGGCGGCGGATACAAAAGCTGAGTCCGCAAATACTTACTGTCCTCAGGCGTGACGTCCGCTAAGCTCGCCAGCAGTGGAAGGTAGTGCTCAATATCAAGCCTGGCGTTGGCCAGGAACTCGACAATTGCGGACTCCATTTCGTTCAGCTGCACGTTTTTGAAAGCAGAGTCCGCGCGCACTTGCGGATAAGTGTGCGCGAACCCGAGGTCGCCCTCAAAGATTAAGAACCTTGAGGTCCAGTTGTGGATCTTGTTTGGAAGACCCACTACTTTCATCCCCCTGCAATAGAAGTAAATTACGCCCTTGTAGGGGCGGCCTCCAGAGGCAGTTATAGAGCGGACAGAGAATATTTTTCGGAAAATGTTCATTGAGAAGGCAATCCTTTCAGATCGCAGGTAAGAGAGGAAGCTGCAGATCGCAGCGACGGTATTCGGCGCGAGCTGGCCTGGGACCATCCCGTAGTGCTCGAAAATTGCGGCAAGCTCCCATAAGAGCGGGAACTTGAATCCGCTGTCAAAGTGATCAACTGGAATGGCGATCTGGGTCGCCGTCGAGAAGTTCAATCTTTCCTGGTGTGCGGGTAGGCGGACAAGAATGTTGGAGTCCGCCATCTTCCTCTCAACAAAAGCCGCCAGATCAGCCTCTCTCAAAGTGCATTTTCTGTGGTCGGCAGAGTGGAAGGCGACTGCAGCATCATTACGCGCGGACACCATGTTGCAGGCCGCAAGGTTTCGTTTACTTCAGAAATTTCCTACATAGAGAAAGCAGAAGACACTATTTATAGATAAAATTTCTGACAGCTTTTTGGCCAGTCCGCGTAGGTCGCATATTCAATCCGCACAGTCCGCAAAAAAATTAAAAAGCAGCCAAACAAATGACGCGGATGCAAAGACAAATTAACATTCCAAGGGAAATTCAGGGCCAAGTCGCGGCCGTCGCAGCTTCCTATCCGCTCAGGTCGCGTATTTTCCCACCTGCAGGTTAGCAAGAAGCGGACACAGCGCTAGTCCGCACAGTCCGCAACAGATCATGCCAAATAAAGCTACATAAGAATAGCGGACATATAATCTGGATCCGCACAGATCAAATAAAGTTCAATCACACATCACACAGCATCGTTTGAGTAATCATACAAACAATATACATTTAATCAGATAAGTTCAAGGAATTGCGGACTCAGCGATCCCTGTTGTCCGTCCGCGCCGGCTTTTCTGCTCTGTCCCTGCATAGATGAGCCGCCTGATCGCTTATCTGAAGAATTTCACTGTATACCCGGCAGAGATGGTGATGAATGACGTTTATAGTCCGGTGCATATGGGCGGCTTCCCGGTCAACTCGACTGAGAGGCACCACTGGCTCCGCTGCCGGCCTCGGCTCCTCATCCGCGGGCTGCTGGCCACCTGCCGGTGCCGCGATCTCAGGAGGAACGCGATCTGACGCCCGCGGCCTCTGCTCAGCGACCTCAGCAGTCCGCTTCTCCTTTCCATCACGAGCCGACGCCAAGTGCTTGCCTCTGTAGTATCGGACGTCATCCGCGAGCCTTTTCTTTTCCCTTTCAGACCTCTCCAGCGCCCGCGAGATGCTGGCGACCTGGTCTTTGAGGGCCTTCTCGCGTTCTGCAAACGCTTTCTCGCGCGCCGCGGACGCCCTCTCGCGCTCCGCCGCTTTCTCTAACTCTGCTTTGACACATTGCATTTCAGCTTCAAATTTCTTCTCTAACTCTTTTATCATACTCAGGCTGGGTGGCTCATCTTCCGCGGACTCCACATGTGAGACCGCGTCGGCGCCAGTGTTGGGTGTCACCACGATCTCGCCACTCTCTATGGAGCCCGGCAGCGACTTTCTACCTGCAACAAATAAAGTCAAACTTCGCATTCAAAGGCAGTTCGCAGCGGACTAAGAAAAAGGATAAAAGATCACTTTTAGATATAGCGACAGCGAGTTTCCGACTATCAAAGATGATTGGCCGCCTTGCCCGCTCTGGGTCAAAGGCGCTTAACCGCTTTTTCCATTCACGGTGAACCCTTGCTCTTCTCTCGGCAGCCGCGCTTGTTGAGACCACGATATCGTCCGTCTTGGTGATAATTTTGATCGGTCTTGACGTCCGCGGCGGCGACCTGTAAAGCCACTTGCGCTGAAAGTATTTGGGCGCCGGCTGAAGTTTACCTGACCGCATCAGCTCCGCCGCAATCCTCAGATCCTCAGCAGCTTTGTCCGCCGCGGCCTGCTTCGAGGCTGCCTCGACCACGGCAACATGAGCAACGATTTGCTTCTTTTGTTCCTCTATCTTCTCCTTCAGCCTCTCCCTCTCCTCTTCCTCCGCAGCGGACAAGGAAGGGAGTTCGTCACCCTTATCTCCAGCAGTCACTGCCTCATTCTGCTGCAGCATAACCAGCAAGGAGTCCTGGATTAAGTCAAGTTGATCGACGTCTATAGAATCAAATATCTCATCCGTGGAAAGACTCACCGTTGAGAGGGAATTCTCTCCCTGGATTTGGGCCTCCGGAGTAACCAGATCGCCGTCTGGAACTTCTTTGTCGCGCGGCCTGTGTTGTAAGTCCGCTTCCCCAGTCCGCTTGGAGATGTTCTTCTCCTTCATAGCGCGCAGCCTCGTCTCAACCCGCTCAGCGACGGTCTCTCCGTCTCTCTTCCTCTTCTTCCTCTTGGCGGTCTTCTCAGCAGCATCCGCGGCGGACCCCCCTAAATCAGGCTGGTCAGCGCGGACAGGTTCAGGATTCACAACAGACAATGCCTTTGAGGGCGCGTTGTCCTCTACCTCAGTCCGCCGGTCTTCTTCGTCCAAGTCAACGATTTGCACCGAGGCATTGGGGGAAGATATGTCAGTCTCCATGTGTTCGCCAGTAGTGTCCGCCGAGGTCGCAGTCTTCTGAGAAGGGGCGGAGTCCGACAAGGTTGCCATCTTCTCACTCCTCAATGGCTCGGCGTCAACTACGGCATCCTTGCGAGCAGAAACATCGACGTGGCGGACTGCTTTCTCCGCAGGCTTCTCGTTCTGGGAGTTTTCTCCTGCGAGGCGGACAGGATCTTGTCTTGCCGGCCTCTTTGCAATTTTCTTGGTCTTCACTGGCGTTGACGGCTCCGAGTCGCCTTTGGCAGTGAAGCTAGAGAGGAATGTACCAAGTCTTGCCATGCCGGACTGGAAAGTGGAGACCGCAAGTGGTGAGTATCGCCCCGTGTCGATCAAGATTCTCAGCAGATCCAGACCCTCCAGCAGTATTTATAGGTTTGGCGGCATTTTCGAGGTTTGCGGACTCGGCGGTTAAAGAAACATTTTCGAAGTTTTTCTGGAAACTTAAAAATGTGCGGGGATTATGTTAACCCCTCAGTCCGCAACATACTCCAAGTTCCCAAAGCCCCCATTCAGCAGGCGCGGACAGAATTTGTCCGTCCGCCCAGTCCGGCACTGTCGCAGTCGCGCCAAGGGTGATACTCCAGCAGCGGACGCGAAGCCCAGTCCGCTCAGTCCGGCGGCGCGTTGGGCAAGTTTCCAGCGGCGGACGCAGTATCTCGTCCGCCCAGGCCGCCGGTCTCCAGTGGCCGCGCCCAGCAGCAGTGGAAGCTCCAGTTCGCGAGCCCAGTCCGCCCCTTCTGTGCGGACTGGCGTGTTCTTTCTTTTTGCTTCCCGTCACCGCTGCCCGGTTCTCCTGTACCCCGGGCAGCCGGTTATTTTAGCCCTGCCCGCTTGGGCAGGCCCCCTATCCTATAAATAGGGGGGAGGTGGTGCACTCAAGGCACGCTGACTCGGACCCAGGAGCCTACTTGTTACAGGCTGCGGACTCGAATCCTGTGCCTTGCGGACTCCCCCTTGCTCTACTTCCCTCATCCTTTTCCTTTCACTTGTAACCCACTTCTTCTTCAATCAAGGGAAAGCCCGTCGCAAGAGAGGCATTCAGGCCGCGACGGGCGAAGTCTGTTGTTGCCGTGGTTCACGGCCCTGCTCCTCTTTCAGCTCTCATCCGCTTAGTAGATCGCTGCTCGCAGTCTCCCCTTTTTCCCGTGTTCGAACAGTTAGCTGGTTGTGCCCGACTCCCTGTCTGTTTTCGTGCATCAACACCAGTATTTGGCATTAAAGCCCTCTTTGTAATCACTCTATTTTCAATTAAGCATAAACCCACCTTACGTGGTGGCTCTATTCTCAATTAGACATTAAATCCACCTTACGTGGTATCCTGATTTCCAATTTGCTCGTCTTAGAGTACATATCTCCTTTTATCAATTGCTTCTTCACAAGCTAATAGATATTACTTGCAATCTTCTTTCATATGTCATATCTGCTCCTAACTCTCCTTTTATAGAGACTAGCAGGTATTGGCAAGTTTCCCTCACAGGTACTTGCAATCTTCTTTTATCTATCATATCTGCTTTTAATTCTCTTCTTGCAGAGATTAGCAGGTATTGAAAAGTTTCCCTCATAGGTACTTGCAATCTTCTTTTATCTATCATATCTGCTTCTAATTCTCCTCTTGCAGAGATTAGCAGGTATTGGCAAGTTTCCCTCATAGGTACTTGCAATCTTCTTTTATCTATCATATCTGCTTCTAACTCTCCTCTTGCAGAGATTAGCGGGTATTGGTAAGTTTCCCTCACATGTACTTGCAATCTTCTTTTATCTATCATATCTGCTTCTAATTCTCCTTTTGCAGAGATTAGCAGGTATTGGCAAGTTTCCCTCACAGGTACTTGCAATCTACTTTTATCTATCATATCTACTTCTAATTCTCCTCTTGTAGAGATTAGTAGGTATTGACAAGTTTCCCTCATAGGTACTTGCAATCTTCTTTCATATATCATATCTGCTCCTAACTCTCCTCTTGCAGAGACTAGCAGGTATTGGCAAGTTTCCCTCACTGGTACTTGCGAACTTCTGTCAGGTACTCACAAGTTATTAATCTTGTATGCCTTCGCCTTATATCTATTTTACAGGGCTCAATGGAACATATTCATTCCTTATTCAAAAGGAACGCAGGTGCACATGAGATGTACCTCTTTTTCCCTGCATTATCTTTTCATTTGCAGGAAAAATGATGGGCATCAACAAAACCCTTCTAAGGAGAGGCACCAGGTTCTATCTCTCCGTATCTCCTTCTTCTTCTTTGGGGTGGATCACGATTTTCGTGGGTCTCCTACTTTTTCGAAGTTCTGTTCGGAACTTAAAAAAGTGTGGGGATTATGTTAACCCAGAAATCAGCGATCCCTCCGAAGGCTGCCAGATGGTAGCTCGCGGCCTGCCCTGGGATCTCCCCGAAGGTCGCGAGCAGCCTAGCGATGGGCGGACAGACTTCTCTGTCGGCCCAGGTCGCGCGGTGATGGTAGTCAGTCTGACCGCCCATATCACACAGCAGCCTAGCCCTGCGGGGTGTGCAGACTACTTTCTCAGTCCACCCATGCAGATCGCCTGGCTTGACCAGCTAACCACGCATTGTTGTTTCCATCAGGAGCGGACTTCCTATTTCCCTAATCAACGGAGGCGAGCTCCAATTCGCCATGCCCTCTTAGCAGAGGCGGACTGACCCTCAGTCCGCCTAAACGATTGTCCAGATCTACCAGCTAATCCAGTCTTATCGGACGCCCGATATGTCTTCCGCCCATTCCGCATGATACGGTTTGGATCCAACTCCAGCTCGCTGCGTAAGGACAATGGCGACCTGCTTCTAGGCCGCCAGTCAGCAACGGTTATCCACACATCGCCGACAGGCGCGACCTGACCTCTCAGTCCACCAGGATACCTATCTCTGACCCAGCGACAAACCTCCGGTAGTGGAGGCGGTATCCTCTAGTATTTCGCAAGTTAGGCGGACTCATCGTGCAATCCGTTAGAGGAACTCCAGTTCAGCAACCGATCTGCCTCATACTTTGCGTAGCGGGCTAGGCGGACTCAGCCTGCAGTTCGCTAGACTAGCCCTCCAATTTCCTAGTGCCCGCTTCTTCCCAGCAGCGGCAGGCAGTTCCTCTAGCTCTCCAGTCCGCACACCCAGTCGGCGACCAGCTCACCAGTCCACCAGAGATTGGCGGACTCGATCTCGACACTCCTCTAGAGAGCAACATTGTCAACCATTCTACTCCAGCGTCAGCCTTAGTAGTTGGCGACCTGCCTACTCAGTCCGCCAGGTCGCCAACCCCTTGCAGCATGCCTCCAGCTTATCCACTTGCAGCACATCCTATCCATCGTAGGTTCGGCGGACTAGTCGACCATTTAGTCCGCTTGTAGGGCAGACCCTTTCCCCAGCAGCAGGCGGTCCCAGCTCAGCAGTGACGGACTCCGCGAACCCACATCGCAGTCCGCCACTTAGTCTCCCAGTCCGCGCGGCCTGTTGCGGACTCGACGGACTTTGTCTCCACCTCGCACCAGTTACCGTCACACCAGGGGTAACGTCACCGGAAGCCGTTACCTCCACGGGCCTATAAATAGCCCCCCATACCTCACATTCAGGGGGACACGACGGGATAGCCAAGTGGGGGCGACTTGGATGCGGCCACACTTTCCCTGTCCGCCACCTCTAAAAGCGGCCTGACAGCTAGTCTGGGCGGACTCAGAAGACAGCCCGTGCGGCCTGGGTCTTGAAGCCGTGTGGCCTGCCCGGCCAACCCTTCTTTAGCTTCTTCCTTTACTGTATTTTTCCCTTTATTCCCCTTTCAATGAAATAGAACTCAAGCTCAGTTGTAATACAGGTTTTAATATAAATGGAAAGCCCGCCGCAAGAGTGGCTTTTAAGCCGCGGCGGGCGAAGTCTGCTGTTGCCGCTGCTAGCGGCCCCCTCTCCTTTTCTCTTTCTCTCTATCTTCATGTACGGCTCGGAGTAACCAGCTGCTCGGTAGTCCCTCCTCCCATCTGCTCATTCCCCGCATGAGATTCGAACACCCGTTAACTAGGCGGTGCCGTTTTCATGCATCAACACCAAGAGAGCTCCGCACGACCGCAGTTGTCCCATCAGACTTTTACGAGTTTGACCTCTTTGTTCCGCAACTGCCGAATTTCTGAATCCTCTATAGCAACTGGACGAAATCACGTTCTCAAGTCTTCCTCTATCAGCACCGATGTCGATTCGATCACCACACTAGTCTCTACCAAGGCTTTCCTCAAGACGGAGATAGGGAAGACGTCGTGTAATCCACTTGACTCTGCGGACAACGCCAACTGGTACGCTGATTCTCCCACCCGTTCAACAACCTCGAAAGGTCCCAAAAACCTCAGGCTCAACTTCTTGAGTCGGCGAATCCGTGAAATGCCTTTGAACCACTTGATCTTTAAATAGACCCAATCGCCTACCGTGAACTCTAGCTTCCTGTGGCGAGCATTAAAATATTTTGCTTGCCGATCTTGAGCCACCTTCATGCGCTCTTGAATGGTCCGCACCAACTCACAAACATCAGCTACCACTTCTTTTCTCAAAATTTTGGTCTCCCGCATCTGTCCAAGACATCGGTGTTCGACACCGCCTCCCATACAAAGCTTCGTATGGCTCCATCTTTATACTTGCTTGGTAACTATTATTATACGCGAACTCCACCATGAAGATGTGATCCTCCCATTTCTTGCCGAAGTCAAGAATACACATCCTCAGCATATCTTTCATAGTACGATTTGTCCTTTCAGTTTGCCCGTCAGGTTGGGGAAGGAAAGCCGTACTAAACTTGAGCTTCGTGCCCAAACTCTTCTGAACCATTCTCCAGTCCTTAGACATGAATCGTCTGTCACAATCGCTGACTATACTTTTAGGAATCCCATGTAGTCGCACAATGTTGCAAACATACAACTCCACCAGCTTCTCCACGCTGTCCTCCTTCCGATTTGGGATGAAGTGACCACTTTGGTTAAGCGATCCACAATCACCCAAATTGCGTCATTACCCTGCTGCGATCTAGGCAACCCAAGAACAAAATCCATGGAGATGTCATCGAATTTCCACTCAGGCATTTGATGAGGCTTCGGGAACCAGCCCGGCTTCTGACACTCGGCCTTCACCAAGGAACAAGTTTGGCATCGATTCATATACAAAGCTACATCCCGCTTCAGTCCAGGCCACCAAAAGGATTTTTCATATCCAAGTACATCTTTATACTGCTTGGGTGAATGGAGTACTTTGTGAAGTGAGCCTCAAACATCAACTCATCATAGAGCTTGCCGAACTGCGGTACACAAATCCTTCCGTCCTTACTCAGAATCATGTTCGTCATCTTCTAGGTGCTGCTCTCGCCCTTTTTAGCTTCCACTATGTATGGTTGAAACTCCATATCCAAACGGGTCGCTTCCTGAATACGATCGGACAAGTCGTTCTGCATTTCAATCCAGTTCAACCGAGCCACGCTACACTCGCCTCTTGCTACACACTCCATGCCAAGGGACTCCCAGTCCTGCACCAACCGCTCATCATGTGCTTTTATCCAATTCCCTTGCCCAGAGTATTTTCTACTCAAGGCATCGGCCACCACATTGGCCTTCCTGGCGTATACTGAATCGCCACCTCATAGTCTCCAAGGAACTCAACCCACCTGTGCTGCCACATATTCAAGTCCTTTTGGTCTAGGAGATACTTCAGGATTTTATGATCCGTGAAGATCTCCACCTTCACGCCATAAACATAGTGCCACCATAATTTTACTGCGAAAATTACCACCGCCAATTACAAGTCATGGACGGGGTAATTCCTCTCATGAGGCTTCAGCTGCCCAGACCCAAAGGCTATCACACTGCCATGTTGCACCAAAATGCAACCCAAACCGCATCCCGATGCGTCACTGAAGATTTGAAATCCTTCGGTCCCTTTCGGTAGACTTAGGATTGGAGCCATCATCAGTCTTTCCTTCAGTATCTCAAATGCCTGACTGCACTCCTGAGTCCACACAAACTTTTGATCCTTACAAGTTAGTGAGGTGAGGGGTAAAGCTATCTGCCAAACGTTTTCCATGAATCTCCTATAATACCTGGCTAGTCCAAGAAAACTTCGAACTTCCTCCACGGTTCTCAAAATCGGACAATCTCTGATGGCTTCCACCTTTGTTGGATCTACCGCCACCCCATCCCCACTAATCATGTGGCCCAAAAATGTCACCTTCTCTAACCAGAACTCGCACTTCGAGAACTTTACATACAGCTGGTTCTCTCTCAACACTTGCAAGACTATTTTCAAGTGAGTCTCATTCTCCACCTCCGATTTGGAATACACCAAGATGTCGTCAATAAAGACAACTACAAAAAAGTCCAAGTATTTCTGAAACACTTTGAAAGATATAGTACCTAAACACCTAGAGGGGGGGGGGGTGAATAGGTGACCTAATTCTTTTTAACTTTGTATGGCAGCAATCAGTTAATTTCACAGAATTCTATCTACTATAACACAGCACATATGCAACAATCACAGCAAACAACAATCACACAGTAGACACAGAGTTTTATAGTGGTTCCCCAAGCTTTGGGTACATCCACTTTCCCCCTTCGCCTATCTAGTAGTGTAATAGATTCGGCCAAACTCCTCCACTATCTCAGAACCCAAACTGGTTCCTACACCTCAGGCCCAAGGCCCTACAACTCAGCTTTTCCACAAAGCCTACACTCAGCCACAAAGGCCTACACTCAGCCACAAAGGCCTACACTCAGCCACCAAGGCCTACACTCAGCCACCAAGGCCTACACTCAGCCACCAAGGCCTACACTCAGAGATTTCACTCTCCTACCCTCTGCCTTTATAATTGTAGGCTTACAATCTCAGATCCCTAAGGATCCTACAAGTTACAATGAATACAAAATGTATAAACTCAACAACTTAGATGAAAGAGAGATAAGTTGTGAGATTCTTAATGAGTTCTTGGAAGAACTCAGCTGGACTCAATCTGACTTAGCTTTCTTCAAAGCTTCTTGAAAGTAGAACTCAATAAGATTGACTCCTTCTGCAGTTGATCCTTGATCTCTGCTTCTTAAGATTCAGACTAATCTGAATCCTTCTTCTCAGCTGCGTTCCAACAGCTGATTTCTTGGATGAAGCTCTATCTCTCCAACTTCTTAGATCTTCACTTGATAGCTAGATCTTCTTTAAATCTGAACTTGGACTTGTGTTCAATCTCTTCAACAACTTGTTGATTCATCTCTTCTGTAGACAGTATATGCCTATTTATAGACCTTCTTCATGGTAACCAGCTGGCTCGGTTCATAACTGAATTCTGACAACTCTGACAGGTGATGTAGACCGGCTGGAATGGCAGCTGTCAAGTCATCCAGTCAGTTCTTGAAAATTCTGTAACTGTCTTTAAGTGTCGAGACTTTCTGTCTTTAAGTGTCGACACTTATAGACCAAGTGTCGACACATGTTGTCTAAGTGTCGACACTAGTCTACAAGGTATCGACACAACTCCTTGTGTTGTTGATTCTTTATCTCGACACTACTTCTTCTTCATGTGTCGACACTGAGATTGAGTGTCGACACAAGTACTTGTACTTCAGTATTTTGCTGAATTCTTCTAAGTGTCGACACAACACCTTTGTGTCGACACATCTTCATGTGTTGAATCTGTCAAGTGTCGACACTGCTTCTTGGTGTCGACACATGTCTTTATTGTTGATACTTGTTGAGTGTCGACACATTGCTTTGGGTGTCGACACTTACATCTTCAGTCGAGACTCGGGCTGAGTGTCGACACATTCCCTTAGTGTCGACACTTGTACTTAGAATATTCTTGAACTTTGCTGTTCTTTGCTAAGTGTCGACACAGCTCCTTGTGTCGACACTTTCTTCAAGTGTTGAGTCTTCAGCAAAGTGTCGACACATTGTTCTTGGTGTCGACACTTACTTCCAGTGTCGACTCTTCTGCTAAGTGTCGACACATTGTTCTGGGTGTCGACACTTACTTCAAGTGTTGACTCTTCTGTTGAGTGTCGACACATGTTCTGGGTGTCGACACTTGTACTTAGTCTCTGCAGACTTTTGCTGAGTGTCGACACAGCCTCCACGTGTCGACACTTTCTGATGTAGACACAGCTTCACTGGGTGTCGACACAACTATTAAGTGTTGACACAGCTTCACTGTCTTTTCTTCACTGAGTGTCGACACAGCTCCTTGTGTCGACACTTTCTGTCTGGTGTCGACTCAGCATCCCTGGTGTCGACACAATGACTCCAAGTGTCGACACTGCTTGCCTGGGTGTCGACACAAGTCTTCTTAAGTGTCGACACTTTCCCTCTGGGTGTCGACACATGAACTTAAAACTTTTTCATCATTTCCTGCTTAACCTGCACATGTAACTCAAAATACATCAAATACATTTTGATGTATATCATTGAGTTGGGTGAGGCTTCTTCAATTCAGGTACATTTGAACCAATGTACCCAACAATCTCCCCCTATTTGGAGAAGTCATAACCCTTAGTCAATGATATACACCATTCATAATAAAATTACAAAATGATGTAAGACAGGATTATGTAAAGCAGGGTAAACATAAACATGTATCAATCACACATGTATTCATAGACATTATCACAGAACAAATATGAAATAGACATAGACATCATCATAGAACAAATATGAAATAGATTTAACATATAACACATTGTTCTAATATCTGTCATATTCTTTTTCAGAAGTTCACAAAATGTTTTACATCAAAAAGATTACAAAGTAAACTTCAAGAAAATTCTAAATCTATTTCTGTTTTGGCTCCTTAATCACTATTCCTTTTCCAGGTTGAACTTTAGCTTGAACAGGAGCTTCAACAACTTCAGTTTCAGCATGCTTCTTGCCTTTCAAGTCTTTCTTCTTAAGCTCTTCTGCTTTAATCTTCTGCCTTTCAAAGTAATGGTAAGACTTAGGAAAGTACTTGCTAGGCTCCAGAGCAGTAGGAGGTAGCTTTCCCATCTTGGCCTTTCTCCTGTATTGTACTATTGCCTCCTACCTTATCTCATGTTTTCTCCATTCAGCCTCAGAAAACCATTTGTTCCTGTCATGCACATAATCTTTGGCAGCTTTCCAGGCAGTCAAAATGATATTTCTTGAGGTAGGGCTCCACTGTTCAAAGTCTGGCCTTTGTTCAGCTTGTTCCCTAAACCTCTTCTTAGACAATCTAGTCTCTTCTTCTTTCTGTAGAGCTTCTTCTTCTTTCTGAAGAGCTGCTTGCATAGCTTCAGATATAGGCTGAACCACTTTTTCTAGAATAACATTGGACTTCCCTTCAGTTGGGCTATACATGTGATGAATATCAGCTTGCACCATTTCAAAATCTGGAGGAGGATAGATAACTTGAGCCACTTCTGGTTGCTCCCCTCCTAAATAAGCAGGATGAATTCCAGATTCAACAACATTGTCATCATCACAAAGAGGAGGATAGCACAGTGTAGCTCTGATGGAATTAGATATCCATTTGGCATGATCAGAGCTAGCTTTGACTAAAACTCTCTCCCCCTTTATGACTTCTCTAGCCATGTGATCTCTGACATCATCCTTCTGGAATCTGATTTGATTATCCAAGTATCTGACTCCATCTTTAAAGAAAGGTTTGAGCTTAGTAAGTTGTTCAGATATGGCCTTCTGGGAGTCTTGAATGGCAGTCTTAACAGCAGAGATTTCTTCTTGAAATACTTTGTCAAATTCAGCTTTAACAGTAGCAGTAGAGGTAGAAGGTCCAGCAGCTATGTTCTTTATTTCTGTGACAATTGCATTATGAGATTCTGTCAAATTGTCATTCATTCGAAGTTGATTTTCAAGGACATATCCTTGCTTCAGGGCTATGTCATCAACTTGTGCTTTTATCTTCTCCTGGTGTGTAGCCAAATACACCACTGCATTTCCACCCTTGTGGAAACATTCAGTCATCTCCTTCTTGTTTAGATTCATCTCAAATCTTATGGATTTAATATCCTGGGCCAGATCAAATTGCAATGATTTCTGCCCTTCATCTACATACTTCTCAATTGCTTTCCTGTGTTCATCCAGTTTAATCTGCATAGCAACCATCAGTGCACTATAATCAACTGATGGTGCTTGCTGAACTATAGGCTGAGGTGCTATAGTTTGGAGAGCCTTCTTGTAACTCTGACTCCTTCTCTTGAATACATAAAGTTTATGTTTCTTTGCCCTTGCAACCTCCTCATCTTCAGATGCTGAGGAGCTAGCAATTTCAACCCTCTCCTTAGGGCTTGGGGGCCTCTCAGTTTGCACATCTGGTGCTGTCTCAGGTTCTTGTCTCACAGGCTCTTCCATAATTTCCATCTGCTCCCCCTCAACTTGAGCATTCTCTCCTTCAGTAGCAGTAGTGTCCTTTCCAAAGTCTTCTTGATCTAGATTTAAGAAAAGATCTTCCATGGTGTATTCTTGGTGAGATTGAGCAGGAGAAAGTCTTGGCTCTTCAACCACTGAATCAGGAATTATTGGAGCTGCAACAGATATGTCTTCCAAGACAGCATCTGGGACTTGGTTATCCAGCTGAGTTTGCTGATGAACATCAGACAAATCAGTATCTTCCATAGGAAATTCTAAAGTATTGAGTTCAGTGATTACCTCTAAGATAATGCTGGTTGCTTGTTCACTTTCCAGTGTAGTGGGTTCATCTACAACTGGAAGCTCCCCCTTGCTTTGATCCTTGTGTATGGGGCTAGCTTGAGGTCGCTCCCCCTGGATCTCAGCATCATCTTGAGGAGCTGGAGACTTCACAGCAGGCTCTTCCTCATGCTCATCTGGAGTGAAGACAACCTATTCTTCACTATCTGAGCTGCTAGTGGACTCTTGAGCCACTGGGGCAATTTTCCTTTTCTTCTTTAGTGGAATCTCCTTCTCAGAAATTATCTTCTCAGGGGTTGGCATCTCCTTAGTCAACACCCTGTCCCATCTAGAGAACAACCTCATGTCCATTTTTCTCATGTGATTTATTTTACTTCCAGCAGCTTGTTGCATAACATCTGGTATGGTACCAGCTAGGTATAGACTTAAAATCCAGCCCAGGTTGGGCTTCTTCAAGCTTTCTTTGATTTTCTCAAACACTATAACTGACCATTCTGTGTTTAGAGTGAATATAATCCTGGTCATAACATTGAACATAGAGGCAGATATCCGATCATGCCCTCCTGGCTTACTGAGAATTACTTTTCCAACAATCTCAGACATGAATTTGCCTTGGTTGTTCATGCCTTTCCTGTTAAACACAGATCCTATCTTCATCTTAGAATCTAGTCCATACCAGGTTAGAGCTTCCCTGGTCTTTGATGCTATAACCTCATCTTCCTCTTTAGTTCTTGGTAGCTGTAGAATCTTCCTCAGACTTTTAGGTGATACTTTCACGTTCTCACCATGAACCCTGGATTTGATTTTGAATCCAGTTTCGTCTATCTTAGCTCCATTGAGGAATTCTAGTACCTCTTTCTTCCAGATTTTTGTCGGTTCTGAAACAAGATATCCTAACCCTGAATCTGCTACTAGGGTTATCACGTTCTTGATATCTTGATCAGCATCCTCAAAAGCACCGCGCACCAGCTCGTATCCTTCGTTGACGTTCTCCTCTAGCTTAGGCGCCATTAGGGTTTATAGAATTTGTCTTGAGAGAAAAGAGGTGTCGACACAGAAGTTTGGTCTCGAAACTTTGAAAGCGTGTCGACAATCTAAGACAAAACCCTATTTATACCTTTCTAATTTTGAAGATGAACAGGCGGGACAGCTAAATTAAATTGTGTCGACACTGGCAATAAGTGTCGACACTGACTTATAATGTCTCGACACCTATGTGTCGACACAAGTTTAGTCAACAGATTATATGTGTCGACACTTGGTTATGTGTCGACACCACTTAACTCGACATTTAGTCGAGACTTTACTTAGAGAATTCTGAGTAAATACTAAGTGTTGACACCACATTGGATGTGTCGACACCTACATGTCATGTGTCGACACTAATATTCTGAAGTGTCGACACCAATTTCCTAGATGTGTCGACACCTTTTTCCTGAAGTGTCGACACCACTATTCTGTGTCGACACAGAAATCTCTATGTGTCGACACCTTTTTACTTAGCCAATTTCAATACTATAAACTTACTCTAAGTTTATCATTCCTAGTTCAATCTTAAACCTATTGAACTTAGCTTCTTCTAGGGGCTTAGTATACATATCAGCTAGTTGTTCATCTATTTTAACATATTCAAGTAAAATATCTTCTCTTTCTACATGCTCCCTAAGAAAATGATATTTAATTTCAATATGTTTTTTTCTACTATGGGATACAGGATTATTAGCTATTGAAATAGCACTAGTAGAATCACAAAAAAGTGGAGTTCTACTTACATGAATTCCATAGTCCTCTAGCTGATGTTGTATCCATAGAAGTTGAGCACAGCAACTTCCTGCAGCCACATACTCTGATTCTGCAGTGGAGATAGCCACACTTGTTTGCTTTTTGCTACTACAAGAAATCAGTCTTCCACCTAGGAATTGACAGGTTCCAGTAGTGCTTTTTCTGTCTTCTTTGCATCCTGCAAAGTCTGCATCTGAATAATCTGTTAGATCAAAATCCCCATTCCTAGGGTACCAGAGGCCTAGATAGGGAGTGCCCTTTAGATATCTCAATATTCTCTTGACTGCAGTCAAATGAGACTCTTTAGGGTAGGCTTGATACCTTGCACATACACATGTAGCATACATGATATCTGGTCTACTTGCAGTCAAGTATAATAGGGAGCCAACTATCCCTCTATACAAGGTTTCATCTACAGGCTTCCCCGCATCATCCTTGCTAAGAGACATACTTGACCCCATAGGAGTCTTCATGGTGCTGGATGAATCCATACCATACTTCCTTATGAGTTCTTGGGTGAACTTGGACTGGCATATGGATAAACCACTCTTAGTCTGTCTTACTTGGAGACCCAAGAAGAACTTTAGCTCTCCCATACTACTCATCTCAAATTGACTTTGCATTAGCTTTGCAAACTTTTCGCAAAGGCTGCTTTCAGTAGACCCAAATATAATGTCATCTACATATATTTGGACTAGTATAACTTTGCCTCTATATTCCCTAAGGAATAGAGTCTTATCTATTTTCCCACTTGAGAACTTGTTCTCAATGAGGAAACTAGATAGGGTTTCATACCAAGCCCTAGGGGCTTGCTTTAACCCATATAAAGCTTTCCTAAGTCTATAGACATGATTAGGTAAAGTTGAATCAACAAAACCTGATGGCTGTTCCACATAGACTTCTTTTTTAAGATTACCATTCAGAAATGCTGACTTGACATCCATTTGGTAAACTTTGAATCCTTGATAGGTTGCATAGGCAAGAAACATCCTTATGGCTTCCAGTCTGGCTACTGGAGCAAAGGTTTGATCAAAGTCAATACCTTCTTCTTGCCTATATCCTTTAGCAACCAGTCTTGCTTTATTCTTAATGATGACCCCTTGTTCATCCATCTTATTCCTGTAGATCCACTTGGTTCCTATTATATTGTGGTCTTTAGGTTTAGGAACTAGTTCCCAGACCTTGCACCTCTTGAACTGATTAAGCTCTTCTTGCATTGCTTCAGTCCATTGTGGATCTAGTATGGCTTCTTCAAACTTCTTAGGTTCAACTTGAGATAGAAAACTGGAGTAGATTGCTGCATTCAGGTTTCTGCTCCTTGTTTGTACTCCTTGTCTTGGATCTCCAATAATCTGCTCTACTGGATGATCTCTAAGATGCCTATTGACTGGAGGCATCCTGACTTCTGGTTGAACCTCTTCAGCATCTTCATCATGTTGTACTCCTTGAACTTCATCAGCAATAGGTACATGTAGTTCTCCCCCTGGATAACAACCACTTTCTTCTACTTGCCGTCTTGCAGTAGGTACTTCTTCTATAGTAAGCTTGTCCATCTTCTTTGTTAAACCTATGGGGCTGCATACACTACTAGATAACTCATTATTAATAAGTTTAGTCTCATCAAATACTACATGTACAGATTCTTCTACAACTTGTGTAGACAAGTTGTAGACTCTATAAGCCTTACTGTTATTGTTGTACCAACCAAAAATTCCCTCTTGTGACTTGGCAGCAAACTTAGTCAAGTAATACTTTCCATTGTTAAGTATGAAGCATTTGCAACCAAAGATCCTGAAGTAGGATAGGTTTGGTTTCCTGCCTTTCACAACCTCATAGGGGGTCTTGTTGAGGCTTTTAGTGATGGTAGCCCTATTTATAACATGGCATGCAGTGTTAACTGCTTCAGCCCAGAAATATTCTGGCAGTGATGTATCACTTAATAGAGTTCTACCAGCCTCTATCAAGGTCCTATTCTTCCTCTCAGCAATGCCATTTTGCTGAGGTGTTCTAGGTGAAGAAAATTCTTGAAATATCCCAAATTATTCACATAGTTTTGTCATGCTATCAGACTGAAATTCAGTGCCATGGTCACTTCTAATCTTGACCACTGTACTGTTTAGTTCATTCTGAATTTGCTTGACAAAGCTATAGAAGACACTAGGTGTTTCAGATTTCTGTCTTAAGAAGAACACCCAGGAAAACTTTGAGTAGTCATCTACAACTACAAAGGTATAAACCTTCCTACCTAAGCTGTGAACTGACATTGGACCAAAGAGATCCATGTGCAAGAGGTATAAACACCTCACAGCATCTTTGTTTTCTATGCTCCTAAAGATGGATCTAGTTTGCTTGCCCTTTTGACAAGCTGAGCAAATACCATCTTTAACACACTTAACTTGAGGACCATTCCTCACTAACTCTTTGCTAAAGAGTTTGCTAATAGTCTTGTAGTTAAGATGGGCAAGCCTCTTGTGCCATTTGACACAATGAGAGAATGTCTCATCAGCTACAAGACACACTGGAGAACCATTGTTCTCAACCATAATGTCTAAGCAATAGACATTCCTCTTCCTATAACCTGTCAAAATGATCTCTTGATCAGTTGACCTCATGATATGACAACCATTTTTAACAAATGAGATGTCATACCCTACATCACTTAATTGACTTATACTTATTAGGTTGTGTTTCAACCCTTTAACATAAGCCACTTGAGTAATGGTAACCAAGTTACTAGAAATGTTACCAAATCCTTTGATGATTCCTTTTTCAGAACCACCAAAGGTGACTTTAGGACCATCTTTTATTGGAATGTAGTCCCTTAGTAATCCTCTAGTTCCAGTCATATGTCTGGAACATCCACTGTCCAAGTACCATGTTGGGGCATGGCCACTTGGACTCACCTGCAAAACAGATTAATGAACCTTAGAACCCAAAGAATTCTTGGGTCCTTGGTACTTGTTAGTTTGCAACCTGACAAAGCTACCTACTGGTTTTCTAATAGGCAGTTTGCTACTAACTTTGGCACTAGCATTGTGCCAACAATCCATTGCAAAATGGCCAACTTTGCCACAACACCAACATTCAAACTTATTGTACTTTTGCTTATGTACTGTCTTTGCTGTCTTATCTACAGCTGACATGTTGAATATTGGGGCTTTGCCCTTGGACTTGGACTGGACAGTCCTTGCAGGTTTAATAAAATTCAGTCCAGCTTTACCCTTGTGATGAGCAAATTCATCAATTATGAGTAACACTGACTTAGGTTTGTAAAACCTAGCAACAAGCTCTCTCTCCTTCTGAAGATTGATCTCCAGACTCTTGATTTGATCATTCTTATAGGTGATAGTCCCCATCTGAATCACTGTTATGTGTTTCAGTCTGGCTATCTCATTAAGCCTTTGATCAAATAACTTCTCAGAATCTGTTGCAGCAGCTTTGAGATCAGCAATTTCCTTTGCCTGACTTTTGGCTAGGGACTTGCTCTTCTTGTAAGCTTGCAACAGTACTTTAAATTCATCTATCAGCTGATGAATATCTTCCTCAGACTCTGATACACTCTCATCATTTGATGATGATGAATCTGATTCTGTACTGGAACAAGAAACTGAACTTAAAGTTGAACTTTGTACCTTACTGGGTCCTGGCTGCTCCAGGATTTTGTCATTGTCAGTCAATGCCATCAGTCCTTGGCACTGACAGTCTTCTTGCTCATATATAGAATCCATAATCTGCATGAATTCTTCTTCTTCTTCTTCAGCAAACAGCCCTATGTATGCCTCAGCATCTGACTCAGTTTCTGAAGAAGAAATATCTGGCAGAGTCTTCTCCTTCTTGGCAAAAAAAGACTTCTCTTTCTAACCTTTGAAATGAGTCTTCTTCCTGTCACTAGACTCATTTCTCTTTTCTGGACAATCTGCAACAACATGACCTTGTCTATTGCTGCAATAACACACTATTTTTGAAACAGTTGCCTTACTAGATTTAGTCCTCTTCCTATCCTTCTTTGAAGCCTTTTTATTCTGATAAAAGTCTTCTTTTCCCTGTGAAGTAGAAGGCCTTGACCTCCACTGTTTCTTCTTCAAGAACTTCTGAAAATGTCTAGTGAAGGCAGCAAAGTCTTCATCACTTTCACTGCTTTCAGATTTTGTGCTGACTGACTCATCTGACTCTGATTCAGCAACCTTTGGAGGTGGAGTTGGTGACTTACCTCTGTACTTTCTGGTGGCTTCTGTCTTGAAAGCTACTATTCTTTCCTTATGTTCATTTCTTGTTGATTTCTCCTCATCTTTCCTCACTGTCAACTGCATTTCATATGACAACAATTTGCCAAACAGTGTAGGTGGTGGAATTTCTCCCAACTTAGCCATTTCTCTAATGGCACAGATCTTGGTGTCCCAATCTTTAGTTAGGGACCTTAGGAACTTGTCATTTAGTTCATAATTACTGAACTCTCTTCCATAAGACATGAGTTCATTCACTATCCTATAGAACTTCTTATAGAACTCAGTTATGCTATCACCCTTTCCTTGTCTAAAACTTTCATACTCTTGATTTAGCAAGGATTTTCTATCTTGCCTAACTTCTTCAGATCCTTCCATATACACAATAACGGTATCCCACATCTCTTTGGCTGTCTTACAGTGTATTAGATTCTGAAAAGTTGCATCATCTATGACACTCACTATAATGTTTTGAGCCCTTTTGTCCATGGTGGCTAGGACAATCTCATCCTTTGTCATTTCAGAGAAATCCTTTGGTGTTCTCTGATTAGCATCTAGGACTGACACCTTCATGGGCACATATGGCCCTTCCTTTATTGTGATGTAAATTCTAGGGTCTGAGGCCTCCATAAACAGCCTTACCCTTTCCTTCCAGATCCCAAAGATCTCCTTCCTACATATAGGTAGTTTCATGGATCCCAATTCCTTGTGATTTTCAGTGGAACCCATGGTTCTTGATTTTCTTGAATCTGTACTTGACTTAACCTGAATCTGCCAACAGGATCTCCTCATACTGTTAGTCCTTTTTGAGGAACCTGGCTCTGATACCACTTGAAAGATATAATACCTAAACACCTAGAGGGGGGGGGGGGGTGAATAGGTGACCTAATTCTTTTTGCCTTTTTATGGCAGCAATCAGTTAATTTCACAGAATTCTATGTACTATAACACAACACATATGCAACAATCACAGCCAACAACAATCACACAGTAGACACAGAGTTTTATAGTGGTTCCCCAAGCTTTGGGTACATCCACTTTCCCCCTTCGCCTATCTAGTAGTGTACTAGATTCGGCCAAACTCCTCCACTATCTCAGAACCCAAACTGGTTCCTACACCTCAGGCCCAAGGCCCTACAACTCAGCTTTTCCACAAAGCCTACACTCAGCTACAAAGGCCTACACTCAGCCACAAAGGCCTACACTCAGCCACCAAGGCCTACACTCAGCCACCAAGGCCTACACTCAGCCACCAAGGCCTACACTCAGAGATTTCACTCTCCTACCCTCAGCCTTTATAATTGCAGGCTTACAATCTCAGATCCCTAAGGATCCTACAAGTTATAATGAATACAAAATGTATAAACTCAACAACTTAGATGAAAGAGAGATAAGTTGTGAGATTCTTGATGAGTTCTTGGAAGAACTCAGCTGGACTCAATCTGACTTAGCTTTCTTCAAAGCTTCTTGAAAGTAGAACTCAATAAGATTGACTCCTTCTGCAGTTGATCCTTGATCTCTGCTTCTTAAGATTCAGACTAATCTGAATCCTTCTTCTCAGCTGGGTTCCAACAGCTGATTTCTTGGATGGAGCTCTCTCTCTCCAACTTCTTAGATCTTCACTTGATAGCTAGATCTTCTTTAAATCTGAACTTGGACTTGTGTTCAATCTCTTCAACAACTTGTTGATTCATCTCTTCTGTAGATAGTATATGCCTATTTATAGACCTTCTTCATGGTAACCGGCTGGCCCGGTTCATAACTGAATTCTGACAACTCTGACATGTGCTGTAGACCGGCTGGAATGGCAGCTGTCAAGTCATCCAGTCAGTTCTTGAAAATTCTGTAACTGTCTTTAAGTGTCGAGACTTTCTGTCTTTAAGTGTCGACACTTATAGACCAAGTGTCGACACATGTTGTCTAAGTATCGACACTAGTCTACAAGGTGTCGACACAACTCCTTGTGTTGTTGATTCTTTATCTCGACACTACTTCTTCTTCATGTGTCGACACTGAGATTGAGCGTCGACACAAGTACTTGTACTTCAGTATTTTGCTGAATTCTTCTAAGTGTCGACACAACACCTTTGTGTCGACACATCTTCATGTGTTGAATCTGTCAAGTGTCGACACTGCTTCTTGGTGTCGACACATGTCTTTATTGTTGATACTTGTTGAGTGTCGACACATTGCTTTGGGTGTCGACACTTACATCTTCAGTCGAGACTCTGGCTGAGTGTCGACACATTCCCTTAGTGTCGACACTTGTACTTAGAATATTCTTGAACTTTGTTGTTCTTTGCTAAGTGTCGACACAGCTCCTTGTGTCGACACTTTCTTCAAGTGTTGAGTCTTCAGCTAAGTGTCGACACATTGTTCTTGGTGTCGACACTTACTTCCAGTGTTGACTCTTCTGCTAAGTGTCGACATATTGTTCTGGGTGTCGACACTTACTTCAAGTGTTGACTCTTCTGTTGAGTGTCGACACATGTTCTGGGTGTCGACACTTGTACTTAGTCTCTGCAGACTTTTGCTGAGTGTCGACACAGCCTCCAAGTGTCGACACTTTCTGATGTAGACACAGCTTCACTGGGTGTCGACACAACTGTTAAGTGTCGACACAGCTTCACTGTCTTTTCTTCACTGAGTGTCGACACAGCTACTTGTGTGGACACTTTCTGTCTGGTGTCGACTCAGCATCCCTGGTGTCGACACAATGACTTCAAGTGTCGACACTGCTTGCCTGGGTGTCGACACAAGACTTCTTAAGTGTCGACACTTTCCCTCTGGGTGTCGACACATGGACTTAGAAACTTTTTCATCATTTCCTGCTTAACCTGCACATGTAACTCAAAATACATCAAATACATTTTGATGTATATCATTGAGTTGGGTGAGGCTTCTTCAAATCAGGTACATTTGAACCAATGTACCCAACACACTTGATTCATCAAATCCATGAATACAGATGGTGAATTCGTCAGCCCGAACGACATCACCGAGAAATCAAAGTGACCATACCTAGTACCAAACGATGTCTTGGGTAGGTCCTCATCTCAAATTCACAACTGATAGTATCCTAACTTCAAGTCCAACTTTGAATACACCACTGAGCCCACCAACTGGTCGAACAGGTCGTCTATCCAAGGAATCAGATACTTATTCTTGACGGTCAGTTTATTCAACTCTCGGTAGTCTTTGCACAACCGCATACTACCATCTTTCTTCTTTACGAACAATACCGGCGCACTCCACGGTGAAGAACTGGGTCTGATATACCCTTCCTCCAATAGTTCCAGCAACTATACCTTGAGTTCGGTAAACTCCTTTGGTGCCATCCTAAATGGAGGACATGACACCGGCCTAGCCTCCGGTACTAACTCAATCGAGAAATCGATCTCCCGTCGAGGAGGCGCTCCAGGAAGTTCATGAGGAAACACATCCTCGAACTCTGCCACCACTGGCACTTCCCCAAGTGATAACCTGGAGAGGAGAACCACTGGCACTTCCCCAAGTGATAACCTGGAGAGGCGAACCTCCAATAATGCTACAAGCGCTACTCCACCCTGGTTAACTGCCCTCACCAACTGCAAGGCTGAAATCAGGGAACAGGCCACTCTATTAAGGCCCTCAAACTTGACTTCCGTCTGCCCTTTTCTTCTTAGGATCACCACCTTGGATAGGCAATCAATACTGGCATGCTGCTCCGCTAGCCAGTCCATTCCCAAAATCACATCAAACTCGACCAACGGTTGGACCGCTGCTATTAACACGAAGTCAACTACGCTTAGCTCCCAACAAATGCGCCCCTTCTTCCCGGTGGTCATGGATGACCCATTGCGCATGCGCACCTTCAGCTCCGCGTCCACCAAAAATGACTCAACTCCAATCCTCCAGATGAAGCTTTCCGTAAGAAAGGAGTGCGACGCTCCCGTATCAAACAATACCCTAGAGGGGTATCCAGAAACTAACACAAAGCCTAAAACATAGACATCAAATATAATGGTCCAAAATTATGAAGCACAAGGTTAAACTTAAACTTCCTCATACCTGTCACCACATCGTGTTGGCGGATCGCTTCCTGCTGACAAGGTTGTAATCCCTTGATTGCACCGGTTGGAACCGAGAAGCGCTAGACTCTGCCATCTTCCCTTTCTCTGCGGCACTGGGGCCGGTGCGCACAGTCTTCTGATGGCCCGCGAATAGACTATTATGTGGGTGGTTGGTTCGATGAGTCGAACGCTGCGGGCTTCCTAGATGAGGCAAGTGCACCTATCGCAAGTAATACTCGATATTCGGGGGGAATACAGAGGTCGTATTATTCTTGGGGTCGGGTTGACTATTCCTAATCCTCCAGGAGGACTATTATTTTACTGAAAGTAAGGTGGAGATTTTAATTAACTAAAGACAGAAAAAGTAAAAGAAGAACGAAAATGATTTAGAAAAATTCGATGAAGGGTTAACGCTCGGCACCGAATCGGATTAAGATTAAAATTACATTTAATAATTATTGAACTTATTTTTCAAATTATTAAAAGGGAACTTAGTCGTGGAGGTTACACAGATATGAGCTCACTTAGCTATAGGGATATCGCTCACCTGAACACTAAGACTATTTGACCGAACGTTAGTCCGACGAATGATTCCTCTTAACGCCCGCTTTACGCTAAGAATCCCGCTATTGGGTGGGGAACCCAATACGGTAGAATTATGCTTGTCCTCTCTCGGGGTATGCACACAACTCTATTTACCCAGGGCTGATCTGTCCATACGCACGGCCTCTCGGCTAGCTAGCGTATGCATAACGGAAATTGGGCCCACACATCGATTTGTGATGCTACGCGTCGTTAACCCGGGGTAAACCTTAAGTCCTTAAATTAAAGTGAAAATAAAGAACTTTAATTATTACGAATTATTTTAAATGTCTCAATGCTCTTCGATGCCGAGGCTAATAACGATTAGCCACACATCGGTATGAGGACGGCTTTATAATTTGATGAGGCGCGAGTTCGTAACTAAGCACTAAAAGGTTATAAGAAGAAGGCAAAAAATGACAAACATTTAGAAAACTTAAAAGTTAGCTAAAAAGAGAACTCACGCACAATTCATATTATAAATAAAATAGAAACTAAGTCACAAAAAAAAGGAAAATTACAAGTCCTACTCAAACGAATAGGCGGGAAATAAAGCGAGTCCTACTCAAACGAGTAGGCGGGAAATAAATGCAAGTATAAGTTCGACTCAAACGAGTAGACGGTAAATGACAAGTCCTACTCGAATGAGTAGGAGGGAAATAAAAACACGACATTTAACTCTTAACGAGTAGGCAAAAATAAATACGCACATGCACACACTCAACACGAATTGAAAGAAAACAATAAAACTATCTCCTACACACACGCACTCTACATAATCGAAGAAAGCGTAAATTGAAGAAAGCATTAAACATTATGCTCATACACTCACACACACAACATGAAAGTTGAAATGACAAAATGAAAACCTAACTCATAGACTCACACACACAAATTAAAAGCAAAATGAAAATTATGTAACAATTAAAACAACTTCTTTTTTATACTTAGGTTTTACTAAAAACACCTAAAAATAACAAATTAAAAATAAAGAGAACAAAAGTTTTTCAAAACAAAGCAAAAACTAAAGTCTCCAAAAATTAAAATTATAACTTTTTCATTCTTAAGAGTTCATAAAAGTACTAAAAAAAATTGAAATAAAATTTAAAAGAACAAAAAGGGTTTACGTCCTTAAATAAAGCTAAGTAAAAAAATCAAAAATACTTTAATAACTCTTTTACAAATCCATAAGAATGAAAATCTTAAAGCAACTATACCCCTAACATGAAGACAAACCAAAAAATGGAAAGCAATAAAACTAAACAAATTACACTGACACACACACACACACACACACAAACATCTTTTCATAAAGAGAAGAACAAGAAAATACAAAAGGATAAAGTGAGAAAGAAATAAGCCACACCAATGAATTTTCATGCCATGTAGAGAGAGAAAATCTAACATTTTTATTATCATAATCAAACTATTACAAAGCTAAAGCTAAAGCAAAAAAAAACATAAAAGGAAGGGGGGAGAAATCTCCTTACATAGCAATAGAATCCACGGATGTAGCCCACAAAACACACTAAAGTGCTCAAAAAAGTGAACCCTTGGTTCTTACAGAAACGGGCTATTTATAGAGAAACTTTTTGAAGAACACGCCCCCTGACACGGGCGTGTAGGGGGCGTGTCAGCACTATTTGAGATGAAATCTGGCGATTTGACTGGAAAGTTGACTTGCGACTGAACACGAGGATGCCACGCCCCAGGTCACGGGCGTGACGGTGGGCGTGTCGGGGAGGTAGAACTGGGCGCGGGTTAAGTGAAAAGTCACCGACGGCGTCTTGTCGGCCAAGTGGAGGAGTCATGCCCTTGGTCACGGGCGTGACGCTAGGCGTGTCGAGTTGTGTCGACAATCGTCAAGAGCAATATTGTCGAGCGGGAGTGACACGGGCCATGGTCGAGAAGTCACGCCCCAGGTCACGGGCGTGACTCTGGGCGTGTCGGGTTGGTCGACGATCGTCGAGCTGAAAACATCGAGCGCGAGTGACACGGGCCATGGTCACGGGGCGTGTCAAATGACAAGGGCGTGACCCCGGGCGTGTCAGGTCAATTTTTGACTTTTTTCTGAAAAATTTCAGAAATCAAAATTAAGTTAAGTCAGTATAATTTTTACAAAAAGAAACATATTTATAAATAAGAAATAACTAAAAACTATGAATAAGAACTAAAATGACATAAATAAAGTACTAAAATATGTATATATTTACAACTCATCATCTGCTCCTGCCTTGCCTCCTGCTCCGCACCTCCTTGGTTACAAAAACGAGTAATGTGCCCCACTTTACCACAATTGATGCACGTCAATGGCCCCTTAGAGTGAGACCCTCCAGACGTCCACTTGCTTTTCTCACCGGACTTGTATGGGTGAGTATTCTTCCTCCATCTATTCCCTTCAGACTTTCCTTGGGATTGAGAAGGCTTCCCTTCTCCTTGCTTGGGTGCAACACCCTTACAACGTTGGCTTCGCTCTAGGTCACTCTCCAACGTCCTGACAGCCTCAACTAGCTCATTGAAACCAGCTCTCTTCATGGCAATGAGGGGTTGTCTTAGATTCTCCCTTAGCCCCTGGTAGAAGAGGTTATCCCTCTCTTCATCATCCGCCATTGTCATTCCTGCATAACGACCCAACCGAGTGAACTCCTGAACATACTCATTCACTGTCTTATCTCGCTGCACCAACTGCAGAAACTGCCTTTGGAGGGCTAACCATGTTGAAACAGGAATGTACTTCTTTAGGAAAGCATCCACAAATTCTTCCACGGACGGGGTGCATCCAGGAAACTAGTGGCCACTATGGCTCACCCACCATAACTTTGCGTCTCCCTCCAACATAAAGGCCGCAAACTCAGATTTCTTCTCTTCTGGCATCCCTGCCGCCCTCAAAAGATCTTGAATCCAAGCCCACCAATCCTCCGCATTAGTCGGAGTACCGACTCCCTTGAACGTCAGGGGATGGAAGCTCAGAAAATACTTCATCTGCCAGTCTCCATGCTCGACCACCACTCTTTCTGCCAAAGGCTCTGCTCGCCTGGGTTCTCCGCCCGGCACGACCGTCATTGTGTCTGGTGTAGTAGGGGTTGCTACCTGAGCAACAGGGGTTGCTACCTGAGCTGTCACTATAGCTTGGGCTGCCACCATTGCTTCTGCAAGCATGCGACAGAAGTCGGCCGGGTTTACACCCATGCCCAACGGACCCTGAGCAGTGGCACTGCTCGCCAAAAGCTCTTCTCTTGGTCTCGACGTACCCGCCTCGTTTCTTGCACTCTTAAGAAAAGCAAGAAAACAAGGAGTCAGTCTCTAATCGAAAGACTCAAATATAAGGACACTTATGGTACCACATTACTCTTACGTGGATAACTTCTATACGTACTGACCTTGAATCTAACCTCGCTTTGATACCAAATTGTAACACCTCCCATGTAACGACCGTATAATATGGGTCCGACCAGGGCCCCACAACATACAGACGCCATAACTTTAGTATTATAAGATGATATAACTACCCAATCTCAAAACTCAAACTCAAACCACAGCGGAAACAGCAAAACAGACTAAAAGTTATCTACACATACAGGAGTATCGAAATGACCTTATGGCCTAACAACAAAAGAGAGTCCAAACTCCAAAAGTTCATAACAATGGCAATGTGCAAAGGCACTCCTAAGCTACCACAGCACGCAAGCAGGAAGACAAAAGCATCAACATAAAATATCACAAAAGTAGAGCCAATGCAAAGATAGTAACACTTCATGAGGCTTAGGACCTTTTAGCCAGTGAGCTAGCTCCTGCTTGCGATCCTTGTAGTGTAAAAATTTGGTTATAACGTGGGTCAGCAAAGGCTGACCTAAAACTGTGTAACAAACACATCTCCTCCCGGCCGCCCCTAACGGACCCCAGGGTGCCCCTCCAACCTACAAGTCAGCACTTCGTATTCAATATACATAAACAAGTAAACCACTAAAGAACAGGCTTGGATGTCTTAAACAACATACATGTTCTCTATTGTTGAGCATATAATGAAAAGGGCCTACTATGCAACCTGAATGCAAAAACCCGGGCTTCACCCAAGGCACCCTATCGCGTATGCATCTAGCACATCATCAAACATCTGGGTACTCATCATTTCCCCATTGGCATTAAGCCGCAAACAAATGGGTACTGCAATCCCGCAACGACATTCAAGCCACCAGACGGAACTCTTGCCAAGGACCCACCCGCTCGAGGTCTTAGACACGGGCTTGCCTGCAAGCTCTGACTTCTCATGTCAGGACTCCGTCTAACACACTGACTGATTCTAAGAACCCTTGATGTACCCCACCCGCTCATGGGCTCATTGCCTTGGGCTTGCCCCATGCTCGACATTCTCGTTAGTCTCATAGAAGGGGACTAGTCTCGCCGGGACACTCTCCACACATGACTTGCACGTCATGGGATAGCCAGCCGACCACGGAGACAAAGCCACGCCTTAGCACATCACAAGCAATATCATTTCCACACTAATCCCTCATTCGTACTGCAACGTCCCCGTGCACCAAGGAAACCATCTACCGCCAATGCGGAGCTAACCTTGTCCACCAAGGAAACTATCTACCGCAATTTAGGAGCTAACCCTTTCCGTTTCTGATTGCACGTACTCACCCGAGAAAAGGGGAAAGCACAAACATCACAAATGGCCTCTTGCCGCAACGGATTTCTACAAAATCCTTAAAGCTCGTATGCAACATCACCGAGTCGGACTAACGGTCGCGACCATGACTTCACCCACAATGCCTTATCCACTAACGGAGCAGATCTCTAATGCAATATCATGCCGGGGACGGACTCAATCGACCCGGAGGTTCCTCTTGAACCATGGAGACCCAAACCCCTCTCATTTGAGGGTTTATTGCCCAAAAACTAGAAAGAAGAAGATGCTAAGCACGCATCCTAAAACCAAGAGGAGAAGTGTCATTACCTTCCGACCCATCTTCCTAGCCATGGAAACTTAGCCGGATGAAAACCTTCGCAACGGTCTTGCCTCCTCGGATCTAGACTCGACTCGCGATTTGGAGAAACAAAGCTTCTCCAGTAGCCGGATCTCTCCTTCACCTTCTTCCTTGCACTCCTCTCTCTCCAGAACTTATAAAGAGAGTTCTTGAAGGAGAATGAGAGTTTCTAAACCCTATACCCGAGCTTATCCTAGCAGAGACAACCCTAGACCATCAGATCCCATTAGAAGGAAATGAACGGCCACGATCCGAACTGAAAATCAAAAATCCTGGGCTGAACACGGTTTGTGACACGCCCATGTCCAAGGTCGTGTGCCCTAATCGATGCCAAAACCGTCGCACCCAGAAAAGGACAAGGACTATGAACACGCCCGTGTCAAAGCTGATATGCCCGTGTCGTCCAGTACACGCCCGTGTGCCTGAGCGTGTTCCTCCATCGACATAGGACCAAAAACCACTCGAGATGGACAGGGGTAGGTGACCTGCCCGTACCATATTTGACATGCCCGTGTCACACACGAACACGCCTGGGCTACAGGCCGTGTTTATCCCCTCACACGACACGGCTCACAACTAGAGCATGACAAGGCCTGGGATACGCCCGTGTCGCAGGCCGTGTTTGAAGTCTCGACGATCATCAAATGCCTTTGTGTCGTCTCCGCGGCAAGTTCGTCGAACACGCGTGATACGGCCTTGGACACGCCCATGTCCCAGGCCGTGTTCACTGTCTCGACACTTCATCGAGCGCAGTTCGTCGACTTCCCGGGGCTCTCGATGAACCCGAGCACGATACGGCCATGGACACGCCCGTGTCCTAGGCCGTATTTACTGTCTCGGCACTTCGTCGAGATCAGTTTGTCGACCACCCGAGTTCTTCGTCGAGCCTGAGCATGACACGGCCTTGGACACGCCCGTGTCCTAGGCCGTGTGACCCCCTGCCAAGACCCAAACTTGGCTAAGAATGCTGATCGACCCTCTTTCAAAAATTGGGGCGTTATAGAACATGCCCGTGACCAACACGTGGATTTTCCAAAAGCTTCCAAAATTTTGCCAGTCACTATGTTTTCGGCTTCACCAACACGCCAACATTGCACGCCCCCGGTCATGCCCGTGACCAGGACGTGTAATCTGAAATTTTTGCCAATAAATAGAAATTTTATGTACAGACCCAGGGTTCAATTTTTTTGGACCATTTTGCTGTTTATGGGCTGCTTAGGTGCAATTTGTGCTATGTAAGGAGAATTTTCCCCTCCCTCATTTTATGTTTGTTTTAGCTTTTTGTAACCTAAATTTTGTTTTAATAAAATATGTTTGTTTTTCCCTCCTTATATTGTCATGAAATGCATGTGGATGTCCCAAATTTACTCTTTTTTATCTTTATGTTTCTCTTTAATATGTGTGTGTGTGTGTGTGTGTGTGTGTGTGTGTGTGTGTGTGTGTGTTTATATGAGTTAGATTTGTTGTTTTATGTTTTCAAATCATCATTTTGCTTAGTTTAGTTTTTGATTTTCGCAAACTTGTTAGTTGTTATGATAGATTTTATTATCTTATCCCTTAGCTTTGTTTAGTTTTAATATTTTGTTTATGTGTTTTTCTTCATCCTTATGAATTTATAAGTGTTTTTAAAAGTGTTTTATCTTTAGTTTTTTATTTTTGTAAAACTTTTTGTTCTTTTACTTTTTCTTTGACTTTTTGAGCACTTTTATGAACTTATAAGAATGAAAATTTATTTGTTTTAATCTTGGTAGCACTTTGTTTTTTGTTTTAGTTGAAATCTTTTTTCCTTGTTTAACTTTTATTTTATCTTTTTATGCATTTTTTGCAAGATCTAGGGGCAGAAATGTAATCGTTTTTTTTCGATCACTTTATTTTTTTCTCGTTTTGTTTTGTGTGTGAGTGTATAAGTTAGGTTTTATTGTTTGCTTTAATTTCAAGTTTACTTCAATTCTGGTAGAGTTTGTGTGTGTGTTTGAGATAGCTTTTAGTGTTTTCCTTTACCGCTTTATTTTATTGCTTTCTTTAAATTATGTAGAGTGTGTGTGTATGAGATAATTTTTATTGCTTTCATTTTCCGCCTACTTGTTTGAGTAGGACTTGAATTATACTGCTTTCATTTCCCACCTACTTGTTTGAATAAGACTTGCAATTTCCTGCTTACTGATTTGAGCATGACTTGAAATTTCCCGCCTACTCATTTGAGTAAGACTTGCAATTTACTGTTTTAATTTCCCGCCTACTCGTTTAAGTAGAACTTGTAATTTACCGCCTACTCGTTTGAGTAGGATTTGCAATTTAAATTATGTATTTTTCTTTTTTTGTAACATTGCTTTTTTCCTTTAATATGGCTTTGGTTGAGTGTGTGCATTCTCCTTTTTTGGTAAGCACTTCTTTGTCTAAGGTTAGGATATTTCATGTCATCTTTTTTTGTAACTCTTTAGTGCTTAGATTCGAACTCACACGTCAACAAACTCATAAGTCATCCCCATGCCGATGAGAGGCTAATCACTCTTAGCCCTCAGTATCAAAGAGCATTTGAACATAAAAAACTTTTTAAATAATTAAAAGTCCTCTTTTTCATTCTAATTAAAGAGCTTAAGGTTTACCCCGGGTCTATGACGTGTAAAACCACACATAGATGTGTGGGCTCTATTTCCATTATCCATATGCTAGCTAGCTGAGAGGCCGTGCGTATGGACTAATCAGCCTTGGGTAGAAAGAGTTTTCGCACTAAACCTCGAGAGAGGAGGAGCAGAATTCTTCTGGATTGGGTCCCCCAATAGCGGGGTTCTTAGCATAAAGCGGGCATTAAGAGGAATCCTTCGTCGAATGAGAGCTCGGTCGAATAGCCTTAATATTTAGGTGAGTAATAGCCCTACAGATAGGTGAGTTCAAACTTGTGGAACCTCCATGACCAAGTTGCCTTTAATTAATTTGAAATTTTAGTTCTCTAGTTATATAAAGCAATTTTTGTCCTAACGTAATTCCATACCGAGCGTTATTTCTTCATCGACCTTTTCTAAGTCTATTTTCAGCTTTTTATTATAACCGTCCTAGTTAGTTAGTTAATCTGACACCTTTATTTTTCGGTAATGTAATAGTCCCTCCGGGAGGAGTAGAAATAATCAACCTTCCCCAGAAAATATACGACCTCGATATTCCCACTGAATATCATGTACTACTTGCGATAGGTGCACTTGCCTCCTCTCGTTCCATCAACGAATTTCGACCACCGCATCACTAATTAAATAAAGGTTGGGTATCACGGAGGGCCTCAAGTTTTTGGTGTCATTACCTGGGATTTTCCAAGCAGGCAGCCGACTTATTCGAAGTGGATGCCACTGCTCACTTAGCCCATCAAGTTGAAAGGCTGACAAAGTAGGTGGCAGAGATTTATGTTGCCTCCTCCACTCTGCCTTGTGGATTCCCTCTAATGTCACTGTAGTCGAAGATTTCATAGACTACGTGTAGCGCCCCGAAACTCAAAAGAGCGACGGTTGGAGTTTTAGGCCAAGTTTGGAACTTGGCAGGGGGCATACGGCCTGGGACACGGGCGTGTCCCAGGGCGTGTCTGGCTCGGGTCGACGATCTAGCTGAGAGGCCGACGAATTTTGGAGTCAACGATCGTCGAGCAGCGAACACGGCCTGAGACACGGGCGTATCCCAGGCCATGTCCTTCACGGGTTAAAGCCGGGGTGTGGCGTGGTTGTTACACGGGTCAGAACACGGGCCGTGTCGGGTAGACACGGGCCGTGTCGGGTAGACACGGGCGTGTCAAATCCGACACGGATGTGTCGAGGACTCGTGTCCTTTACGGGACAATCCTGGACCTGTATCGATGGGAGAACACGGCTGGGAACACGGTCGTGTACCGGTTGACACGGGCGTGTTAGGCTCGACACGGGCGTGTTGGGTGCCGGTGTACTTTTCGGGACACATTAGTTTCGACGGCAAATGGGGAACACGGCCATGGACATTGGCATGTCACATGCCGTGTTCGGCCCAGATTTTGGATTTCATTGGCGAATCATGGCTGTTCGTTTCCTTATTTTGGGATCCGATGGCTGTGGGTTGTTCTTGCTGGGATATAGCCAGGAACAGGGTTTCAAAGCCCTCATTTCTTTCACTTAGTCTCTTTCTAAAAATCTAGAGAGAGGGGAGAGCAAGGAATAAGAAGGAGGCTTGATCAGGTCACCGGCGGAGCTTCGGAGCTCCAAATTGTGAGCCGACTTCAGATCTACGGAGGCAAGGAGATTGCGGTGCTATTCATCCGCATAGATTTCCATGGCGCCAAGGAAAAATGCTAGGGTAACGATTGTCAACCTAGGACATCTGAAGTCCTCTTTTCCTTTGCATAGGAAGCCCGCTCTCGCGAGTTTGGGGTGAGTTTAGGCGTCCCTTCGGGTAGACATGAATAGTCCCCATTGTGTACATGTAGAGCCCGTAATCGAGAACGGATATAGGCATGATGTGTGAAGCCTACCCGGACAAGTTGGTCTGGATCAGTGATGTTGCATTGCATGAATGGCCGGAGAAGACTCCGCACGAATGGTGGTTTTTAGGGTTTTCTACGCGGTAGATTGCAATAGGGAGCCTTGGAGATTAACTCCAAGGTGCACCCGGAAAACTGGGCAAATGCGTGATTCTGCCAACATCGTGGCCTGGGAGCCAACTTTTACATAACCAGGTTATGTAAAGTGTGAAATCGGATTGGAACTCAGGGAAGTTTGACCCGCGCCCATGTCTTAAGGTGACAGGGAGGTGTGAGCAACGGGATAGGTGGAACTGTACCCGCTCAATATCGTTCGGAAAAGAGACCTAAAGTTACTTGGCAACTTACCATTGGTATAGATGGAGGGTCTTAGGCAGTGGCCAGAAAGACCAAATGCTCACGAGATATTGTCGTCTAAGGGGCGGTGGCGTGACCGCGGTATTGACCTGGTTCATCGAGAATGTTCCCTGAGAGCATGGGGTGTGTGGCCGTGCATGTCTACACCTATGATGTAGTGTTATTACTCTATACTACTTGGTTATGCTAACAAAGTGCAGGGAAGGAGCATCGCCGCCCCGAGTTTGGGGGCAAGAACATTATAATTTGGTCAGCAAAGCTGACCGTTACCTTTGTTTACCACCGTTGCGGTGGATTGTTACTTGCAGGTGCAGTAGAGCCGAGCGGTAAATAGAGGGCTAAAGCCCAAGTTGCTGATCTAGCCCTCAAGGGCCTAAATATTGAGTGTTTACTTGCTTTATTCATATGTGACCGGCCTGCGTGCCGAGGTTTGCAAAACATGTAATTTGAGAAAACAATTGTAAGGCCTTAAGGCCAGTGTACTTGTGTATTATACCTTCATTCCTATTGTTTTGAGTAGTGGACATTCATGTTTGGTTGGGTTCTTTATTTTGCAACTTGTAAAATTGCTTCCGCTAGAATGACTCTGTGTAGGACGTTAGTTATTGGTTGGATGGTTTCCATTGAGTAACCGCCTGGTCTGTCTGTGGTATGTAGCGTCGGGCCCCAGCCGGACCTACTGCTATATGTTATGCGATGGATAGGGGTTGTTACAATTTTGTATCAGACTACTGGTTTTGGTCATGCTTAAATGAATTCGTGGGCGAATTCTTTTAAGGGGTGGTGAGCACATGTGTGTGCGTCATCGTTATAACATCAAAAGAACTCATGAATGTCCACTTAGGAATGAAAATACACGTATTTGAGGAACTTGCTTGTTCCTATAATTGTTTTTTGCAATTTTGTTTGGACGCTTAACGGTGTTTTGTACAACTATAGGTGACCAGAAGTGGTGTTGGGCCGTCAGAATGCCCAGTTTCTGAGGCTAGCAGCGCACCAAATGATTCTCCTGCAACACCTCCATCGGCTGAGACCATACGATTTGTGGCCGAAGTTGTGTTTGTCATGATTAATGCGTAGCCTGCAAGGCAAATGCAGCAACCCGCTCCTGCGATGGAGTAGGTACCGCTTCAAGCGGCTGAGCCAACGAGGGTAGAGCAGGTAGTGGTGGAGCCTCTGATGCCTAGGAGAGCAAATGAAATACAACTCAAACATGTTATGGGCTTCAATCCTCCTGTGTTCTCGTGGTTGGGAACACCGTCCCAAGATGAAGATTGCCTCTCCCGAGTGAAGAGAGTCTTGATAATGATGGAGATGGAGGAGTGGCATATGACCACTGTATCTACGTTCCTTATGGATGGTGATGCTAGGTTGTGGCGGAAAGGCTTGGAGCTACATCACTTGAGGGGTAGGCAAATTGCGGATGTCTCGATGGAGGAGTTATCGAGACTATTCTTGGCAAGGTACCTCCCTTCGGCACAGAGGATAACATTGGAGAATGAGTTCCAGAGGTTGGTGCAAGGAGAGAGTAGCGTGGATATGTATCTCCACGAGTTTACTCATTTGGGTCGGTATATTAGCTCCACATTCGCGGATGAGGAGCGCAAGACGAACCGTTTCTACGAAGGTCTGAGAGATGACTTGAGGCTACTGCTCTCGGGGCCTATGACGCAGGTCTTCTTGACCCTGGTCAACACGACCCGGTCTTTTGAGAAGGACTTGAAGAATGTACAAGCGAAGAAAAGATTTGGTGATAAGAAGAATGAGTTCAAGGTGCTGACTACCTCAAAGTCCGCGTACCAAAGGTGGTCTAAGAATGCTAGGTCTTCGGGTCCATCCCCTTCTTTCGGTGCTTCTGGGGCGACTATGGGTCGAATCCCGGGCGCATGTTACACTTGTGGAAATTCGGGGCACTTTGCCCGTGACTTTTGGAGCGGACATCCCAAGTCCGAGAGGAAGCCGAGAGCAACTTATTAAGAGAAGGCCACGACGGTGGAGTCAACCGCGTCCCATTATGCTCCGGCTCAACCAAGGGTTTATAATCTTGGCCAACAGGAGGCCATTAAGCAAGCGGATGTGGTGATAGGTACGGTTTAATTTATAGCAAGTTAATTGTTAAATGCTTGTTATGAGTGTGTTACCTTACCACTGCTTGTTTAGGATTTGTTTTAATTTGTGAGAATCTGGCGAGAGCACTCTTTGATACGGGAGTTTCGCACTCCTTTTTTTCTGAAGGATTCATATCACGTATCGGAGTACCTTCTTCGATGGCGAAGGACAAACTGGACGTGTTGTTTCCTAATGGGTGTTCGATGCGCGCAGATAGAATCTATGGTGTTAAGATTCGTATCGGGAGTCAAGAATTCGATTTGCAATCATCGTTACTACCACTGGCGGAGTTCGACGTGATATTTGGCATGTACTAGCTCTCGGAGCAGCACGCCTAAATTGATTGCGATCGCAAGGAAGTCAAGTTGGGAACAGGTTGTAAGAAGACTTTTACAGTCTTGAAAGGGTCGAGCAAGACTTTGATGTCTGCTCTTCAGGTGGTGAAGGCTGTTCGTGCCGGAGCAGAGCTATTTTTCATGCTAGTGGAGGTTGCAAAGCCTAAGCCTACATTGGATAGTATTTCAGTAGAAGCTGAGCACCCTGATATGTTCCCTGTCGATATTCCTAGAGCCCCGCCTTAATGGGAGATAGATTTCACGATTGAGCTAATGCCAGGTGCGAAACTTGTGTCAAGCTCTCTGTATCGGCTAGCGCCTAAGGAAATGGCGGAGCTGAAGGTGCAACTTCAAGAGTTGTTAGAGCAAGGCTATTTGCATCCAAGTTCGTCGCCTTGGAGCACACCGGTCCTCTTTGTTAAGAAGACGGACAGAAGCTTGAGACTTTGTATCGATTATCGAGAATTAAACAAGTACCCGATCCCAAGGATTGATGATCTGTTTGATCAGTTAGTCGGGTCGACGGTGTGCTCAAAATTGTATCTCAAGTCCGGTTATTATTAGTTGAGGATAAGGGAGAGTGATATCCCTAAGATATCTTTTAGTATGAGGTACGGGGATTACGAGTTTACGGTCATGCCGTTTGGGCTGACGAATGCGTCGTTAGTCTTCATGGATTTGATGAACAGGACTTTCAGGTAGTACTTGGACCATTTTGTGATCGTCTTCATCGACGACATATTGGTGTACTCACAGTGTGAGGAGGATCACTTCAAGCATCTTCATTTGGTTTTGGAGACGTTGAGGAGGAATCAATTGTATGCCAAGCTCTCCAAGTGCAAGTTTTGTCTGTCTTCAGTAGCATTCCTTGGTCATATAGTCAGTGGAGAGGGCATTGTGATTGATCCGGCGAAGATTGTTGCGATACGAGAGTGGCCTGTGCTTTCTACGGTAGCGGAAGTCTGGAGTTTTTTGGGGCTTGCTGATGAGTCAACTTTATATACCTATTTTCGGACTCATCTGGGCTAGTTTTCACGCGGTTGCACTTCACTTTTAGTTCTTTATCGTTCCTATTTCATCTAATCTTTATTTCCATAGGAAGTGCACATTTATGCCCGTGGTTGTGTATTTTGTTATTTTTATAGTTTGTACTCCATTTTTTGATTGTCTGGAATGTCTGCACAGATTAGTGATTGGTTTTTCCTTTCGGTACAGGGGTTGTGTGCGTGTTCCGGGATGGTTGTGAAACAGGAATACTGCGCACGATCATGGGATATAATGCGCACGACCACTGGTCGTGCGCCCCTGATCGTGCGCACTACTCTTCATTTTCCAGAATCAGCCTGGGGTAAGCGCACGACTACTGGACATATTGCTCACGACCACCGGTCGTGCACCACTGATTGTGTGCATTGATTCCTCTTTTCTGGAGTCCTGTCTGGGGTAATCGCACGACCATTGGACTTAGTGCGCACGTCCATTGGTCGTGCGCCACTGCTCGTGCGCGTTATCCCAGTTCTTCTTCCTGATATTCCTTGCCAGTGCGCATGAGCATAGGACATAGTACGCACGACCACTGGTCGTGCACCTGTGATCGTGCGCATTGTTCATTTCTGCTTTTGTATAAATAGTGCAGGTCTCGCCCTAATTAGAAGAGGATCCCGAGCTCGACATTTCTCCGCCGTTTTCCCCCTTCTCCGCCGTTCCCCTTCATCTTCCACCCTAGGGAGGTGCTCCGGGCAAGCTTTGTAACGCCCCGAATTTTGTGTGCGAGTCGGTCGCTGAAAAAGAGTTTTTGGTGCCTGTAGGGGTACACGGCCTAGGACACGGGCGTGTCCAAGGCCGTGTCTGGCTGGTGATTTTTGGCCGTTTCCAACCCGAGAAGGACACGGCCAGGAACACGGCCGGATGACACGGGCGTGTCATCCGACACAGGCGTGTGCCAACCCGTGTCCCTACCCGTGTCCTGATGGGTCGTGTCTGTTGCCGTGGCGGTTATGCGTGACACGCCCACGAACACGGGCGTGTCGAGGAACCCGACACGGGCGTGTCAGGTCAGACACGGGCGTGTCTTGGCCCGTGTGCATTTCTCAGTTCGACGATCGTGCCTGGATCAAGGCACACGGCCTTGGACTCGGCCGTGTGCCAAGCCGTGTGCGGCCCAGGTCTGGGGAATTTTGTGCAGATCCGAGCCGTTCATTTTCTTTAATTAGGATCCGATGGCCCAGATTAAATCCTGCTCTGTTAAGGCCGGGAATAGGGAGTTATTCCCTCATTTTGCTCTCCAAAGTTCCCCCCTTCCAAAGTGAGAGAGGAGAGGAAGAACAAGGAGGTTTCCGGCCGCCGGCGGAGCATCGGAGCACCGTTTCGAAATCGGAGAGCGGATCCGTGGAGGGAAGGTCATTGCGAAGAGTTCTAACCGCGTAGTTTTTCCATGGCGCCAAAACGGACTACAAGGGCAACGATTCTCAACTCGAGCGCTTGAATCTCTTTCTTTCTGCATAAGGAATCCCGCTCCCGCGAGTATGCGGTGAGTGCGTGGTGTTCCTTGGGGTTGACGGGAATAGTCCCCCTTGTGTTGCATGTAGAGCCCGGAATCGTAAGTACGGGCATAGGCATTGTGTGTGAAGCCTACCCGGACGTGTTTTGTCTGGATCAGTGATGTTGCCTTTGATATGGTTTTGCCGGAGAAGACTCCGTGCTTTGGATTTTTCGGGTTTCCACGCGGTAGATTGCAGCAGGGATCCTTGAAGGATAGCTTCAAGGCGCACCCGGAAAATTGAGCGGAAACGTGTTCTGCTAACTTGGCGGTCTGGGAACCGGCCTTGATCATAACTGGGTTATGAGATTGTTTTGGAAAATTTGGGATCCGAGAGAAGCTTGGCCCGCGCAAAGTTCCTTAAATTGGACATGCGGCGCGAGCAACGGGCAAGTGGAATTGGACCTAGGCTATGTGGTTCGGTGCGAGAGACCCGAAGACGGGGACTGGCCGTTGGCATAGTCGGAGCCTTAGACGGTGGTCAGAAAGGCTAAATGCTCACATGTTGTTGCCATCCTGGGGATGGTGGTAAATGCACTGATTTGTCAGGGTTCATCATGAATGTGTCCTGAGTGCACGGGGTGTTTGGCCGTGCGAGCCTACGCCTGTGGCGAATTATAATTGCGATATATATACTGTTGGGCTAATGTTTTGCAGGGAAAGAGCACCGCCGTCCCGAGTAAGGGGCGGGGTCGTTATAATTTGGTCGGCTTTTTGCTGACCGTTGCTTTATTTGCCACCGTGCGGTGGTATGTGCTTGCAGGTGCTGCGGAGCCGAGCGCCAAATAGCGGGCTGGACCCCATGTTGCTGTGCTGTCCCTAGAAGGCCGTAGAATAGCTGTTTTTATATATTTCATGTGTGGCCGGCCTGCGAGCCGATGTATGTAAAACACTATTTATGAAGTGAACATTTGTAAGGCCTTAAGGCCATGTACCCGTTTCTGTGTATTTGAGTTTTCATTCCTATTGTTGTAGCTGTGGACATTCATGTTGATGGATTTATTTTTGGGTTCTTTCAACTTTAAAATCTTCCGCTAGAATGCTCTGGGATTAGGACGAGTAGTCTTAATTAGATGGTTTGATTTATTCATTTAGTAACCCTTCCGACTGTCTGTGGTATATGGCGTCGGGTTCCAGCTGGACCTTCTGTTATATGCCATGCGACGGATGGGGGTGTTACAATTTGGTATCAGACTTCTGGTTACGATCAATCTTAAATGAATTCGTGGGCGAATTCTTTTAAGGGGTGGTGATCACATGTGTGCGTCATCGTTATAACATTAAAAAGAACCCATGAATGTCCACTTAGGAATGAAAATACACTTGTTTTGTGGAACCTGAGTGTTCCAATGATTGCTTTTAGCAATTTGTTTGTCGTCTAATCGTGTGTCTTTGCTTTTATAGGCAGCTAGGAGCGGTGCTGGTCAGTCAGAGCGTCCGCAATCAGCGGAAAGTAGTGCACCAAGGGACGTGCCTGCTACACCTCCTTCAGCGGAAACCATCAGGATGGTGGCTGAAGCCGTGTTCGCAATGATAAATGCCCAACCTGCAGGGCAAATGCATCGCGCACCTCCTGCGGATTAGCAAGAACCGGTTAGGGCGGCAGAGCCGAGAGTGGTTGAACGCGCAGCAGTTGAGTTAGTAGAGCCGAGGAGAACTACGGAGCGGCAGCTAAAGCACGTGATGGGCTTTAATCCTCCGAGGTTTAATGGGGTTGGAACGCCAACTCAAGCTGAGGACTGGCTCTCTTCCATAAAGAGGGTGTTGACGGCCACAATGACTGAGGAGTGGCAGAAGACCACCATAGCGACTTTTCTTTTGGAAGGTGAGGCGAGGCTGTGGTGGGACGAGTTGGAGTTTCATCTTCTAGTGGGAAGGCAACTTGCGGATGTGCCGATGGAAGAATTTTCAAGATTGTTCCTGGCCAGATTTGTACCTTCTGCTCAGAAGTTGGAAATGGAGAATCAATTTCTTGGGTTAACTCAGGGATCCAGAAGCGTGGACGAATATCTCCATGAGTTCACACGGTTGGGTCGTTATGCTGGTGCTATGTTTTCTGAAGAAGAGAGGAAGACCAACCGATTCTATGAGGGTCTTCGTGGCGATTTACAGTTACTCCTTGTTGGGCCTAAGGCGCAGGGCTTCCTAGCCTTGGTCAATTCGGCCCGATCGTTGGAAAAGGTTGCGAAGAAAGTTCAAGAGAAGAGGGACCCAGGAGAAAGGAAGACCGAGTTCAAGGTGCCAAGTCACAAGACAGGTTTCCGCAGATGGAACAAGAAGCGGAGGACTTCAAACTCAGCCCCTTCGGCTGATGCATCGGGGGCAACTACAAGTCGAGTCCCCGGAGCTTGCTACAACTGCGGGAAGACGGGGCATTTTGCTCGGGAGTGTTGGAGCGGACGTCCAAAGTCCGAGAGGAGACCTGGAGCGACTTATGAGGAGAAAGGGAAGGCGGTGGAGTCAACTGCATCCCATCATGCTCCAGCCCAGCCTAGAGTCTACAACCTTGGTCTACAGGAGGCCATAAAGCAAGCAGACGTGGTGACAGGTATGAGTTAAATTCAGTGGTTTAACTTTTATAGTTATTACCTGTGTATTTGTTAGCTTACGTTTGTTAGTGCTAGGCTTTGTGTTAATCTTTGGGTTTCCGGCGAGAGCCCTTTTTGATACGGGAGCATCACATTCCTTCTTGTCTGAAAAGTTTATATCGCGCATCGGAGTTCCGTTCTCGATGGCAGAAAACAAGTTGGATGTGTTGTTGCCTAATGGGTGCTCAATGCGTGCGGATAGGATCTGTGTTGTAAAGATTCGGATTGGAGAGCGGGAGTTTGATTTGCGGGCGTTGGTTCTACCATTAGTGGAGTTCGATGTAATCTTCGGTATGGATTGGCTCTCGGAGCAGAGTGCATGCATTGATTGCAACCGTAAAGAAGTCAAGTTGGGTCTGGACACTGATCGGGAGACTACTTTTGCGGGCATGAAGGGGTCAGGGAAAGTTCTGATGTCGGCCCTTCAGATGTTCAAGGCAGTTCGGTCTGGGGCAGAACTATATGTCACTCTAGTGCAGACTTCGACGCCTAAACCTAGTTTGGGCCACATCCCAGTTGTGTCCGAGTATCCTGATATGTTTCCAGATGATCTCCCAGGAGCCCCTCCTCAGCGGGAGATAGACTTTACTATAGAGCTGGTACCGGGTGCCAAACCGGTGTCACGCTCCCCCTATCGGATAGCCCCAAGAGAAATGGCAGAGTTGAAGGTGCAACTGCAGGAGTTGCTAGAGCAAGGTTATGTGCGTCCAAGTTCGTCGCCTTGGAGCGCACCAGTTCTCTTTGTTAAGAAGAAAGATGGGAGCTTGCGGCTTTGTATCGATTATCGGGAATTGAACAAACTTACGGAGAAGAACAAATATCCAATCCCGAGGATTGACGATCTATTTGATAAGTTGGTTGGGTCAACTGTATATTCGAAGTTAGATTTGAAGTCCGGTTACTATCAGTTGAGGATAAGGGAGAGCGACATTCCAAAGACAGCATTCAGTACGCGGTTTGAGCATTTTGAGTTCACAGTCATGCCGTTTGGGTTGACGAATGCTCCATCCGTGTTTATGGATCTGATGAATAGGACGTTCAGAGAATACTTGGATCAGTTCGTGATAGTATTTATTGATGATATCCTGGTATATTCGCGGTGCGAGGAGGATCACTACAAGCATTTACACATGGTGTTGGAAACATTGAGGAAAAGTCAGTTATATGCAAAGTTCTCCAAGTGTGAATTCTGGTTATCCTCGATAGCGTTCCTTGGTCATGTTGTCAGTGGGGAAGGAATAGCTGTGGATCCGGCGAAGATAGTGGCGATACGGGAGTGGCCTACTTTGACTACAGTGGTAGAGGTCCGGAGTTTTCTGGGACTTGCTGGCTACTACAGGCGCTTCGTAGAGAACTTCTCGCGGATAGCACTACCACTCACGACGTTGACAAGAAAGGATCAGAAGTTTGTGTGGTCTCCGGAGTGCGAACAGGCTTTTGTAGAGTTGAAGAGGCGGTTAACCACGACGCCTATTTTATGTTCGCCAAGTGGTACCGAAGGGTTCGAGATTTATAGTGATGCTTCAGGCAGTGGTTTGGGCTGTGTTCTGCTACAGCATGGGAGAGTGATAGCTTATGGTTCACGACAATTGAAGGTTCACGAGAGGAATTATCCGGTCCACGACTTAGAGTTAGCGGCCGTGATTTTTGCTCTAAAGCTTTGGAGGCACTATCTGTACGGTGTGAAGGTAGATATTTACACCGATCATAAGAGTTTGAAGTACCTATTGGACCAAAAGGATCTGAACATGAGGCAGAGGAGGTGGATGGAGTTCTTAGGGGACTACACCTTCAAGATACACTATGTGCCTGGGAAGGGAAATGTAGTGGCAGATGCGTTGAGTCGTAAAATTCCCGCACAAGCCAACTGGTTATCAGTGCATGATAAGAGATTGGTCGAAGAGTTGGAGGCATTGGAGATATCTTGCGTTGACAAGTAGTCTAGTGCCGAGGCGAAACTGTTTTGGACAGAGGTGCAGTGTGACCTAGCGGATAGAGTTCGACGGGCTTGGGTTCAGGATAGCAGCATGAAGCAAATCCTAGATGGATCTTTGGATGGGTCAAATTCCCAGTTTGTGGTTGAAGATGGGTTGCTAAGGAAGGACGGACGTCTATGCGTTCCTAGTGCGGATAATATTCAGGAGGAGTTGATGTATGAGGCTCATCATACCAAATACTCAATCCACCCGGGAAGCACGAAGATGTATAGAGACATGAAGAAATTATTCTGGTGGCCGGGTTTGAAGAAGGATGTGGCGCTTTATGTGGCCAAGTGCCGTACTTGTGCATTGGTGAAGGCGGAATGCCAGAAGCCCGGAGGTTTCTTGAAATCACTTCCTATCCCAGAATGGAAGTTTGACGATATATCTATGGATTTTGTGCACGGTTTGCCGAAGTCGCAGAAAGGAAATGACGCCATTTGGGTGGTCGTAGATAGATTGACAAAGGTGTCGCACTTTATCCCAATGAGAAAGGAAGATCCAGTAGAAAGGTTAGCCAAACTCTACGTGGATAATATTGTACGACTGCATGGTGTGCCTCGCAGTATTGTTAGTGATCGTGATGGACGCTTCACGTCAAATGACTGGAGGTTGGTGCATGGTCTGTTGGGTACTAAGCTAAAGTTCAGCACAACCTTTCACCCACAGACAGAAGGCCAAACCGAGAGAGTCAACAGAACTATGGAGGACATGCTTCGCATGTGCGTCCTAGATTTCGGGAAGCATTGGGAGGATCACCTGTACATGGTGGAGTTTGCGTACAACAATAGCTTTCAGGCAAGCATTGGAATGGCGCCTTTCGAAGCTTTGTATGGGAGGAAGTGTCGTACGCCGTTGTCTTGGTTGGAGGCAGGCGAATCAAAGTTGTATAAACGTCAAGCGGTGGAAGATGCCACTTCAATGATACGGACAATTCAGGAAAGGCTGAAGATTGCTCAGGATAGACAGTCAAAGTACTACAATGCCAAACATAGAAATGTGGAGTTCAACGTTGGCGACATGGTATATTTAAAAATCAAGCCGTTCAAGGGTGTATCGCGGGTTCGACGCTTGAACAAGCTGAGTCCGAGATACCTTGGACCATTTGAAATCCTGGAGCGTGTTGGCGAGGCGGCGTATAGATTAAAGCTGTCGACGGAGTTGAGTGGGCTGCATGATGTATTCCACGTATCGGTGTTGCGTAAGGCAGTTCAAGAGGCTTCGCAGATCATTGCAGACGATCAGGTACCGGTTGATTATGAGTTAACAACAAGTGTCAGACCAGTACGAGTTGAAGATGTTGCAGTCAAACGACTCCACAACAAGGAGGTCAGAATGGTTAAAGTCCGTTGGGATAATTGCGGACGTGAGGAGCTTTCTTGGGAACGAGAGCAAGCTATGTTGGAGGAATACCCTGAGTTATTCCACTCAGGTATCATTTAGCTTTTGTGTACCTTTGCTTAATTTCGGAACGAAATTCCTTAAGTGGGGGAGATTTGTAACGCCCCGAATTTTGTGTGCGAGTCGGTCGCTGAAAAAGAGTTTTTGGTGCCTGTAGGGGTACACGGCCTAGGACACGGGCGTGTCCAAGGCCGTGTCTGGCTGGTGATTTTTGGCTGTTTCCAACCCGAGAAGGACACGGCCAGGAACACGGCCGGATGACACGGGCGTGTCATCCGACACGGGCGTGTGCCAACCCGTGTCCCTACCCGTGTCCTGATGGGTCGTGTCCGTTGCCGTGGCAGTTATGCGTGACACGCCCACGAACACGGGCGTGTCGAGGAACCCGACACGGGCGTGTCAGGTCAGACACGGGCGTGTCTTGGCCCGTGTGCATTTCTCAGTTCGACGATCGTGCCTGGATCAAGGCACACGGCCTTGGACACGGCCGTGTGCCAAGCTGTGTGCGGCCCAGGTCTGGGGAATTTTGTGCAGATCCGAGCCGTTCATTTTCTTTATTTGGATTCGATGGCCCAGATTAAATCCTGCTCTGTTAAGGCCGGGAATAGGGAGTTATTCCCTCATTTTGCTCTCCAAAGTTCCCCCCTTCCAAAGTGAGAGAGGAGAGGAAGAAGAAGGAGGTTTCCGGCCGCCGGCGGAGCATCGGAGCACCGTTTCAAAATCGGAGAGCGGATCCGTGGAGGGAAGGTCATTGCGAAGAGTTCTAACCGCGTAGTTTTTCCATGGCGCCAAAACGGACTACAAGGGTAACGATTCTCAACTCGAGCGCTTGAATCTCTTTCTTTCTGCATAAGGAATCCCGCTCCCGCGAGTATGCGGTGAGTGCGTGGTGTTCCTTGGGGTTGACGGGAATAGTCCCCCTTGTGTTGCATGTAGAGCCCGGAATCGTAAGTACTGGCATAGGCATTGTGTGTGAAGCATACCCGGATGTGTTTTGTCTGGATCGGTGATGTTGCATTTGATATGGTTTTGCCGGAGAAGACTCCGTGCTTTGGATTTTTCGGGTTTCCACGCGGTAGATTGCAGCAGGGATCCTTGAAGGATAGCTTCAAGGCGCACCCGGAAAATTGAGCGGAAACGTGTTCTGCTAACTTGGCGGTCTGGGAACCGGCCTTGATCATAACTGGGTTATGAGATTGTTTTGGAAAATTTGGGATCCGAGAGAAGCTTGGCCCGCGCAAAGTTCCTTAAATTGGACATGCGGCGTGAGCAACGGGCAAGTGGAATTGGACCTAGGCTATGTGGTTCGGTGCGAGAGACCCGAAGACGGGGACTGGCCGTTGGCATAGTCGGAGCCTTAGACGGTGGTCAGAAAGGCTAAATGCTCACATGTTGTTGCCATCCTGGGGATGGTGGTGAATGCACTGATTTGTCAGGATTCACCATGAATGTGCCCTGAGTGCACAGGGTGTTTGGCCGTGCGAGCCTACGCCTGTGGCGAATTATAATTGCGATATATATACTGTTGGGTAATGTTTTGCAGGGAAAGAGCACCGCCGTCCCGAGTAAGGGGCGAGGTCGTTATAATTTGGTCGGCTTTTTGCTGACCGTTGCTTTATTTGCCATCGTGCGGTGGTATGTGCTTGCAGGTGCTGCGGAGCCAAGCGCCAAATAGCGGGCTGGAGCCCATGTTGCTGTGCTGGCCCTAGAAGGCCGTAGAATAGCTATTTTTATATATTTCATGTGTGGCCGGCCTGCGAGCCGATGTATATAAAACACTATTTATGAAGTGAACATTTGTAAGGCCTTAAGGCCATGTACCCGTTTCTGTGTATTTGAGTTTTCATTCCTATTGTTGTAGCTGTGGACATTCATGTTGATGGATTTATTTTTAGGGTTCTTTCAACTTTAAAATCTTCCGCTAGAATGCTCTGGGATTAGGACGAGTAGTCTTAATTAGATGGTTTGATTTATTCATTTAGTAACCCTTCCGACTGTCTGTGGTATATGGCGTCGGGTTCCAGCTGGACCTTCTGTTATATGCCATGCGACGGATGGGGGTGTTACAAGCTTTCACCGCCAAATCCAAGCAGGAGCTTCCTCTCGGCCTTCTCCTTCATCCGTGAGATTCAAGTAGGGCTTGACGCCATAGCCATCAAGCAAAGGAAAGCTAGAAAACTTCGTCCGCTATCGTGAGACGAAGAAGACGGGCCATTGGAAGATGGTGACAACCCTTCTCTATCCCGGACGCAGTTTGTTAACCCAGAAATCGGCGATCCTTCCCAAGGTGGACAGCTGGCTAGTCGTGACCCTTAGATTCTCCCTTTCGATCGTGATGAGCCCCAGCGTAGGCAGACAGTTTTCCCTATCCGCCTAGGTCTCCTAGCAACCGCGTGCCCTGCGGGATGGCGGGCTATTCCAATGGCTCACCCTCGCGGGACATGCGGTTAGGTCCGCTAATCGTGCAGTGCTTTTCCTTGCAGGAGTCCGCCAACAGCACCACCAGGAGCGGGCTCCTAGTCTGCCCAAGGGGCGGCGGTCTCCTACCGCCGTCCGCCGAGACCGCCCACCAGGGGCGGCCTCCCTGCTGCCCGAGGGGCGGCGGCCTCCTGCCGCCGTCCGCCGAGGCCGCCCACCCGGGGCGGCCTCTGCCCGCTAGCCGGGCGGATTCCCCCGGAATCCGCCCAGGCCGCCCGCTAGGAGGCGGCCCCGGCATCCGCCGGGCGGACTCCTCCCACAGTCCTTCCAGGCCGCCCGCTACAGGGCGGCCCCGGCATCCGCCGGGCGGACTCCCCCTGGAGTCCGCCCAGTCCGCCCGCTAGGGGGCGGCCCCGGCATCCGCCGGGCGGACGCCCCCCTGGAGTCCGCCCAGGCCGCCCTCTAGGGGGCGGCCCCGGCTTCCGCCGGGCGGACTCCTCCTGGAGTCCGCCCAGGCCGCCCGCTAGGGGGCGGCCCCGGCATCCGCCGGGCGGACTCCCCCGGTAGTCCGCCCAGGCTGCCCGCTAGGGGGCGGCCCCGACATCCACCGGGCAGAATCCTCCCGGAGTCCGCCCAGGCCGCCCGCAAGGGGGCGGCCCCGTCATCCGCCGGGCGGACACCCCCTGGAGTCCGCCCAGGCCGCCCGCTAGGGGGCGGCCCCGGCTTCTGCCGAGCGGACTCCTCCCGGAGTCCGCCCAGGCCGCCCTCTAGGGGGCGGCCCCGGCATCCGCCGGGCGGACTCCCCCGGGATTCCGCCCAGGCTGCCCGCTAGGGGGCGGCCCCGGCTTCCGCCGGGCGGACTCCTCCCGGAGTCCGCCCGGGCCGCCCGCTAGGGGGCGGCCTCGGCATCCGCCGGGCGGACTCCTCCCGGAGTCTGCCCAGGCCGCCCGCTAGGGGGCGGCCCCGGCATCCGTCAGGTGGACTCCTCCCGGAGTCCGCCCAGGCCGCCCGTTAGGGTGCGGCCCCGGCCAGCCGGGCGGACTCCCCCTGGAGTCCGCCCACGCCGCCCGCTAGGGGGCGGCCTCCGGCCTGCCAGGCGTACTCCCCCTGGAGTCCGCCCAGGCCGCCCGCTAGGGGGCGGCCTCCGACCTACCGGGCGGACTCCACCCGGAGTCCGCCCAGGCCGCCCGCTAGGGGGCGGCCTCCAGTTCTCTCCAGGGGCATCCTTCCGCTTGCTTCACCGGCCAAGGTGGCGGATGCAAATTCCCAGTCCGTGGAGTCCGCGCAGGTCGTCATGCTGACGTCACTGGGCCCCGCTTCTAGAAGAACTTCCCTGGGCCTATAAATAGCCCCTGGTGCCTCTCATTCTACATCGCTCCAGAGATCCGGAAGGTGCAGACAAGTCTTGCCAGCAGACCCTGCGGACTCCGTTTTCCAGTCCGCGCAGTCCGTCATCAGGCTTCCAGCAGACTCTGTGGACTCAGATTTCCTGTCCGCGCAGTCCTCCACAGCTCTCCAGCAGCTTGCCAGCAGACTCTGCAGACTCAGTTTCCCAGTCCTCCAGCAGCTGGCAGACTCTTTTACTTAGTCTCTGGCAGCTTCTCTCCTCTGCTTTCTGGCATTTTCTTCCTCTTAGCCACCAGCTTCTCTTTGTACCCCTTTAGTGATTTGTTGTAAAGGTGTACTTGTAAGCTTGTAATCTCTAGCTATTAATCAAAGAAAAGCCCATCGCAGGAGTGGCCTTTAGGCCGCGGCGGGCGAAGTGTGTTGTTGCCGCTGCTAGCGACCCCCTCTTCTCCTCTCTGCCCAGCAAGCCTTGCTCCTCTGCTCAGCAAGTCTTGCTCCTCTGCTCAGCAAGCTTCTTCTCTGCTCCGCTCAGCTCTTCTCGGCAACCAACCTGCAAGCGCAACCGTCACATTAGCCATCTGCTCGACAGCTCCTGATCAACCTCCTTCTCCTCTCTTGATCAACCCGATCTGTTGATCAAGCTTCTCTCCTCTATCACTGCAACCCTCTTTGACAAGCCGTTTGCTCCACTCTCGAGCACTCAGAGGCTTCCTTCCTTCCCTCCTGTCCTCCTCTCCTAGCTTGTGAGACCGAATACTCCCTCTGTGTTAGCTGGCTGGTGCCCCGCGACGTTTCCGCGCATCAACAGTTAACACGCGACCTTCAGATCCGAGTAGTGTTTTGAAATCAGCGGACGGAAATGTCAGACCGCAGAGCCCGCTCCCCAGACAGCTCCAGCTCCTCAGAGGACTCTCTATGGGACGCGATTGAGCAAGCTCGCCTTGAGGCCGAGCAGTCCCGCCAGCAGACTGACCAGCGTCTCGACGCAATCAGCCAAGCTCTGCTCGCGCTGGCCCAACGACTTGCTCCTCAGGCCGCATCGGACGAAGCGGACTTGCCAGTCCGCCAGACCCCAGCTCGCCGAACTCCGCTTCGGCAGTCGCCAGCAACTCCCCGGAACCCTGCTCAGTCCGCCGCCCCTCTGCGCCCTCAGGAGGAGCAGTTTGCTTTCAGAAATTTCTTCAGAGAAGCTGCCAGGGGCACTCCAGCCCGCCAGCTTCATTTTGCTGACCGCTAGTCCGCCGAGCCCGTGGACTCCCCGGCTCCAGTCCGCCCCTTCTACCCCGCAGAGTTCGAGACCCCGTCTCCCTTTGTTGACCTAATCCGATGGGAATCGGCTCCGAGCAACTTCAGGGAGCCTCGCATCCCATTCTATTCAGGAGGAACTGATCCAGTCTCTCACCTCCAAGCATTTGAGGGGGCAGTTGCTTTGAGATGCCTCTCAGATGCTATCAAGTGTAAACTCCTGGTTACCACTCTCGAAGGACAGGCGAGAGAGTGGTTCTACGAGCTGCCTTCGGGCACAATCTCTTCTTTCGCAGAGCTTCGTAGCCAGTTGTTGCTAAGGTTTGCTACCTCGAGGAAGAGGAAGAATGGGCCAGCTGCCCTATTTGAAATCAAGCAAAGGGATAATGAATTAGTGGCGCGATTCGTTGATCGCTTTCAGAGAGAGATCCAAGGGGTCAAGAATGTAAACCCCGATTATTATAAGGTCGCCTTGATCCGTGGCCTATGGGAAGGCCCTCTGAAGTTTAAAGCAACAACCAAGGCACCTTAGACTTATCAAGAGTTGATCGTCATGGTCAACCGTTTCATTGAAGGAGAAAATGCCAATCCAACTTATGTCTCATCCCTGACAGCTAAGGCTGAAGGAAGGGATGCCTCCGCTTCTTCCTCTCGTGGCAAGCCCCCTCGCCCAGACTTCCAGCCTCCGTCTCAAAGAGGCAGGAACTTCCGCAACAAGAAACCTTTCCAAGGCCATCAACAGTTTCATGAGCAGAGACTGCCGTTGGCCGCCACTCCTGTCGTTCCATTGCAAGCTCTTCACGTCCTCCAACAAGCAGCCTTGCCTGCTCCGGGCCAATTTGATGAAAGCCCCATGGAGGACATTGCAGATCTGGACCTTGACGAAGTCATCCAGATCTTGCAAAGGAGATCAAAAGAAAAGAGGCAAGAGCCTCAGAAAATGTGGAAGCCAAGGAATAATGCACAATATTGCCAGTTCCACAAAGAAAAGGGCCATCTGATCGAGGACTGCAAGGCCCTTCGCACGCTGATAGAGAAGTTGCTTGCCGAAGGAAAGATTGACTTGGCCAAGATGGATTCTCCTTCTTCTTCGAAGCCACCCACCTCAAAGGGCAAAGAAGTAGCTGAGGTATACCAGGAATGTGTGGATGTAGAGGACGAAGGCCGTTTGGGGCCGATCAACGTCCCGGTGGAGTGCTTCGATGCAGATGATGAAGGGGTTCTAGGACGCCTCTTCTTCATTCATGGTGGAGCAGGGACCGAGTCTTCTCGGAAATCGTCAATTTCAAGGGTCACCCAGGCAGAGGTGGCCTCTTCTTCCGTTGTTCCTCCAAGTGAGGTTATCACTTTTGGTCCAGAAGATCTACCTCAAACAACCAACCCGTTTGACGATGCTGTAGTAATCAAGGCTGTGGTTGGAGACTTTACAGTTGATAGAATTCTTGTTGACACAGACAGCTCGGTCAACCTCCTGTTCAAGTCTACTTTTGAGGCCTTGAGGACCGGGAAGCCTCTGCTTTCCACTGAGGGGCCACTCTATGGTTTCTCGGTGAAGCTTGGAGGGGCGACTAAGCAAATAAAGTTCATAGTGGTTGACGCACCCAGCAGCTACCATGCCATCTTCGGCAGGCCCCTGTTTAACAAGTATCAAGCGGTGGTCTCCACTTACCACCTTGCCATCAAGTTCTTTGCAGATGGAAGGATGTGCCGGGTTAGGAGTGACCCAAGAAGAGCAAGGGAGTGCTACGTCCGCACTGTCAACATGGTTGAAGCCAGCCCATCCCTTGCTCCAACAGAAGCTGCAGAAGCCTCCCCCAGTTCAGAAGCCGCTGCTGATGAAGGTGCTCACCTCGAACCTGCATAGGTGATGCAAGGAGTCCCCATTGCTGAGGGGGAGGAGAGGAAGCTCTCCATCAACTCAGAGCTACCTGAAGATCAAAAGGTTGAGTTGATTTCCTGCTTGCTCAATAATCTGGATGTCTTCGCCTGGTCAGCAGAAGACATGCCAGGAGTGGATCCCGATGTTGCATGCCACCACTTGAATGTTGATCCCGACTGCAAGCCTATACAACAAAAGAAGAGGGACATGGCTACAAAGCTTGCTGAGCCGATAAGGGAGGAGGTCGCAAAGCTCCTCAAAGCAAATTTTATCAAAGAAATTCAATATCCTACTTGGATTTCTAATGTTGTAATGGTTAAGAAACCAGGAGGAAAATGGCGAATGTGTGTAGATTTTATCAAACTTAATAAAGCATGCCCTAAAGATTGCTACCCCTTGCCTCGGATAAATTCTTTAGTTGATTCCGCGGTAGGGTACTCTTATATGAGCTTTTTAGATGCGTTTTCTGGTTATCACCAGATAAGAATGCATAAGCCCGACGTTCCTCACACATCGTTCATTACTAATGATGGTTGTTATTGCTACCTTGTGATGCCCTTTGGGCTTAAGAATGCCGGTGCAACCTACCAACGGATGATGGACCATGTGTTTAACCATCAGAAGGGGAGGAAACTAGAAGTGTATGTAGACGATCTCTTGATTAAGAGTAAGTCATTTTCACTGCACTTGCGAGACCTAGCAGAGACGTTCGCTACTCTGTGTAGGTACAAAATGAAGCTCAATCCTTTGAAATGTACGTTTGGGGCGAGTAAGGGGAAGTTTCTTGGTCATCTCCTTACTCCGGAAGGACTTTCCCCCAACCCTGATAAAGTGAAAGCCATCCTTGATATGCCTACCCCTCGTTCGCCTAAAGAAGTTCAGCAGTTAGGGGGGAGGCTAGCAGGCCTTGCAAGATTTCTCTCTCGAGTTGGAGATAGGAGTGCTCCATTCTTCAAAACTCTCCGAGGAGCATCCAAGATTGAGTGGACGGAAGAATGCTCCAAAGCTTTTGAGCAGTTGAAGATGCAACTGACCTCAGCACCCCTTCTTCAGAGTCCCCGACCAGGAGAGATTCTTTTCTTATACCTAGGGGTTGGCCCTGAGGCCGTCAGCTCCGTTCTTCTTCGGGAAGAAAGCAGAAAGAAGTTCCCAATTTACTATGTTAGCAATATCCTGAAGAGTGCTGAGACACGGTATCCAATTTTGGAGAAGTTAGCCTTGACTCTAGTCTTGTCAGCTCGCAGGCTCCGCCCGTACTTCCAAGCACATTCAATTCAAGTCGTCACCGATCAGCCTTTGAAGGGTGTGTTGGAAAAGCCAGAACATTCTGGCAGACTAGACAAGTGGGCAATAGAGTTGAGCGAATTTGAAATCTCTTATGTGCCCAAGACAGCCATTAAAGCTCAGGTCCTAGCAGATTTTCTAATTGACATGCCAGAGTCCAGTTATGATCGAGCAGAAAGGTCACCTTTGGTTTGGACCATCTACGTCGATGGTGCCTCAGGCAGAAGTTCTTCTGGAGCAGGAGTGGTTATCATCAATCCAAACAGAGTCAAATTGGAGCAGGCCATCAACTTTTACTTTCCAGTAACCAATAATCAGGCCGACTATGAATCTTTGCTAGCAGGCTTGAGGCTTGCAAGAGAACTCGGAATCGATCATGTTCATATCAAAACCGATTCTCTGGTGATGGCGTCACAAGTCCTCGGTAACTTCGAAACAAGAGAGCCAATCTTGAAGAAATATCTAGCTCTTGTGATGATAGAAGTTGGCAGGTTCAAGAGCTTTACCATCGAGCACATCCCCAGAACAGAAAATGAGGAGGCAGATTTTCTTTCCAAATATGGGATGCTTTCAGGAGGAACAACTTCCGAGCTCTTCCGCCCGGCAGTGGTGGAAGGAGATCTGATGCAAGTAGACCAACGTGCCTCTTGGATGGACCCATTCATCCTCTATCTGTCAACGGGAGATTATCATCATACAGTCAGAGATAAGAAAAATTTCAGAATAAAAGCAGCTCATTACTTCCTAGTGGCGGGAGTCCTCTACAAAAAAACTTTCCTCTCTACCATGGCCCGGTGTGTTTCAGAAGAAGAAGCTGTCACTGTTTTGCAAGAGATTCATTCAGGAGAGTGTGGAAGCCACTCGGGAGCAAGAACTCTTGAAAAACGAATCCTGTGGCAAGGATATTTCTGGCCCACTATGAAGAGAGACTCTGAGATCTATGCCAGAAAGTGTGTTCAGTGCCAGAAGTTTGCTCCACTTCAGCACCAAACAGCTCAGTCCCTCAGATCGATTACAACTCCTTGGCCCTTCGCAGTTTGGGGAATAGACCTCCTCGGTCCTTTTCCCATGGCAAGCAGTCAGCGACGTTTCATCATCGTAATGATCGACTACTTCAGCAAGTGGATCGAAGCCAAGGCATTGGCTAAGACAACTACTCAGGTCGTTAGAAACTTCATTTGGGGGGAGATTGTCTGTCGACATGGAATTCCAATGGCTATAATCACTGATAATGGGCCGCAATTCAACAACTCAGAGATGATAGACTTTTGCAGGCAGATCGGAACAGAGCTGCGGTTTGCATCAATTCATCATCCCAGAAGCAATGGCCAAGTAGAAGCAACCAACAAGCAGATCCTCAATTTGCTCAAAAAGAAAGTACAGAATCTCAAGGGTAGCTGGGCTGATCAGCTTCCATCAGTCCTCTGGTCCCTTAGGACAACGCCATCATCCGCAACTAGGGAGACTCCATTCAAACTTTCTCATGGTTCAGAAGCACTTATTCCAGTTGAGTTTGAAGTCCCGTCACCCAGAGTTCTGCTTGCAAGAGAAGGCGTTGAGGACTGGCTTGAGTTGAATAATGAAGAGATGAGGTTCAGCTTGAAACACATCGAGGCCATCAAAGATCAAGCAGCCATAAGGCAGGAGGAGGTCAAAAGAAGGATGGCCCTCTACTTTGATCAGAACATGAGGGTCAAACACTTCCAAGTGGGAGATCTAGTTCTAAAGAAGATTGATGCTGCTGCAAGAGCTGGTTCAATTGGAAAGCTTAATCCAAATTGGGCCGGCCCTTTTGTTATCAAAGAAGCGTTAAAGAGCGGCGCTTACCGCTTGCAGACATACGACAGAGAGGATATACCACACACATGTAGCGGGGATGATCTCAAACGGTTCTATTCTTGAACCTCCTTTTCTCTACTTTATGTATCCTCCTCAAGAGTTATTATGAATAGAAACTGCTTGCTAACGCTTCTTCAAGTGTTTTGTTTATGTAATCATAACAGATGAAACGCTAAAAAAGACTCCAAAAACGGTTCTGCGTCTGAACTCCCTTTTCTTTCTTATGTTTGCTTTGCAAATACATTTTGTTAATCAAAGGATCCATACTGACACTTTTTCTAGTGTTTTCTCTCTCTCCCAAAAACCTATAACGGTTCTCTGATACCAGGAGACATTGCCGAGTTCAGCAAGTCCTCCCCTAGAGCTGTTGTCATTAGCGTAACACCACAAAGACCACGTGTTGCGAGGAGATTTCGCACCATGTAGTGGGAGCTTGCAGGCTCTTGTGCGGTTGGATTCTGGTCTTCGGATCCCGGCAAGTACCTGACCCCACCTCTGCATTATGGAGGGCTGGGTGGGAGTAAAGCTCTACCATGCCGCAATAGGGATATCGTTACAACTTCGATGATCGCGTGAGGAAAGTATGCCGTTCCGGCTCACCTGCCCACGGGTCACCTTAGCTTATAACCCTCAAACACTCCATGGTACCCTGAAGCAGTGCCTGCAGGAGACCCACAACTTAGACTGTACTCCAGGCAAGAGGGAAGGGAACCGTTCCGCCAAATGAGCATTTTGCTCTTCGCAGGGAATTAAGTGCGGACTGGGTTTCTCTATCCGCTCAGTCCGCCTGTTTGGGTTGATTTTATAGCCTGTAGCCTGGTGAGGAAAGTATGCCGCTCCGGCTCACCTGCCCACCTGGTCGCAAGCTATAGATCATTTATTTTATTACGAGCGGATTGGTTTTCTGTTTCCTCTCAGTCCGCCAGCTTCTTTGGGTTGATCATATAGCCTGTGGCCTGGTGAGAAAAGAAATGCCATGTGCACATGCCCACCGGGTCGCAAGCTGTAGGTCATTTCTACCTTGGGCGGACCGTCTTTATCTATCCGCGCAGTCCGCCAGCTTCCTTGGGATGATTTTATAGATTTTATTTCTATCTTTGGCGGACTGGTTTTATGTATCTGCTCAGTCCGACGGTTTCCATGAGATTACAGGCTATAGATCATATTTTATTACGAGCGGATTGGTTTTCTGTATCCGCTCAGTCCGCCGAATGATTTTCATATATTATAATTTGATAAGTTGATAAAGAGAATTGAGGACTCTAGAACTCAATAAAGTACCACCTGACATTGTTATCAGCTGGCTATTTTCGTCATTTTTGAAGGCGGATATTGAATGGATTGATAAGTTGAATTCTCTAATCAGCAAGATTCATTATAAATGATCTGTGTCGTGCGGACTTCAATTGAAACTCAATAGAGTCCGCCTGACAATTTCTTCTCATTCCAATGACAGACAATAATTGTCTCTAATCAGCAAGTTAAAAAGCTGCGGAATTTATCAGCGTGTCGTGCGGACTGCTAAGTGTCGGTGCAGTGAGCGTGGAAAAAGAACATTGCAGGAAGCACACATGCCAAAAATATCCTTTCTTTCTATTTCATCAAAAACTGTTTACATCATTCTATATGTTCGGCGGACTGCGATCTTGCGTCCGCCCCTTTTTACAAAAACCAAAAAAGAAAAAAATACATTAATCAATCTGTAGTCTTTTGTTTCTTTTCTGGAGGTGCAGGGCTTTCGCCAACAATGTTGATTTCTGGAGAGTAGCCACCCGAGCCGCTTCCGCTGCTATCTGATCCTGTACTTGAGGCGGACCAGCTATGCGAGCTCCCAATAGCAGAAGAGGATGCAGAGGTGTCGGACTCGGCAGACGATACCCCTGCTCGCTGGCTCGAGGCAGCATTGTCCGCTATTTCCTTGGTGAATTGCCCTTCGCCCTGCCCTCCATCTTCTTCTTCGACTTCTTCTTCTTCTTCTTCTTCTTCTTCTTCCTCTTCTTCTTCGCCTTCTTCCTCAATGATATCCTTGCATTTTTTAGCCCTCTCCATCGCCGCGACCTGTGGAGCCAGCTCAGGGAAGATCTCTAAGAAAGGGATGCCATCCACTCCCTCCTTTATGAAGCCGTCGCGGACAAGTCGCTCAATGGCGACCTCGACTGTCTCCTTCACGAAAGGGAGCATGGCAGCCTGGAAGTTGTTGTTTTCCAAGTCATAGGCGACCTGCGCAAAACAAAAGCAAACGTCAGACAGATCGCGGCGGATAGCAAATTAAGGCCGCTGCAAATTCAACTAACCCCAAGCTCTTCTCTTTGCTGAGCAACCCTCTTTCCCAACCGCACATTCTTTTCCTTTAGCGCTTTATTATAATTTTGAAGTTGTTCATTCTTCCTCAACAGGTCTCTGTCCAGGGTGGCAACATAGTGATTTGTCACCACGCTGTTCGCAGTGGCTTGAGAGGCTAGCAGAGGGAGGTCAGCGGCGGGCACCTTCTTAAGGTCGCTCAAGTTGCGCTTTTCGTAAAGCGTGGAGATCGCAATATGGGCGTGGCGTGTTATCCACGGACTCTTCCACGAAGGGAGCGCGGTGGATAGGCGGACGTGTTTGTTCTTGCTATGCCAGTGGACCATAGGGTTCCCCCTAAGATCCTTCTGGCTGATGCCGAAGCCGCTCATGGTGAAGCCTTCAGAGGAAGAGTAATCCGCCGCGGGATCCCCTCCTCTTTCCTCTTTCTTGCGACTGCTTCTTTCTTCTCTTTCTGTGTAGGAACGAAGCCGCTAGGCGTCTGCGGCAAGTTAGCGGGTACCGCCAAGGTCGCTGAAAAAACAAATGGGTTAAACACCAAGGTCGTGTTGGAGTTACCATTGTGATCTGGAAGTGATCAAACATGTAATCTCACTGCCAACGCGATATGAGCCTGCAGGGTCGCACATAAGAGATGTGGAGAAGTTGGATAATTGACTGTGTTGGTAAAGGTTGCCAATCACCGACCTGAATGGGGTTGTGGGCAAAGTGTTGCCTTAAATGATCGTCGGGTTGGGCAAATGTTGCCTTGGAGGGTTGGTAAGGATTGTCGTCTGAGGGTCGATAACATTCGTCGAGAATCATCTTCTTATTCCCGTCGATCGGCGAGAATCGTCTCTCTGATTCTCGCCGATCGACGAGAATCGTCGAGAATCAATATGCTGATTCTCGACGATCGACGACTTCGACATGTATCGTCGACCGCGGCTCGACGGTCGACGAGATTCGACGTGTATCATCAAGTGAGGCTCGACGATCGGCGAGAATCTTCGAGTATTGTACTCTGATTCTCGCTGATCCATGGTGATGCTCGCTGATCGATTCTCGCCGATTCTCGCCGACTCTCGCCGATTGATACTGGCCGATTCTGAACCTCATTCTTGGGTGGTCTGCGGATAGCGATAAGCCTAGGTTTATTTATACCTTTGGTATAAATACAACACTTAGGGTTTTCGGGTAAAGGCTCGCGATTTTCTCCTGTAGCAGATCGAAACCCGCGACGGAAGAGTTCCGTTCCGCGATCGTTCCGCCGATCCCGAATCCCGCCGCCGACGGAAGGGTTCCGCCGCCGCCGTGTTCGCTCCGTCGACCTCCTCTTCTCCGGCGACTGTCGCTGGTGCTGCTCTTCCTGGCGCGGACCTAGCAGTCCGTGGAATAGCAAGGTGCGGTCATCGTTCTTGCCGATCTTCCGTGCGACGGAAAGCTCGGCGTTCTCCCGCTCGTGTGGATTTCTGCAGAGACGTGGATATTATTCCACGTAGAACTCGCCACTAGCAAGAAGACAAAGTTTGGAGCATCTCCGTTGAGTTGTGACTCAACGCCACCGAGGTAATTTTTGCCTAGTTTTTGCTAACTTCTTGATTCAACGTTCATCGACCGATCCACATCTCTTTGGGTTTTTCTTGATGTTTTTATTTTCCGCTGCGTGCACAAGCGTTGTTTTATCCTTATAGAGAAACCCAACAGTGGTATCAGAGGGAGGTTTCGGCCAAGATTGTTGTTTTAGAAGTTTTGTTATTAAAGTGCGTGTAAACCTAGGGATTTAGAAGTGTTCTAAATGTCTAGATTTAGTCTTGGTTCCCCGCCAAGAACCTCTGGAATTGCGTGGAATTTCTAATTGTTAGAAATTGTTGTCTCCTTAGCAGTAACCATCCCTCGAGTATGTTTTGGATTTTGAATCCAACATAGAGAGATGAGCTTGTCTACTGCTCTAAGTTGAGTTGTCTTTGCCTTTGTCCAATGCATGTAAATCTGAGGATTTGGAAGTTTCCGGATGTTCAGATTTAGCCCTTCCTTCTATCAATTGTTGATGGTGTCAGGATGTGCACATAAGGGATGCATGTGGTTTAGAATTGTTTTTCTTTGGATATGCACATTGATCAAATGTTGATCATGGTTAATTGTTAACCTATAATTGAAAATCCCTTCATCTAATATTAAGTGTTCAGATGCCTTCCGATGGATGACACTCTTCCTTCCTCGATCGATGAAGTGTGGGCTTGCCAAAGTAAGGTGCATTAATCTATCTTGGTAATGGTGCGAGCGGATAATTGTGATATCCCACTGTCGACATCGGGTCATACTTAACTAGGTGACCTCAAAGGTTGAGTGCCTAGAGATATAGGGTTGGCATGCACCATATGATGGATGCGAATAAGGAGTTATTCACCAACCATACAAGAATTGCATGAGGATGCAATTGACAAGCGTTGCCTACCTAAATAACCGCATCATGAGAGGAACGCCAAAGCGGACTCATAGTGTTGGTGAAATATGGATCTTGTCCACTAAGAGAGTAGCTCGCATGAACTCTCTGAATTGTTAGTGAGGGCTATCATTTCGAATAAAATAGTGGGAGTATTTTAATTGAAGTCCAAATTAAAATAAATTATATTTGAAATTTTGGTACTGATTTTATTCTGCATAAATTCTTGTAGAATTCCATGGCAAGTGTTTCACACTCCACGTTGTCTCTGAGAGCCATCCTTGAGAAGGATAAGCTCAGTGGGACTAATTACATGGACTGGTATAGGAACCTGAGAATTGTTCTCAGGCAAGAGCGAAAGCTCTATGTCTTGGAAGAAGAAGCCCCCGAGGTGCCGACCAGGAACTCTTCCCGTGCTGAGAAAGATACTTATAAGAAGTATACTGACGATGCTTTAGATGTCGAATGCCTTATGCTTGCCACTATGAACTCTGAGCTTCAGAAGCAACATGAGAACATGGGGTGCAAGGAGATTGACGAGCATCTCAAGAAAATGTTTCAAGGGCAGGCTCGTCAAGAGAGGTTCGACATCACAAAAGCGTTGTTTCAGTGCAAGATGGGAGTTCGAGACTCAGTAGGGACTCACGTACTCAAGATGATTGGGTATATAGAGAACCTTGAAAGGCTGGGTTTTCCTCTTGGTCAAGAGTTGGCCACAGATCTGATCCTGCAATCGTTGCCGAACAGTTTTGAGCAGTTTGTCTTGAACTACAACATGAATGAAATAGACAAGACACAGCCCGAACTCCTATGCATGTTGAGAACTGCCGAAATCAATATAAAGAAGGCCAAGCCTGCCAGCCCCATACTGATGGTGCATAAGGGCAAGGGCAAGGCCAAGGGTTCCAAGAAGACGAAGGTGGGACCTAAGTCATTTCTTGAGCCCAAGTCTTCTGCACTGATGAAAAAGAAAAGCACGGTGAAGGAAGAGAAATGCCACCACTATGGCAAGGCTGGTCATTGGAGGAGGAACTGTCCTTCGTACATTGAGGTACTGCAGAAATTGAGGGGAGGTATGACTTCCGCTTCAAATGTTTACGTTATAGAGATAAACCTTTCTGCTCCTTCATCTTGGGTATTGGATACCGGATGTGGTTCTCACATTTGTACAAATGTGCAGGAACTGGGAAGGAGAAGATTGCTGAGAAAAGGGGAGGTGGACCTCCGCGTCGGCAATGGAGCAAGAGTTGCTGCTGTAGCCGTAGGGGTTTATCGTCTTTCTTTGCCCAGTGGGCTTGTAATAGAACTTGATAATTGTTATTTTGTTCCGGCCATAACTAGAAACATTATATCTATTTCATGTTTGGACATGATTGGATTTTCTTTTATAATTAAGAACAATTGTTGTTCTATATTTAAGAATGATGTTTGTTATGCTGTAGCTCAATTGTTTAATGGTCTTTATGTTTTGAACTTGGACCATCTGATCTGTAATGTAGAAAACAATAAAAGACTAAGAACAAATGACTCAAACCCTACGTATCTCTGGCATTGTCGTTTGGGCCATATCAACGAGAAGCGCATATCCAAGCTCCATAGAGATTGACTTTTGGACTCATTTGATTATGAATCATTTGAGCGATGCGAGTCTTGTTTGTTAGGCAAGATGACTAAAGCTCCTTTCACTGGTTATACTGAGAGGGCTGAGGATCTCTTGGGTGTTGTACATAGTGATGTATGCGGACCCATGAGTTCCATGGCTAGAGGTGAGTATTTCTACTTTGTTACATTTACTGATGATTTCAGTAGATACGGATATGTGTATCTTATGAAGTGCAAATCCGAGACCTTTGAAAAGTTCAAAGAGTTCAAGAATGAAGTAGAAAACCAGTTGGATAAAAGGGTTAAAGCACTCCGATCTGATCGAGGTGGCGAATACCTGAGTCATGAGTTCCGTGATCATCTGAAAGAGTGTGGTATTGTATCACAGCTCACTCCACCTAGAACACCACAACATAATGGTGTGTCTGAGAGGAGAAATCGTACTCTGTTAGATATGGTACGTTCGATAATGAGTCATGCAGACTTGCCTATTTCCTTTTGGGGTTTTGCTTTAGAGACTGCTGCAATGACATTGAATCGCGCTCCAACGAAAACGGTTCTGAAGACACCATATGAGATATGGACTGGGAAGCGTCCTAGTATGTCGTTCATTAAAATTTGGGGCTGTGAGGCATAGGTGAGACGTCAAATGCCTGACAAGCTGGAACCCAAATCGGATAAATGTTATCTGGTGGGATATCCTAAGGAAACGAAAGGGTATTACTTTTACCTACCGTCTGAGCGCGAAGTGTTTGTCGCAAGGACTGGTGTCTTCTTGGAGAAAGAGTTCTTATCAAGAAAGACTGAAAAGGTAGAGCTTGAAGAAGTTCAAGAACCACATGTAGTGAATGAACCGGAATTGGATTCTGAGACAGGACTACAAGATGTTGTAGCTAGAGAACCTGCTCAGGGAACACAAGTCCTACGTAGATCTGGTAGACCGAGGTTTGAGCCTGAGAGATATGGATTTCTCATGTCTCAAATAGGTAATGTGTTGCTTATGGATCATGATGATGAACCAGCAACCTAACAAGAGGCTATGAATGGACCAGACTCCGACAAATGGCTTGAGGCTATGAAATCCGAAATGGACTCCATGTATGCAAACCAAGTTTGGAACTTGGTGGAACCACCTGAAGGGGTACGACCCATAGGGTGTAAGTGGGTCTTCAAGAAGAAGACCGACATGGATGGGAATGTACAGACATTCAAAGGGCGACTGGTGGCTAAGGGTTTCAAGCAAATTCATGGTATTGACTATGATGAGACCTTTTCCCCTGTTGCTATGGTGAAGTCCATTAGGATATTGCTTGCTATTGTTGCGTATTATGACTACGAGATCTGGCAGATGGATGTCAAAACGGCTTTCCTTAATGGAAACCTCCTTGAGGAAGTGTATATGACACAACCCGAGGGTTTTGTATCCCCAGATGAAGCCACTAAAATATGCAAGCTGAATAAGTCCATTTATGGACTGAAATAGGCCTCTCGAAGTTGGAATCTTCGTTTTGATGAGAGAATCAAAGAGTTTGGTTTCATCAAGAATGAAGATGAGCCTTGTGTTTACAAGCGAATCAGTGGGAGCATTGTTGTCTTCCTGATATTGTATGTAGATGACATACTGTTGATTGGGAATGATATTCCTACCCTGAAAGTTGTTAAGAACAACCTAGGGAACTGCTTTTCAATGAAGGATTTGGGTGAAGCGACTTATATACTTGGTATTAAGATCTATAGAGATAGATCGAAGAAGTTGCTGGGTTTGACCCAGAGTACGTACATCGAAAAGGTGTTGAAGCGGTTCAACATGCTTGAGTCCAAGAAAGGATTTTTGCCCATGTCTCATGGTGTGAATCTCTCTAAGGACCAGTGTCCAAAATCTTGTGAAGATAAGGACCGCATGAAGTTGATTCCATATGCTTCGGCAATTGGATCGATCATGTACGCGATGTTATGTACTCGGCCCGATGTCTCCTTTTCCTTGAGCATGACTAGCAGGTATCAGTCAGACCCCGGTGAGTGTCACTGGATTGCAGTCAAGAATATCCTGAAGTACTTGAGAAGAACTAAGGATGTGTTCTTGGTGTATGGTGGAGAGGAAGAGCTCGTTGTAAGTGGTTACACATATGCTAGCTTCCAAACTGATCGAGACGACTCCAAGTCTCAGTCAGGTTTTGTGTTTTGCCTGAATGGAGGAGCTGTGAGCTGGAAGAGTTCCAAGCAAGAGATAGTTGCTGATTCTACAACAGTGGCCGAGTATATCGCAGCAGCTAATGCGGCGAAGGAGGCTGTATGGATTAGGAAATTCATCGGCGAGCTTGATGTAGTTCCTAGCATTGTTGGTCCCGTAGTTCTCTACTGTGATAACAATGGTGCAATTGCACAATCTAAGGAACCTAGATCTCATCAGCGCTCCAAGCACATACTTCGGCGGTTTCATCTTATTCGTGAGATTGTCGAACGAGGAGATGTAAACATTTGCAGAGTGCCGACTGAGGAGAATATTGCGGATCCACTGACAAAGCCTCTCGCATAGAGAAAGCATGATGGTCATACTAGATCGATGGGTATACGATACCTAAATGATCAACTCTAGCGAGAATCTTGTGGGTTGCATGTAATCTTGTATTTTGTTGGATGTTTGTTCATATGATGAACTGTGTACCTAATTTTTCTCTTATAATTAATGGAAAGTTCTTTTATTGTGTCTTTTTCTACTTGATAGTTAAATGTTAAAATAATAGATACCCTTAGAATGTTCGCTTCCATGGGACATCAAGTACGTGACTTGAATGTGAGAGCCCATGATTTATTTGAAGCTTCATTCTTAAAGGTCCCTGGTCGAGTATCATCATAGAAGCTAAGGGTGATGATGGTACATGGAGACTAACACGTGTGTTGACTGATGACCGGTTCTCACAGGTCATGATATTGTGATATCAAGTCATCGCGTGGGTACTTGTTAGTGAACAAGTTGTACTTGACAGACCCAACCTGAGACTACTCTGTGGATTGTCATCCAATCGTGTCACGCGTAGGTCTCAATTGACAATGGTGTTGTGATCCTTTAACCTGAAGTCACAACATTCATCAAGTGAGGAAGAGCGTGCTTTGATGCCATCTAAAGTCTTCCTTGAGAAAGGTTGATGATAAGGGTGGTTGTTGGGCATGTTACGAATCATTTGGGTGTTTATGTGTGAGCAGATATGGGATTTGTCCTCCTGTATGACAGGAGTTGCATCCATGGGCCCCTTCATGGAACTGGACTGAGAAATGCATGGCCATGCTTGGTTGAGTCAATATGTGATATTGGACTCACCATTCTCTGGAAGTCCGTCCTGGATCAAGAAACTTGGATTGAGCTATTACGTGGGTGACACGGTCCATGCCTCTAGTTCTTTTCGGATGTAAGGGACAAAGGGACAAAGACAACGCTGATACATTGGTCATAAAGGCTTATGAGTTATGAACTCTTATTGCTTGGGGAGCAATGATGCATTGCTAGATGCCGCTCATTGTTTGTGAGGTTTTTGCTTTGATACTTTCGAGATCATGTGGGATTCTGTTGGAGTTACCATTGTGATCTGGAAGTGATCAAACATGCAATCTCACTGCCAACGCGATATGAGCCTGTAGGGTCAGACATTAGAGATGTGGAGAAGTTGGATAATTGACTGTGTTGGTAAAGGTTGCCAATCACCGACCTGAATGGGGTTGTGGGCAAAGTGTTGCCTTAAAGGATCGTCGGGTTGGGCAAATGTTGCCTTGGAGGGTTGGTAAGGATTGTCGTCCGAGGGTCGATAACATTCGTCGAGAATCGTCTTCTGATTCCCGCCGATCGGCGAGAATCGTCTCTCTGATTCTCGCCGATCGACGAGAATCGTCGAGAATCAATATGCTGATTCTCGACGATCGACGACTTCGACATGTATCGTCGACCGCGGCTCGACGGTCGACGAGATTCGACGTGTATCATCAAGTGAGGCTCGACGATCGGCGAGAATCGTCGAGTATTGTACTCTGATTCTCGCCGATCCATGGTGATGCTCGCTGATCGATTCTCGCCGATTCTCGCCGACTCTCGCCGATTGATACTCGCTGATTCTGAACCTCATTCTTGGGAGGTTTGCGGATAGCGATAAGCCTAGGTTTATTTATACCTTTGGTATAAATACAACACTTAGGGTTTTCGGGTAAAGGCTCGCGATTTTCTCCTGTAGCAGATCGAAACCCGCGACGGAAGAGTTCCGTTCCGCGATCATTCCGCCGATCCCGAATCCCGCCGCCGACGGAAGGGTTCCGCCGCCGCCGTGTTTGCTCCGTCGACCTCCTCTTCTCCGGCGACTGTCGCTGGTGCTGCTCTTCCTGGCGCGGACCTAGCAGTCCGTGGAATAGCAAGGTGCGGTCATCGTTCTTCCCGATCTTCCGTGCGACGGAAAGCTCGGCGTTCTCCCGCTCGTGTGGATTTCTGCAGAGACGTGGATATTATTCCACGTAGAACTCGCCACTAGCAAGAAGACAAAGTTTGGAGCATCTCCGTTGAGTTGTGACTCAACGCCACCGAGGTAATGTTTGCCTAGTGTTTGCTAACTTCTTGATTCAACGTTCATAGCCCGATCCACATCTCTTTGGGTTTTTCTTGATGTTTTTCTTTTCCGCTGCGTGCACAAGCGTTGTGCCATCCTTATAGAGAAACCCAACAGGTCGCAGAGGATGCAAAAGCGGAGTTCGGAAGCTACTTACTCTCTTCGGGCATGACGTCCGCTAAGCTCGCCAGCAGCGGAATATAATGCTCGATGTCAAGCCTGGCGTTGGCCAAGAACTCGACAATGGCGGATTCTAAGTCATCCAGTTGCACACTTTTGAAGGCGGAGTCTGCGCGCACTTGCGGATAGGTGTGCGCGAACCCTAGGTCACCCTCAAAGATCAGGAACCTAGAGGTCCAGTTGTGGATTTTGTTGGGAAGGCCCGCAACCTTCATCCCCCTGCAGTAGAAGTATATAACCCCCTTGTAGGGGCGGCCTCCGGAAGCAGTAATGGAGCGGACAGAGAATATCTTGTGGAAGACATTCATCAAAAAAGCAATCTTTTCAGATCGCAAATAAGAGACAAAGCTGCAGATCGCAGCGAGTGTATTCGGCGCAAGATGGCCAGGCACCATTCCATAGTGCTCAAAGATGGCGGCGAGTTCCCATAGAAGAGGAAACTTGAATCCGCTATCAAAATGGTCCACTGGGATGGCGATCTGGGTTGCGGTTGAGAAGTTTAACCTTTCTTGATGGGCGGGAAGACGGACAAGGATATTCGAGTTCGCCATCTTCGTTTCGACAAAGGCGTCCAGGTCGACCTCTGTCAATGTGCATTTCCGGTGGTCCGCGGAGTGAAAGGCGACAGCAGCATCAGTACGCGCGGACACCATTTTGTAGGCCACAGGGTTCCTTTTACTTCAGCTGTTTCCTGCATAAGAGAAAGCGGAAGGCCCTATTTATAGCTAAAGGGTCTGACAGCTTTTTTATCAGGACGCATAGCTCGCAGATCCAATCCGCACAGTCCGGAAAAAATTAAAGCACAGCAAAAACTATAACGCGGATGCAAACACAGATTCACATGCCAAGGAAAATTCAAAGCAAAAAGTTGTGGCGGAGACAGCTTTCATCCGCCCAGTTCGCGATGATTCATTCCGGCACGACATAAGAAGCGGACACAATTTAAGTCCGCCTAGTTCGCAAATTTTCCCACCTGCAGAAGTTAAATAATGAGAAGCGGACACAGCATTAGTCCGCACAATTCGCGACAGATCAAGCCAAGGATTAAGCTACATAATTTGCTGATATATAATCTGAGTCCGCACTGATCGCAACAGAGTTCAGTTTACAACACCGTTATTTGAAGCACAATTATACAAACAAGTATACAATTAAACAGAAAAGCTCGTGGCATTGCGGACTCAGCGGTCCCTATTATCGGTCCGCGCCGGCCTTTCCGCCCTATCTCTGCATAAATGAGCTGCTTGGTCGCTTATCTGAAGAATCTCGTTGTATAAGCGGCAGAGGTGATGGTGAATAATATTTATGGTCCGGTGCATATGAGCAGCTTCCCGATCTACCCGGCTGAGGGGCACCATTGGCTCCGTCGCCGGCCTCGGGTCCTCATCCGCAGACTGTTGAACACCTCCTGCCGGTGCGGCGACCTCTAGAGCAGCGCGATCTGACACTCGCGGCCTCTGCTCAACGACCTCGGTAGCCCGCTTCCCTTTTTCTTCGCGCACTGACGCCAAGTGCTTCCTTTATAGAATCGGACATCATCCACAAGCCTCTTCTTCTCCCTTTCAGACCTCTCCAGCGCCCTCGAGATGCTGGCGATCTGGTCTTTTAGGGCTTTCTCGCGCTCTGCAGACGCTTTCTCACGCGCCGCGGACGCCCTCTCGCGCTCCTCTGACTTCTCTAGCTCTGCTTTAACACCTTGCATTTCAGCTTGGAATTTCATCTCTAACTCTTTTATAATGTTCAGGCTGGGCGGCTCATCCCCCGCGGATTCCACGTACGAGACCGCGTCAGCTCCAGTATTTGGTGTGACCACGATCTCGCCACTCTCGATGGAGCCCGGCGGCGACTTTCTACCTGCAACAAACAAAGTCGACTTCACATTTAAAGGCAGTTCGCGGCGTACGCAAAGAAAGGATTAAAGAACACTTTTAGACATAGCAGCAGCGAGTTGCCGACTATCGAAGATGATTGGCCGCCTTGCCCGCTCCGGGTCAAAGGCGCTTAACCGCTTCTTCCATTCGCGATGAACCTTTGCTCTTTTCTCAGCAGCCGAACTTGTTGAGACCACAATATCGTCCGTCTCAGTGATGATTTTGATTGGTCTTGACGTCCGCGGCGGCGACCTGTAAAGCCACTGATGCTTAAAGTATTTAGGCGCCGGTTGAAGTTTACCTGACCGCAGCAGCTCCGCAGCAATCCACAGATCCTTAGCGGCTTTATCCGCTGCAACCTGCTTCGAGGCCGCCCCCACCGCAGCAACATGAGCAACAATTTGTTTCTTCTGCTCCTCAATCTTCTGCTTCAACCTCTCCCTCTCTTCTTCCTCCGCAGCGGACAAAGAAGGGAGTTCGCTGTCCTTTTTCCCAGTGTCTTCCGCCTCAGATTGCTGCAGTACAACCAGCAAGGATTCGTTGATTAAATCAAGTCGATCGACGTCTATGGAATCAATTATCTCATCTGTGGATAAACTGACCGTGGAAAGGGAATTGTCCCCATGGATTTGGGCTTCCGGTGTGACCAGATCGCTGTCAGGAACTTCTTTGTCACGCGGTCTGTATTGTAAGTCCGCATCCCCAGTCCGCTTGGAGACGTTCTTCTCCTTCATTGCGCGCAGTTTCTTCTCAACCCGCTCGGCGACGGTCGCCCCGTCCCTCTTCCTCTTCTAACTTTTACCATTCTTCTCAGCAGAATCTGCAGCGGACCCCCCTAAATCGGGCTGGCTTTCGCGGACAGGCCTAGGATTCACAGCAGTCAATGCCTTTGAGGGCGCATCGTCCTCTTCCTCAGTCCGCCTATCTTCTTCATCCAAGTTAACAATAGGAACCTGAGCATTGGGAGAAGATATGTCAGCCTCAATGTGTTCGCCAACGGTGTCCGCCGAGGTTGCGGTTTTCTGGGAAGGGGCAGAGTCCGACAAGGTCACCATCTTTTCACTTCTCAATGGTTCAGCATCGACTGCGGCATCCTCGCGAGCAGATATGTCGGCACGGCGGACTGCTTTCTCCGCAGGCTTTTGGCTGTGGGAACTCTCTCCTGTAGGGCGGACAACATCCTTTCTTGTCAACCTCTTTACTATCTTCTTGGTCTTCATAGGCGTTGTCAGTGTTGGGTCGCCTTTTGTAGTGAGACTAGAGAAGAAAGCTCCAAGCCTTGCCATGCCGGACTGGAAAGTGGAGACCGCAAGTGGTGAGTAGCGCCCCGTGTCGATCGGGATTCTCAACAGTTCCAGGCCCTCCAGCGATATTTATAGTGTTGGCGGCATTTTCGAGGCTTGCGGACTCGGCGGTTAAGAAAACATTTTCGAAGTTTTCTGGAAACTTAAAAATGTGCGGGGATTATGTTAACCCCTCTGTCCGCAACATCCTGCAAGATGCCAAAACACCCCTTTCAACAGGCGCGGACGCGATTTGTCAGTCCGCCCAGTCCGGCAATGTCACCAATCGGACACCAAGGATGGTACCCCATTAGCGGAAGCAAGGTCTTGTCCGCTCAGTCCGCCAGGACGGATATCACTCTGCAATGGCGGACGCAGTGTCTCGTCCGCCCAGGCCGCCACCGTCCAGCAGGATCGTGCCCAGCAGCAGTGGAAGCTCCAGTCCGCGAGCCCAGTCCGCCCCTTCTGCGCGGACTGGCGTGTTCTTTCTTTTTGCTTCCCGTCACCGCTGCCCGGTTCTCCTGTACCCCGGGCAGCCGGTTATTTTAGCCCGGCCCGTTTGGGCAGGCCCCCTATCCTATAAATAGGGGGGAGGTGGTGCACCCAAGGCACGCTAACTCGGACCCAGGAGCTTACTTGTTACAGGCTTCGGACTCGAATCTTGTGCCTTGCGGACTCCCCCTCGCTCTGTTCTTGTCAACCTTTTCCTTTCACTTGTAACCCAATCCTTGTTCAATCAACGGAAAGCCCGTCGCAAGAGAGGCATTCGGGCCGCGACGGGCGAAGTCTGTTGTTACCGTGGCTCACGACCCTGCTGTTCTTCCTGCCCTCATCCACTTAGTAGATTACTACTTACAGTCTCCCTATTCCCCGGTGTTCGAACCGTTAGCTGGTGGTGCTCGACCCCCCTTATGTTTTCGTGCATCAACATAGTTGAGGACCGAGCTTGGACGCGGAATGACAACCCGATGATTCCAACCGTGAATCCTCAGCAAGGCTTCGGATTAGGTCGATCTCTTGACTTGTTCTTGCTTTCTTGTTGAATATTGGTGTTTAACTTTATTTATATTGATAAAGTGCACTGTGGTTGTTTATGTTATGTGTTTCATGTCTATGTGATTCCTATTTCATATTACTACCTAAGTAGCTTGAGTTGCGCCTTATATTCCATCCACCATCCATCCACCATTGCCGCACTAGCAATTGCTAGTGGTGTGCGTAGCGAAGAGGTGCTTACGACCCTCATTCCTCCATTCTCACCACCTCATCCGCAAGCCTACTCGTCCATCCGCCTAGCAATTCGGTACATAGCGGCCCGACTAGTCTTCCATCCCGCCTGGCGAAGCATCGCATAGCGGCGTTGCATAGGAGTAGTTGTTAGCCTTTTATTTTCTGTTTTAGCAACATCAAAACCCCCCTTAGTTAGCTCTGACCTGAGGACTTCAATCTCAAGTCCTCCTTGAAATTAACTTCACCTTACTGTGTTCCTTGTGAGATCGATACTTGGGAAAACCCCCATTTTATATTACTTGTGCGACCGGTTCACTGCCGTGATCTTAAACATCAAGTTTTTGGCGCCGTTGCCGGGGAACACAGTCGTGTGATTTTTTGGAGAGGGAGATAAGAGATTGAAGCCCTTTTCCATTTGTGCATATCATTCTTTTTTCTTATTTGCTTTGGTTATTATAATTTTTATTTTGCTTATTTATTTTAGCCCTTTTCTGATTTTTGATTTAGATAGCAGATACGTGCTATTTTCATTTTAGCAGTGTAGCACTTTTTCAGCAATTATTTTCGTTCTTGATGGATCCTGATGCTGAGTGCCGTATCCTTGACACTTTGCGCCGATCCATCGATGCCATTGCTGTTATGAATGACGAGCATTGCATTCGGTGTTTGTTATATCAAGGTGTGGGCCACATGTTGAAGGATTGCCCTCGTTTGTGCAAGCCTTCTCCCTCTGAGGGCGTGTGCACAACAACCTCCTGTTCGCGGAAGTCTGTTATGGACAGGCCTACCAGGGTGTTGCCTGGCCCATACACTGACATAAGACACTTTGCTCATTCTTTACCCGTTGAGATTCACTAGCTGCATACAGCTCTTTCATGGGTCCCTCGATCCCTTTTTACGAGCTTTCCTTGAGTGATGATGATCACTCTAGTGTTAGTCAACAAAAAGAGGATCAGGAACTCATGAACGCTCCTGTATGGGACGATGAGATTGTTCCGGTCGTCGACGGGGTGACATCAGCGAATGATTTTGCGATGGGGCCTGCTCATTCAGTGCTTGATTTTGAGAGCAGCCTTGCCCCTCCGCAATTTTTGCCGGATTGTGCTATTCCTCTTTCTTGTGAGTCAGTTGATGATGCCGTATTTGTTGATGATTCGGTGCCCGAGGTTGCGCCGAAGTGGGATGATGTTTCCTCTATCTCCGACGGAGAAGGTGGATCTTCGGAACACTTTTACGCACCCCGGTGGGATGAGGAATATCACCTTTCCGATGCAGAGGTTTGCACCTCCTTATTGGATGAGGTTGTTCCTCTTACCACCGCGGACCTTGAGTTCTCGGATTCTCCCCGTTACGACTCAAATGACACCGACAGTAATCTCTGTTTGGATCCTGCTGAGAGTGAGACCGGGACCACTCCCCCTATTTCTGATTATTTTAGTTCTTCTTCTCCTTTATTTCTTGATCCCTCTTCTTTATCTGAGCCTGTGCAGGTTGAATCTCCACAGGTAAGTTTGGTTGACGTTGATCCTTGCGCTCAGGCTATCGACGAGTGCATCCTCTTGTGTGAGGAGGTTCCTACCTCCTTCACAGTGGAAGCCCCTGCCGTCACCTTCACCCCTAGCGAACTTGTGGTGGACGAAACCTTGCTAGGCAAGGATTTATTTTGTGGTGAGATGAGTGAGGGCCAGGCCTCCTCCTTATCCTACTTCCTATTTCCTCTGCCTGCGAGGAGCAGGTATGATTATTTAGGCAGAGGGGTAACTGCTTTATCCCCGAATCGGTACCCGTTACCGAAACGGATATTAGGCCAGTTACCTGTGCATTTTTCTTTTCATAGGCCCATTAGCTAGAACCTTTTCGTAGTCGAATAAGTCGTGCTGGGATGACAATAACCCCAGTACTTATCTTTCCTTTTCTGCATTTTATTTTTCATGTCTATTTTAGTTTTAGTATTTCTTTGTAGTTTGTATATTTTTGTTTTGTTTTTGCGTAGCTCACCCCTGCAGGTATTCTTGACAACATCACATTGGCGGGGTTGTGATTCTTCGTATGGCGGACCTGCTTCGGTTTTTCACGTGTCTCCTGGTATGCTCACTAGCTGAGCATTGGCTAAACTCTTCCCTTAGCTCTTTATGATTTTAATTTCTCTATCTTATGATTTGTTGCTTAGTTTAAGTCTGGGGGGAGAGCCAGTATTTGTTACCTATTGCACGCACACATTTCTTGTGCATACTAGAAGCCTTTATTGTTTTATTTTGCTTAGTTCATTGCATCACACACCACTGCACCCACATGAGCGCGTGCTTAGCTTTTTGCGTGCTGCGAGTTAAACTCATTTCTTAGTTAGATTTGGGAAAATTATGGTGCTGACATAGGATTGTGAGACACAGTAAAATGTTGACCTTGCTGTGCTCCTAGTCAACTGCTCTCATCTCGTGTAGAAATTAGAGTAGATTTAATTTTTCTGTATGCTTTTAGTTTTATATTTTTCTAATTGCGTAAATACTTTTTATTCTACTCAAAAGTTGGTGAATCCGGTGTGAATCCAATGGTAGCTTAGGGATGTGTGTAGATGGCCGTTAGGTTCGTATTGCTCGAGTCGGGAGGATGGATAGTCTTTCTCGTTGGCTAAGAACTTGCCCCAAGCTATTCTTGAAGCATGGGTATAGGTTAGTCATGCATGAGCGTGATGTAGGCCATCATTTTGGCCCGGTTGAGCTTTGTACCGTTCCTGACGTCTTATCCTCGCTAGCCCCGTTGCGCCTACCCCTCCTTTTGATTCAGCTCTACCATGATTTCACCAAAGCCTCATATCCAATCCTAGTCGCACACCCAAGTTGAGCTTCAAAGTTTTACATTTTAATGTTGGGATGTGATGTGGTGTTATTACATGTGAAAATGAGGATGTGCTCCAAAGCTTATATTTGCTGAATTTGTGAAAAGAAAAGTAATTTGAAAAAGAAAAAGAAAAGTTTTAAAAAAATGATGTTAAAGTGAAAAAATGAAAAGGAAAAGTAAAATTGAAAATCCTATTTGAGATGTGCTTATTTTTGGAGTAGGCGGTGCACACACCCATATGTTAAAAGTTAAGTCTGGGGGTGTGGTGTACCCGCATATATTTTGGTTAGCTGATGGATTCCTTTTTTTTTACCATCTCATTTGGGTTAGGTGCATAGCCTTCCTGTTTATCTTTGTTTACCTCACCGAAACCCAAGCCCCATCTCTTCACCTAAAGTCCTACTGATTCCTGTGTGGACCAAACCAGTGCCGTGGAGAGAATGCGAAAGGGCAAGCATATGGTCACCGACATTGGTGGATTCCTTTGGAGGTTATCCTGAGCCCTGATCTTTGGCAATGCTCGCCAAGCGATTAGTCTACTTTCTCCCTACGCATGACTGGTTGATTCACCGTGATTCTATTTTTGAGTAATAATAAAATTTTGATACGCATTGTGAAAAGTATAAACTATTTTGTATACTTAGAAATTTCTTATATTATATTTTTACGTGCGCGAGCATGCGACTTCGCATGGTAGTTCGTATCGCAATTTATTTGTTAACTAGTATTTTTCCATATCTGCTTAGATTTTGTTTGCTCGGGACGCGCAAATAGTTAAGTCTGGGGGTGTGATGAGTCCACTTTATATACCTATTTTCGGACTCATCTGGGCTAGTTTTCACGTGGTTGCACTTCACTTTTAGTTCTTTATCGTTCCTATTTCATCTAATCTTTATTTACATAGGAAGTGCACATTTATGCCCGTGGTTGTGTATTTTGTTATTTTTATAGTTTGTACTCCCTTTTTTGATTGTTTGGAATGTCTGCACAGATTAGTGATTGGTTTTTCCTTTCGGTATACGGGTCGTGTGCGTGTTCCGGGATGGTTGTGAAACAGGAATACTACGCACGATCATGGGATATAATGCGCACGACCACTGGTCGTGCGCCCCTGATCGTGCGCAATACTCTTCGTTTTCCATAATCAGCCTGGGGTAAGCGCACGACCACTGAACATATTGCGCACGACCACCGGTCGTGCGCCACTGATCGTGTGCATTGATTCCTCTTTTCTGGAGTCCTGTCTGGGGGAATCGCACGACCATTGGACTTAGTGCGCACGACCATTGGTCGTGCGCCACTGCTCGTGTGCGTTATCCCAGTTCTACTTCCTGATATTCCTTGCCAGTGCGCACGAGCATATGACATAGTGCGCACGACCACTGGTTGTGCGCCTGTGATCGTGTGCATTGTTCATTTCTGCTTTTGTATAAATAGTGCAGGTCTCGCCCTAATTAGAAGAGGATCCGGAGCTCGACATTTCTCCGCCGTTTTCCGCCTTCTCCGCTGTTCCCCTTCATCTTCCACCCTAGGGAGGTGCTCCGGGCAAGCTTTCACCGCCAAATCAAAGCCCGAGCTTCCTCTCGGCCTTCTCCTTCATCCGTGAGCTTCAAGTAGGGTTTGACGCCATAGCCATCAAGCAAAGGAAAGCTAGCAAACTTCGTCCTCTATCGTGAGACGAAGAAGACGGGCCATTGGAAGGTGGTGACAGCCCTTCTCTATCCCGGACGCAGTTGAGGACCGAGCTTGGACGCGGAATGACAACCCGAGAATTCCAACCGTGAATCCTCAGCAAGGCTTCGGATTCGGTCGATCTCTTGACTTGTTCTTGCTTTCTTGTTGAATATTGGTGTTTAACTTTATTTATATTGATGAAGTGCAGTGTGGTTGTTTATGTTATGTGTTTCATGTCGATGTGATTCCTATTTCATATTACTGCCTAAGTTGCTTGAGTTGCGCCTTATATTCCATCCACCATCCATCCACCCTTGCCGCACTAGCAATTGCTAGTGGCGTGCGTAGCGAAGAGGTGCTTACGACCCTCATTCCGCCATTCTCACCACCTCATCCGCAAGCCTACTCGTCCATCCGCCTAGCGATTCGGTGCATAGCGGCCCGACTAGTCTTCCATCCCGCCTGGCGAAGCATCGCATAGCGGCGTTGCATAGGAGTAGTTGTTAGCCTTTTATTTTCTGTTTCCTCAACATCAAAACCCCCCTTAGTTAGCTCCGACCTGAGGACTTCAATCTCAAGTCCTCCTCGAAATTAACTCCACCTTACTGTGTTCCTTATGAGATCGATACCTGAGAAAACCCCCATTTTATATTACTTGTGCGACCGGTTCACTGCCGTGATCTTAAGCATCACTTGTCGGCTATTACAGGTGCTTTGTGGAGAGCTTTTCGCGGATAGCATTACCCCTCACGACTCTGACGAGGAAGGAGCAGAAGTTCGTTTGGATGACAGAAGTGCGCACGAGCTTTTGAGGAGTTGAAATGTCGGTTGACTACGCCGTCTGTGCTGAGTTCGCAGAGTGGGACAGAAGGTTTTGAGATCTACAGCGATGCTTCGGGCAGTGGACTGGGTTTTCTCCTACTACAGCATGGAAGTGTGATAGCATATGACTCGCGACAACTGAAAGTGTACGAGAGGAATTATCCGGTCCATGACTTGAAGTTAGCGGCCGTGATTTTTGCCATGAAGCTGTGGAGACACTACCTGTATGGGGTGAAGGTCAATATCTATACCGACCACAAGAGTCTGAAATATTTGTTGGATCAAAAAGATCTGAACATGCGGCAGCGTAGATGGATAGAGTTCCTGGGGGACTATACATTCAAGATCCATTACGTGCCTGGGAAATGTAATGCGGTTGCGGATGCGCTTGGTTCTGGAGTTGGAGGAGTTGGAGATCTCTTGCGTAGACAAGCAGTCAAGTGCTGAAGCGCTATTGAACTGGACTGAAGTTCAGTGCGACCTGGCTGATCTGATTTGACAGGCTTTGGATATGGATGTCTGCATGAAGAAACTCATGATAGAGGCTTTGGATGTGTCAAATTTCCAATTCGTTGTTGAGGATGGATTACTTTGGAAAGACAGTCGTCTGCGCGTCCCGAACGTGGGAAATTTCAGGGTGGAATTGTTGTATGAGGCGCATCATACCAAGTGATTCACTCGAGGAGAACGAAGATTTATCGCGATGTGAAGAAACTGTTCTGGTGGCCAGGACTGAAGAAGGATGTGGTACTGTACGTGGTGAAGTGTCAAACTTGCGCCATAGTGAAGGCGGACTGCCAAAAGCTGGGAGGATTCTTGAAGTCCTTGCCTATTCCGGAGTTGAAGTTCGACGACTTTACTATGGACTTTGTGCACATGGTTGCCAAGGTCGCAGAAGGGAAACGACGCCATTTGGGTGGTCGTAGATCATCTAACGAAGGTGTCGCACTTCATTCCGCATAGGAAGGATGATCCCATGGAGAAACTGGCGAAGTTATATGTGGATAATATAGTATGACTTCACGGTGTGCCCCACAGTATTGTGAGTGACCGAGATGGGCGGTTCACGTCCAATGATTGGAGGCTGGTGCAGCAGATGTTGGGAACAAAACTGAGTTTCGCACAGCCTTTCATCTGCAAACGGATGGGCAGATCAAGAGGGTCAATAGGATGATGGAAGACATGCTTCGCATGTGCGTCCTGGATTTTGGGAAGCAGTGGGAAGACAACCTATACTTTGTGGAAGTTGCGCACAACAATAGCTACCAGGCGAGCATTCAAATGACGCCCTTCGAGGCCTTTTATGGTAGAAGATGTCGCACGTCGTTGTCTTGGTTGGAAACAGGTGAGTCGAAGTTGTACAAGCGCCAAGAAGTGGAAGATGCTACGTCATTGATTCGAATGATTCGAGAGAGGTTGCTAATCTCTTAGGACCGTCAGGCTAAGTACTATAATTCCAAGCACAGGAACGTGGAGTTTGATGTCGTCGACTGGGTGTACTTGAAGATTTAGCCGTTCAAGGGTGTCTCGCGGGTGCGGCACTTGAAGAAGCTAAGCTCGAGGTACCTTGGACCGTTTGAGGTTCTGGAGCGGATTGGTGAAGTAGCTTATCGATTGAGGCTATCAGTGGAGCTTAGTGGTCTACACGATGTATTCTACATATTGGTGTCGCGGAAGGCGGTGCAAGAGCCTACGCAAGTGATTGAGGTCGATCAAGTGTCGGTTGATAATGGGTTGACGACGAAGGTCAAGCCCGTTCGCATAGAGGACTCAGAATTCAAGAGGCCACGCAACAAAGAGATTGGGATGGTCAAGTTCTGTTGGGACAATTGCGGTCGGGAAGAGCTCTCTTAGGAGCGAGAGCAGACCATGCTTGAGCAGTACCCGGAGTTATTCCACTCAGGTACCATTTTAGTTTTGTGTTTTATTTCCCTTTTTGTAATTTCGGGGAGAAATTCTTTTAAGAGGGAGAGAGCTGTAGCGCCCCGAAACTCAAAAGAGCGACGGGTGGCATTTCTGGCCAAGTTTGTAACTTGGCAGGGGGCACACAGCCTGGGACATGGGCGTGTCCCAGGGCATGTCGTGCTCAGGTCAACAATCTGGCTGAGAGGTCGAAGAATTTTGGAGTCGATGATCGTCGAGCAGCGAACACGGCATGAGACACGGGCGTGTCCCAGGCCGTGTCCTTCATGGGTTGAAGCTGGGCTGTGGCGTGGTTGTTACACGGGTCGGAACACGGGCCATGTCGGGTAGCCTCGAGCGTGTCAAATCTGACAAAGGCGTGTCGAGGACCCGTGTCCTTTGCGGGATAATCTTGGACCTGTGTCGATAGGAGAACACGGTCGGGAGCACGACCGTGTATTGGTTGACACAGGCATGTCAGGCTCGACACGGTTGTGTCGGGTGCCCATGTACATTTCGGGACGCGTCAGTTTCGACGGCGAATGGGGAACACGACCCGGGACACGGGCGTGTCACAGGCCGTGTTCGTCCCAGATTTTGGATTTCATTGGTGAATCATGGTCGTTCATTTCCCTATTTTGGGATCCGACTGTTGGTGGTTGTTCTTGCTGGGTTATACCTGGGAATAGGGTTTCAAAGCCCTCATTTCTTTCACTTAGTCCCTTTCTAAAATTCTAGAGAGAGGGGAGAGCAAGGAAGAAGAAGGAGGCTAGATCCGGTCACCGACGGAGCTTCAGAGCTCCAAATCGCGAGCCGACTTCGGATCTACGGAGGCAAGGAGATTGCGGTGCTTTTCGTTTGCATAGATTTCCATGGCGCCAAGGAAAAATGCTAGGGTAACGATTCTCAACCTAGGACATGTGAAGTCCTCTTTTCCTTTGCATAGGATGCCCGCTCTCGCGAGATTGCGGTGAGTTGAGGCATTCCTTCGGGTAGACATGAATAGTCCCCGTTGTGTACATGTAGAGTCCGTAATCGAGAACGGATATAAGAATGATGTGTGAAGCCTACCCGGACAAGTTGGTCTGGATCGGTGATGTTGCATTGCATGAATGGCCGAAGAAGACTCTGTGCGAATGGTTGTTTTTGGGTTTTCTACGCAGTAGATCACAACAGGGATCCTTGGAGATTAACTCCAAGGTGCACCCGGAAAACTTGGCAGATGCGTGATTCTGCCAACATTGTGGCCTGGGAGCCAACCTGTACAAAACTGGGTTATGTAAAGTGTGACATCGGATTGGGACTCGGGGAAGTTTGACCCGCGCCCATGTCTTATGGGGACAGAGAGGTGGGAGCAATGGGTTAGGCGGAACCGTACCCGCACTATGTCGTTCGGAAAAGAGACCTAAAGTTACTTGGAAACTTACCATTGACATAGATAGAGGGTCTTAGGCAGTGGCCAGAAAGACCAAATGCTCACGATATATTGCCATCCAAGGGTCGGTGGTGAGACCGCGGTATTGACCGGGTTCATCGGGAATGTGCCCTGAGAGCACGGGGTGTGTGGCCGTGCGTTCCTATGCCTGTGATGTAGTGTTATTACTCTATACTGCTTGGTTATGCTAACAAAGTGCAGGGAAGGAGCATCGCCGACCCGAGTTTGGGGGCAGGATTGTTATAATTTGGTCATCATAGCTGACCGTTGCCTTTGTTTACCACTATTACGGTGGAGTGTTGCTTGCAGGTGCTGCAGAGCCGTGCGATAAATAGCAGGCTAAAGCCCAAGTTGCTGAGCCGGCCCTCAAAGGCGTAAATATTGAGTGTTTACTTGCTTTATTCATGTGTGACTGGCCTGCATGCCGATGTTTGCAAAACATGTAATTTGAGTAAATAATTGTAAGGACTTAAGGCCAGTGTACTTGTGTATTGTACCTTCATTCCTATTATTTTGAGTAGTGGACATTCATGTTTGGTTGGGTTCTTTATTTTGCAATTTGTAAAATTGCTTCTGCTAGAATGATTCTGTGTTAGACGTTAGTTATTGGTTGGATGGTTTCCATTGAGTAACTGCCCGGTCTGTCTGTGCTATATGGCATCGGGCCCCAGCCGGACCTACTACTACATGCTATGCGACGGATAAAGGGTGTTACACTACGTGGGAAGTTCCTGTCGACCTTCCTTCAACCCAACAACAACTCTTATAGTAACCACTATAATCCTGGTTGGAGGAGCCACCCCAACTTCTCATGGAGCAATGCGAACAACGCGCAGTGCCCACCTAATTCTCTTGCACCCAGATTTCTGCCACCTCGCCCTCTTCCAAAACCCTCTCTTATGTAGGAAAAGATTTCTAGATACATTGCGTACAACGAGTCAAATATCGGAACATGACCGGATCTCTAAAAAACTTCGAATTACAGGTTGGACAGCTGTCACGGATTATGTCCGAGCGTGTGATTGGGGCACTGCCAGGGAATACGGAGCGCAACCCTCCAGAAAATTTCCAATAAATCGGAAGTCTTCGAATCGCTCATAAGATTTTCCATTTGAGCAAATTTGTCTTTCACATTTAAGCAATTGTGTGGCAAATTTCTGATTTAAAAGGGATTAACCCATCTTTCTGTGCCCATAAGATTATCCTTAACGATAATTGCCGTAAAAGTATTTAGCCGTAGTGGCGTCTTAACCAAAACATGAAAGACGTCATTAAAACCGATATCATAAAATTAATATATGCGGGGATTATTTATCCTATTTCGGACAGTGCATGAGTTTGTCCCATTCATGTGATTCCCAACATGGGCAGACTTACCATAATGGAAAATGAGCATAATGAACTCATCCAACTCATACTTTTATAGGTTGGAGGGTGTGCATTGATTATAGAAAACAAAATGATGTCACCTGTAAGGACCATTTCCCACAACCGTTTTTAGACAAAATTCTGGAGCATTTTTCTGGTCATCAATACTTTTATTTTCTTGATGGTTTATCAGGGTTTTTCCAAATCCCCATTTCCCCTGATGGCCAAGCAAACTTTTACCTGCTCGTTTGGCACCTTCGCATACCGAAGGAAGCCATATGCGAAGGAAGCCATCTGGCCTATGCAATGCGTCGGCTACATTCCAAAGATGTATGTTGGCGAACTTTGTCGAGCTGGTAGGAGACATTATGGAAGTCTTTATGGATGAATTCTCTATTTTCGGATGATCATTCACGACTTGTCTTAGTAATTTAGATCTTGTCCATCGATGTGTGGATACACATCTCGTTTTAAATTGGAAAAACTGCAACTTTGTGGTTCGAGAAGGTTTGGTTCTCGAACATAAGATTTCGTCTAAGGCGATGAAGATCAATAAGGCCAAGCTAAAAATTATCGAAAAGCTTCCCTCGCCTTATAACATAAAATCTATTAGGAGTTTCTTAGGACACGCGGGCTTTTATTAGCGTTTCATTCAAGATTTCTCTAAAATAACAAAGCCGCTTACTCGCCTCCTAAAAAAGAAATAAAATTTTGTCTTTAGTGGCGAATGCGAGTACGCTTTTAATTTTATAAAACAAAACTTATCAATTCACCCATTTTAGTGGCGCCCGATTAGTCCCTTCCGTTCAAAATTTTGTGCAAAGCTAGTAATTGTGATGTAGGTGCTGTTCTTTACCAACGAATAAACAAATATTTTCATCCTATTTATTACGCAAGCAAGACACTCACTTCCTCACATGGAAATTACACGACAACGGAAAGGAACTTTTAGCCGTCGTTTTTGCATTCTATAAGTTTCGCTCGTATATAACGCTATTTAAAGTTATCGTATTTTCGACAACTCCGCATTAAAATATTTTTTAGCTAAAATGGACACCAATCCCCGCCTTCTTCGATGGATCCCCCTCATTCAAGAGTTTGATTTGGAGATCCGAGATAAGAAGAGCACGAAAAATTTAGTCGTCGATCACCTCTCCCATTCAGAAAATCCGGCTGTGGAAGCGCTCATCGAATCTGACATAAATGACAGATTTCTCGAGGATCTCCTCCTAGCCATAAATGTTATTTCGTCTTCCCCGCCTTGGTTCGTAGATTTCGCGAAGTATTTACTTGCGCGGGTGCTCCCAAGAGATATTTCGAGGCAGCAAAAGAGGAAATTCTTTTCTAACTTTAAAAATGTCTTTTGAGAGGACACTTTTCTTTTCCATATCTATGCAGACCAGGTGGTGCGAAGTTGCGTCGCGGGTGTGGAGTGTACGCAAATACTTAGGCACTGCCACGAGGGTCTGGCTGGTGGGCATTATCAAGCTAACTGAACTGCGGGGAAGGCACTGAAAGTGGGCTTCTTTTGGTCCACTCTATTCAAAGATGCTCAAAATTTTGCGCTCACCTGCGAAAGATGCCAGCAGTCGGGTAACATCTCTCATCACGACGAGATGCCCCAAAATTTATTTTTAGAGTGTGAAGTCTTCGATTTGCTGGGCATCGATTTTGTTGGCATCTACCGCCGTCTTTTAAAAATAATTATATTTTAGTGGCGGTTGACTACGTATCGAGGTGGGCGGAAGCGCAAGCTCTCCCCACCAACAATGCACGAGTCATCGTTACCTTTCTTAAAAAACTATTTTCTCGCTTCTGCACACCTCGTGCTATTGTGAGCGATAGGGGAACGCATTTCTGTAACGCCCAAATGGCTGTGAAGTTAGTTAAATACGGAGTCACTCACAAACTTGCCACCCCCTACCACCAGAAAACACTTGGCCAAGTTGGGGTAGTAAATCGAGAGATTTAACATATATTAGGAAAAACCATTTTGCTTAATAGGAAAGATTCATCTGTCAAACTCGACGATGCATTGTGGCTGTTTCGTATGGCATACAAAATAACAATTGGTTCTATGTCGTATCGATTAGTGTATGATAAATTATGCCATCTCCCCGTCAAACTAAAACATCGCACACTTTGGTTTTTAAAACACATAAATCTTGACGCTAACTTACCCGCTCAAAATAGAAAACTGCAACTAAACGAGCTCGATGAATGACATGCAAACGTAATTCGATACCTAACGTTATTTCTTCATCGACCTTTTCTAAGTCTATTTTCAGATTTTTTTTCTTATAACCGTCCTAGTTAGTTTGTTAATCCGACACCTTTATTTTTTGATAAGATAACAGTTACTCCGGGAAGAGTAGAAATAATAAACCCGCACCGGGAAATATACGACCTCGATATTCAACCCGAATATACTGTACTACTTTGATAGGTGCACTTGCCTCCTCTTGTTCCCTCCACGAATTTTGACCCCCGCATCACTAAATAATAAATGTCGGGCGTCGTAGAGGGCGATCAAGTTTTTGGTGTCGTTACCGGGGATGTCCCAACAAGCAGTCGACCTATTCGAAGTGGTTGCCACTGCTCACTTAGCCCTTAAAATTGAAAGGCTGACAAAGCATGTGGTGGAGATTTCTGTTGCCTCCTCCACTCCGCCTTGTGGATTCCCTCTAATGTCAGTGTAGTCGAAGTGTTCGTAGATTACGTGGGAAATTCAGGTCGACCTTTCTTCAACCCAACAACAACCCTTATAGTAACCACTTTTATCAGGGTTGAAGGAACCACACCAACTTCTCATGGAGCTATATTATTGTAGTGTAGTCGAAGTGTTCGTAGATTACGTGGGAAATTTGGGTCGACCTTCCTTCAATCCAACAACAACCCTTATAGTAACCACTTTTATCAGGGTTGAAGGAACCACGCCAACTTCTCATGGAAATTTGGGTCGACCTTCCTTCAACCCATCTGACATAAATGACAGATTTCCCGAGGATCTCCTCCTAGCCATAAATGTTATTTCGTCTTCCCTGCCTTGGTTCGCAGATTTCGCGAAGTATTTACTTGCGCTGGTGCTCCCAAGAGATATTTCGAGCCAGCAAAAGAGGAAATTCTTTTCTAACTTTAAAAATGTCTTTTGAGAGGACACTTTTCTTTTCCATATCTATGCAGACCAGGTGGTGCGAAGTTGCGTCGCGGGTGTGGAGTGTACGCAAATACTTAGGCACTGCCACGAGGGTCTGCCTGGTGGGCATTATCAAGCTAACCGAACTGCGGGGAAGGCACTGAAAGTGGGCTTCTTTTGGTCCACTCTATTCAAAGATGCTCAAAATTTTGCGCTCACCTGCGATAGATGCCAGCGGTCGGGTAACATCTCTCATCACGACGAGATGCCCCAAAATTTATTTTTAGAGTGTGAAGTCTTCGATTTGCAGGGCATCGATTTTGTTGGCCCCCTACCGTCGTCTTTTAAAAATAATTATATTTTAGTGGCGGTTGACTACGTATCGAGGTGGGCGGAAGCGCAAGCTCTCCCCACCAACGATGCACGAGTCATCGTTACCTTTCTTAAAGAACTATTTTCTCGCTTCTGCACACCTCGGGCTATTGTGAGCGATAGGGGAACGCATTTCTGTAACGCCCAAATGACTAAGAAGTTAGTTAAATACGGAGTCACTCACAAACTTGCAACCCCTACCACCAGAAAACACTAGGCCAAGTTGGGGTAGTAAATCGAGAGATTTAACATATATTAGGAAAAACTGTTTTGCTTAATAGGAAAGATTCATCTGTCAAACTCGACGATGCATTGTGGCCGTTTCGTATGGCATACAAAACAACAATTGGTTCTATGTCGTATCGAATAGTCTTTGACAAATTGTGCCATCTCCCCGTCAAACTAAAACATCGCACACTTTGGTCTTTAAAACACATAAATCTTGACGCTAACTTACCCGCTCAAAATAGAAAACTGCAACTAAACGAGCTCGATGAATGACATGAAAACGTAATTCGATACCTAACATTATTTCTTCATCGACCTTTTCTAAGTCTATTTTCAGATTTTTTTTTCTTATAACCGTCCTAGTTAGTTTGTTAATCGGACACCTTTATTTTTTGATAAGATAACAGTCACTCTGGGAAGAGTAGAAATAGTAAACCCGCACGGGGAAATATATGACCTCGATATTCACCCTGAATATCATGTACTACTTTGATAGGTGCACTTGCCTCCTCTTGTTCCCTCCACGAATTTTGACCCCCGCATCACTAAATAATAAAGGTCGGGCGTCGTAGAGGGCCATCAAGTTTTTGGTGTCATTACCGGGGATGTCCCAACAGGCATTCGGCCTATTCGAAGTGGATGCCACTACTCACTTAGCCCTTAAAATTGAAAGGCTGAAAAAGCATGTGGCGGAGATTTCTGTTGCCTCCTCCACTACGCCTTGTGGATTCCCTCTAATGTCAGTGTAGTCGAAGTGTTCGTATATTACGTGGGAAATTCGGGTCGACCTTCCTTCAACCCAACAACAACCCTTATAGTAACCACTTTTATCAGGGTTGAAGGAACCACGCCAACTTATCATGGAGCTATGTGAATAATGTCCAGCGCCGCCTAATTCTCTTGCACCTGGATTTTCGTCGCCTCCCCCACTTCCAAATTCCTCTCTTATAGAAGAAAAGTTTTTCGGATACATTGCGTACAATGAGTCAAATATTAGGAACATCATCGGATCTCTAAAAATCTTAGAACTATAGGTTGGACATCTGACATGGATGATGTCCAAGCGTGTGCTCGGGGCACTGCCGAGGAATACAGAGCCAACCCTTGGGAAAATATCCAATAAATCGGATGTCTCCGAATCGCTTATAAGATTTTCCATTTGAGCAAATTTGTCTTTCGCATTTGAGCAATTGCGTGGCAAATTTCTGATTTAATAGGGAATAACCCCTCTTTTTGCACCCATAAGATTTTCCTTAACGATAATTGCCGCAAAATTATTCAGCCGCATCGGCGTCTTAACCCAAACATGAAAGACGTCATTAAAGCTGATATCATAAAATTATTAGATGCATGGATTATTTACCCTATTTTAGACAGTGCATGGGTTAGTCGCATTCATGTCGTTCCCAAGAAGGGCGGTCTTTCCATTGTGGAAAATGAGCATAATGAACTCAACCCAACTCGTACTATTATGGGTTGGAGTGTGTGAATCGATTATATAAAACTAAATGATGCCACTAGCAAGGACCAATTCCCACTATCATTTTTTGACTGATTTCTGGAGCTTTTATCCAGTCATCCATGCTTTTGTTTTCCGGATGGTTTATCGGGGTTTTCCAAATCCCCATTTCCCCCGATGACCAAGGGAAAACAACTTTTATGTGCTCGTTTGGCACCTTCGAAAATTGAAGGAAGCCATTTGGCCTCTGCCATGCGACGACTACATTCCAAAGATGTATGTTGCCGAACTTTGGCGAGTTGGTAAGAGACATTATGGAAGTCTTTATGGATGATAACTTATGGTTCGAGATGGTTTGGTTCTCAACCATAAGATTTCATCTAAGGGATGAATATTGATAAGGACAAGGTAGAAATTATCGAAAACCTTCCCCCGCCTTCTAACGTAAAGTCTATGAGGAGTTTCTTAGGCCATGCAGTGTTTTATAGGCATTTCATTCAAGATTTTTCTAAAATAACAAAGCCGCATACTCGGCTCCAGAAAAAGAAATCAAATATTGTATTTAGTAGCGAATGTGAGTCCGCTTTTAATTTTATAAAACAAAACTTATCAATTCACCTATTTTAGTGGCGCCCGATTTGTCCCTTCCGTTCGAAATTTTGTGCGACTGTAGTGATACTGCCGTAGGTGTCATTCTTGTCCAACAAATAAAGAAATATTTTCATCCTATTTATTACGATAACAAGACGCTCACTTCTGCACAAGGAAATTACAGGACAATGGAAAATGAAATTTTAGCAATCATTTTTGCATTTGATAAGTTTCGCTCGTATATAACGCTATCTAAAGTTATCGTATTTACTGACCACTCCGCCTTAAAATATTTATTAGCTAAAATAGACACCAAGCCCCCCCTACTTCGATGTTTCCTCCTCCTACAAGAGTTTGATTTGGAGATCCGAGATAAGAAGGGCGTGAAAAATTTAGTCGTCGATCACCTCTCCCATTCAGAAAATCTGGGCGCAGAAGCGCTCGTCGAATTTGACATAAATGACAAATTGCCTGAGGAACGCCTACTAGCCATAAATACTATTTCATCTTCCCCGCCTTGGTTCTCAAATTTTGTGAACTATTTAGTTGCGCAGGTGCTCCCAAGAGACATTTCGAGCCAACAAAATAAGAAATTCTTTTCTGACTTGAAAAATTTCTTTTGGGAGGACCCTTTTCTTTTTTGTATCTACGCGGACCAGGCGGTTCGAAGATGCGTCGCGGGTGTGGAGTGCGCGCAAATACTTTGGCACTGCAATGAGGGACTTGCTGGTGGGCATTATCAAGGTAACCGAACTGCGGGGAAGGCACTGGAAGCGGGCTTCTTTTGGCCCACTCTATTCAAAGACGCTCACAATTTTGCACGCTCCTACGATAGCTACCAACGGTCACGTAACATCTCTCATCACAATGAGATGCCCCAAAATTTATTTTTAGAGTGCGAAGTCTTCGATTTGTGGGGCATCAATTTTGTTGGCCCCCTACCTCTGTCTTTTAAAATAATTATATTTTAGTGGTGCTCGACTACGTATCGAGGTGGGCGAAAGCACAAGCTCTCCCCACCAACGATGCGCGATGTCGTCGTTATCTTTCTTAAAAAACTATTTTCCCTCTTCGGCACAACTCGCGCTATTGTGAGCAATAGGAGAATGCATTTCTGTAACGCCTAAATGGCTAAGACATTAGCTAAATACAAAGTCATATACAAACTTGCCACCCCCTACCACCCGCAAACAAGTGTCCAAGTTGAGGCTGTAAATCGAGAGATTATGCATATATTAGAAAACCATTTTGCTTAATAGGAAAGATTGGTCCGTCAAACTTGACGATGCATTGTCGGCATATCGTACACCATACAAAACCACATTTGGTTGTACGCTGTATTGATTAGTCTATGGCAAAGTGTGCCATCTCACCGTAGAACTAGAACATCGCGCACTTTGGTTTTTAAAACTCATAAATCTCGACACCAACTTACCCGCTCGAAATAGAAAACTTCAACTAAATGAGCTCGATGAATAGTGTGCAAACATTTACGAGAGCAACAAGTTCTATAAGAAGTATTCTAAGTTTTATCACGATCGAAAAATCAAGCCCCAAATTATCGTCCTTCTTTATAATTCACGTCTAAGGCTTTTTCTGGGTAAACTAAAATCACGATGGTCCAACCCCTTCAAAGTTGAAGAGTTTTGGCCATATGAGACCGTACTCATCTCCCACCCGGAAAAAGGCTTGTTTAAAGTAAACGGTCATCGTTTAAAATTATATATAGAGGGCGATCTAGTGAGCAGTAATATCGAAACCATAACCATCCTCGAAATATAAATCTGCCAAAATAGTCAAGATACATGACTATAAATGAAGTGCTCCTAGGAGGCACCCCATGTATATCTTTTTTGCTATTTCTTTATTTTCTCTTTGTTGTATTGTTCTTAACAATGCACAGTTTCTAATCGGGCCTCCCCGAACACGTTTCAGGGAAGTTTATACCCACCCTCTTTTTTTTTATATATCACATTTTATTTCTTTTTTTCCTTGTACTTACATTACAACATTGGGGACAATGTTGGAATTAAGTGTGGGGGAATTTGTTTTCGTGCTTTCTTTTTTGCACTTCTATTTTCCGCACTCCTAAAAATTTTAAAAATAAAAAAAAATGAAAACAAAACAAAACAAAAAAAATTATAAAATGAAAACTCCAAAAGTAATTTTTGTTTTATCATCAAAAATTTCAAAAAAATTATTAAACAAAAATTCTAAAAAATATTTAGTTTGACTTTGTAAATATTCTTTGTAAATATTCTCTATAAATATTTTTGTAAATATTTTTGTAAATATCCTTTCTCTCACATCTTTGTAAATATTTCCTCTTTCCTCTCTTGTAGATATTTGATAATATCTTAAAAAATAAAAAAAAATTTATAAAAAAAGAGTTCCAAAAAAAATCTTTTTTGCATCATTCTTTAGTATGTATATATTAAAGAAATAATTTCAAAATCCAAAAAAGTTAATAACTCTAAAAATTCCAATAAAATAAATAAAATAAAAATCCAAAAAAAGATAAAAAATCAAAAATACAAAAAAAGATGATAACTCTAAAAATCCCAAAAAATTATTATGAGACAAATAAATCGAATATACTATTCTTACCTTTTTTGCTATCCAAAAATCTTGTTGTGAGCTTATTTATATGCAGATTTTATTAATTCTTTGTTTACTATTCGTTTATTAATCGGAGATTGATAAATTTAAATATCTAGGATTAAGTTTTAAAGAACTTAAGTTTTTTCTTAAGACAGTGACTTGTTTTAGACACTACTTATAACTTATCTAAAATTGAGGCCTGTGTATTATGTTGGAAAAAACAACTATAGAATTATATTGTTTTTACTTCAAGCTTTTTGAAACACCGGAATGTTCAATTTATCAAAGTTGCTCTCAAAATTTTTTTTATTAAATTCTAGTTTTCTTTTTGAAAAAAGAACCTATCTCCTCATATTTATCATGTCTTACTTGGCATGAAATAATTTCACCCTTAAAATAACCTATGACAGTGGTAATAAGATTTCATTCCATAAGCATAGCTATCCAATATCTTTAAAATATTATATGTTACATTGTAAGAGGATAAAATTCATTACTCATATACATATACATTAGGTTATATGTAGTCGTTCCAAAATTATATGTTAGGGAAAATAATATTTTATTTTCCTAAATATCCACATTCAAGCAAAACAATTCATTAGAGGTTTGAGAAAAAAAATACCTCACCTCTAAAACTAAAGCACTCTTCATACACAACAACAACCGCCACAGTCATATTCAATGATTCTAGACTTAATTTAAAAATCTTTTTGAAAGCATAATTTTAAATTGCATTATTTCCTTTAAACTCTTATAAGCAAAAACTTTCTATAATTTCAATCTATTTTTGTTAGCTAATGATTACAATTTTTGCTTGTTATTTGGTTTCTTCAAAAATCTTTTTGACCAAAACATTCCTCTATTTAAATCATTTTCATGATTTAGGACTTAAACTCTTATACCCCTAATATTTATTTTGATCACTCTTTCAATTAATTCAAGCGGTAGCTAAAATTATAATTTCTTTCGAATACCTTATAACTTGGCAAATGCGTGATTCTGCCAACATTGTGGCCTGGGAGCCAACCTGTACAAAACTGGGTTATGTAAAGTGTGACATCGGATTGGGACTCGGGGAAGTTTGACCCGCGCCCATGTCTTATGGGGACAGAGAGGTGGGAGCAATGGGTTAGGCGGAACCGTACCCGCACTATGTCGTTCGGAAAAGAGACCTAAAGTTATTTGGAAACTTACCATTAACATAGATAGAGGGTCTTAGGCAGTGGCCAGAAAGACCAAATGCTCACGATATATTGCCATCCAAGGGTCGGTGGTGAGACCGCGGTATTGACCGGGTTCATCGGGAATGTGCCCTGAGAGCACGGGGTGTGTGGCCGTGCGTTCCTATGCCTGTGATGTAGTGTTATTACTCTATACTGCTTGGTTATGCTAACAAAGTGCAGGGAAGGAGCATCGCCGACCCGAGTTTGGGGCAGGATTGTTATAATTTGGTCATCATAGCTGACCGTTGCCTTTGTTTACCACTATTACGGTGGAGTGTTGCTTGCAGGTGCTGCAGAGCCGTGCGATAAATAGCGGGCTAAAGCCCAAGTTGCTGAGCCGGCCCTCAAAGGCGTAAATATTGAGTGTTTACTTGCTTTATTCATGTGTGACTGGCCTGCATGCCGATGTTTGCAAAACATGTAATTTGAGTAAATAATTGTAAGGACTTAAGGCCAGTGTACTTGTGTATTGTACCTTCATTCCTATTATTTTGAGTAGTGGACATTCATGTTTGGTTGGGTTCTTTATTTTGCAATTTGTAAAATTGCTTCTGCTAGAATGATTCTGTGTTAGACGTTAGTTATTGGTTGGATGGTTTCCATTGAGTAACTGCCCGGTCTGTCTGTGCTATATGGCATCGGGCCCCAGCCGGACCTACTACTACATGCTATGCGACGGATAAAGGGTGTTACACTACGTGGGAAGTTCCTGTCGACCTTCCTTCAACCCAACAACAACTCTTATAGTAACCACTATAATCCTGGTTGGAGGAGCCACCCCAACTTCTCATGGAGCAATGCGAACAACGCGCAGTGCCCACCTAATTCTCTTACACCCAGATTTCTGCCACCTCGCCCTCTTCCAAAACCCTCTCTTATGTAGGAAAAGATTTCTAGATACATTGCGTACAACGAGTCAAATATCGGAACATGACCGGATCTCTAAAAAACTTCGAATTACAGGTTGGACAGCTGTCACGGATTATGTCCGAGCGTGTGATTGGGGCACTGCCAGGGAATACGGAGCGCAACCCTCGAGAAAATTTCCAATAAATCGGAAGTCTTCGAATCGCTCATAAGATTTTCCATTTGAGCAAATTTGTCTTTCACATTTAAGCAATTGTGTGGCAAATTTCTGATTTAAAAGGGATTAACCCATCTTTCTGTGCCCATAAGATTATCCTTAACGATAATTGCCGTAAAAGTATTCAGCCGTAGTGGCGTCTTAACCAAAACATGAAAGACGTCATTAAAACCGATATCATAAAATTAATATATGCGGGGATTATTTATCCTATTTCGGACAGTGCATGAGTTTGTCCCATTCATGTGATTCCCAACATGGGCAGACTTACCATAATGGAAAATGAGCATAATGAACTCATCCAACCATACTTTTATAGGTTGGAGGGTGTGCATTGATTATAGAAAACAAAATGATGTCACCTGTAAGGACCATTTCCCACAACCGTTTTTAGACAAAATTCTGGAGCATTTTTCTGGGCATCAATACTTTTATTTTCTAGATGGTTTATCAGGGTTTTTCCAAATCCCCATTTCCCCTGATGGCCAAGCAAACTTTTACCTGCTCGTTTGGCACCTTCGCATACCGAAGGAAGCCATATGCGAAGGAAGCCATCTGGCCTATGCAATGCGTCGGCTACATTCCAAAGATGTATGTTGGCGAACTTTGTCGAGCTGGTAGGAGACATTATGGAAGTCTTTATGGATGAATTCTCTATTTTCGGATGATCATTCACGACTTGTCTTAGTAATTTAGATCTTGTCCATCGATGTGTGGATACACATCTCGTTTTAAATTGGAAAAACTGCAACTTTGTGGTTCGAGAAGGTTTGGTTCTCGAACATAAGATTTCGTCTAAGGCGATGAAGATCAATAAGGCCAAGCTAAAAATTATCGAAAAGCTTCCCTCGCCTTATAACATAAAATCTATTAGGAGTTTCTTAGGACACGCGGGCTTTTATTAGCGTTTCATTCAAGATTTCTCTAAAATAACAAAGCCGCTTACTCGCCTCCTAAAAAAGAAATAAAATTTTGTCTTTAGTGGCGAATGCGAGTACGCTTTTAATTTTATAAAACAAAACTTATCAATTCACCCATTTTAGTGGCGCCCGATTAGTCCCTTCCGTTCAAAATTTTGTGCAAAGCTAGTAATTGTGATGTAGGTGCCGTTCTTTACCAACGAATAAACAAATATTTTCATCCTATTTATTACGCAAGCAAGACACTCACTTCCTCACAAGGAAATTACACGACAACGGAAAGGAACTTTTAGCCGTCGTTTTTGCATTCTATAAGTTTCGCTCGTATATAACGCTATCTAAAGTTATCGTATTTTCGACAACTCCGCATTAAAATATTTTTTAGCTAAAATGGACGCCAATCCCCGCCTTCTTCGATGGATCCTCCTCATTCAAGAGTTTGATTTGGAGATCCGAGATAAGAAGAGCACGAAAAATTTAGTCGTCGATCACCTCTCCCATTCAGAAAATCCGGCTGTGGAAGCGCTCATCGAATCTGACATAAATGACAGATTTCTCGAGGATCTCCTCCTAGCCATAAATGTTATTTCGTCTTCCCCGCCTTGGTTCGTAGATTTCGCGAAGTATTTACTTGCGCGGGTGCTCCCAAGAGATATTTCGAGGCAGCAAAAGAGGAAATTCTTTTCTAACTTTAAAAATGTCTTTTGAGAGGACACTTTTCTTTTCCATATCTATGCAGACCAGGTGGTGCGAAGTTGCGTCGCGGGTGTGGAGTGTACGCAAATACTTAGGCACTGCCACGAGGGTCTGGCTGGTGGGCATTATCAAGCTAACTGAACTGCGGGGAAGGCACTGAAAGTGGGCTTCTTTTGGTCCACTCTATTCAAAGATGCTCAAAATTTTGCGCTCACCTGCGAAAGATGCCAGCAGTCGGGTAACATCTCTCATCACGACGAGATGCCCCAAAATTTATTTTTAGAGTGTGAAGTCTTCGATTTGCTGGGCATCGATTTTGTTGGCATCTACCGCCGTCTTTTAAAAATAATTATATTTTAGTGGCGGTTGACTACGTATCGAGGTGGGCGGAAGCGCAAGCTCTCCCCACCAACAATGCACGAGTCATCGTTACCTTTCTTAAAAAACTATTTTCTCGCTTCTGCACACCTCGTGCTATTGTGAGCGATAGGGGAACGCATTTCTGTAACGCCCAAATGACTATGAAGTTAGTTAAATACGGAGTCACTCACAAACTTGCCACCCCCTACCACCAGAAAACACTTGGCCAAGTTGGGGTAGTAAATCGAGAGATTTAACATATATTAGGAAAAACCATTTTGCTTAATAGGAAAGATTCATCTGTCAAACTCGACGATGCATTGTGGCTGTTTCGTATGATACAAAATAACAATTGGTTCTATGTCGTATCGATTAGTGTATGATAAATTATGCCATCTCCCCGTCAAACTAAAACATCGCACACTTTGGTTTTTAAAACATATAAATCTTGACGCTAACTTACCCGCTCAAAATAGAAAACTGCAACTAAACGAGCTCGATGAATGACATGCAAACGTAATTCGATACCTAACGTTATTTCTTCATCGACCTTTTCTAAGTCTATTTTCAGATTTTTTTTCTTATAACCGTCCTAGTTAGTTTGTTAATTCGACACCTTTATTTTTTGATAAGATAACAGTTACTCCGGGAAGAGTAGAAATAATAAACCCGCACCGGGAAATATACGACCTCGATATTCAACCCGAATATACTGTACTACTTTGATAGGTGCACTTGCCTCCTCTTGTTCCCTCCACAAATTTTGACCCCCGCATCACTAAATAATAAATGTCGGGCGTCGTAGAGGGCGATCAAGTTTTTGGTGTCGTTACCGGGGATGTCCCAACAAGCAGTCGACCTATTCGAAGTGGATGCCACTGCTCACTTAGCACTTAAAATTGAAAGGCTGACAAAGCATGTGGTGGAGATTTATGTTGCCTCCTCCACTCCGCCTTGTGGATTCCCTCTAATGTCAGTGTAGTCGAAGTGTTCGTAGATTACGTGGGAAATTCGGGTCGACCTTTCTTCAACCCAACAACAACCCTTATAGTAACCACTTTTATCAGGGTTGAAGGAACCACACCAACTTCTCATGGAGCTATATTATTGTAGTGTAGTCGAAGTGTTCGTAGATTACGTGGGAAATTTGGGTCGACCTTCCTTCAACCCAACAACAACCCTTATAGTAACCACTTTTATCAGGGTTGAAGGAACCACGCCAACTTCTCATGGAAATTTGGGTCGACCTTCCTTCAACCCATCTGACATAAATGACAGTTTTCCCAAGGATCTCCTCCTAGCCATAAATGTTATTTCGTCTTCCCTGCCTTGGTTCGCAGATTTCGCGAAGTATTTACATGCGCTGGTGCACCCAAGAGATATTTCGAGCCAGCAAAAGAGGAAATTCTTTTCTAACTTTAAAAATGTCTTTTGAGAGGACACTTTTCTTTTCCATATCTATGCAGACCAGGTGGTGCGAAGTTGCGTCGCGGGTGTGGAGTGTACGCAAATACTTAGGCACTGCACGAGGGTCTGCCTGGTGGACATTATCAAGCTAACCGAACTGCGGGGAAGGCACTGAAAGTGGGCTTCTTTTGGTCCACTCTATTCAAAGATGCTCAAAATTTTGCGCTCACCTGCGATAGATGCCAGCGGTCGGGTAACATCTCTCATCACGACGAGATGCCCCAAAATTTATTTTTAGAGTGTGAAGTCTTCGATTTGCAGGGCATCGATTTTGTTGGCCCCCTACCGTCGTCTTTTAAAAATAATTATATTTTAGTGGCGGTTGACTACGTATCGAGGTGGGCGGAAGCGCAAGCTCTCCCCACCAACGATGCACGAGTCATCGTTACCTTTCTTAAAGAACTATTTTCTCGCTTCTGCACACCTCGGGCTATTGTGAGCGATAGGGGAACGCATTTCTGTAACGCCCAAATGACTAAGAAGTTAGTTAAATACGGAGTCACTCACAAACTTGCAACCCCCTACCACCAGAAAACACTTGGCCAAGTTGGGGTAGTAAATCGAGAGATTTAACATATATTAGGAAAAACTGTTTTGCTTAATAGGAAAGATTCATCTGTCAAACTCGACGATGCATTGTGGCCGTTTCGTATGGCATACAAAACAACAATTGGTTCTATGTCGTATCGAATAGTCTTTGACAAATTGTGCCATCTCCCCGTCAAACTAAAACATCGCACACTTTGGTCTTTAAAACACATAAATCTTGACGCTAACTTACCCGCTCAAAATAGAAAACTGCAACTAAACGAGCTCGATGAATGACATGAAAACGTAATTCGATACCTAACATTATTTCTTCATCGACCTTTTCTAAGTCTATTTTCAGATTTTTTTTTCTTATAACCGTCCTAGTTAGTTTGTTAATCGGACACCTTTATTTTTTGATAAGATAACAGTCACTCTGGGAAGAGTAGAAATAGTAAACCCGCACGGGGAAATATATGACCTCGATATTCACCCTGAATATCATGTACTACTTTGATAGGTGCACTTGCCTCCTCTTGTTCCCTCCACGAATTTTGACCCCCGCATCACTAAATAATAAAGGTCGGGCGTCGTAGAGGGCCATCAAGTTTTTGGTGTCGTTACCGGGGATGTCCCAACAGGCATTCGGCCTATTCGAAGTGGATGCCACTACTCACTTAGCCCTTAAAATTGAAAGGCTGAAAAAGCATGTGGCGGAGATTTCTGTTGCCTCCTCCACTACGCCTTGTGGATTCCCTCTAATGTCAGTGTAGTCGAAGTGTTCGTATATTACGTGGGAAATTCGGGTCGACCTTCCTTCAACCCAACAACAACCCTTATAGTAACCACTTTTATCAGGGTTGAAGGAACCACGCCAACTTATCATGGAGCTATGTGAATAATGTGCAGCGCCGCCTAATTCTCTTGCACCTGGATTTTCGCCGCCTCCCCCACTTCCAAATTCCTCTCTTATAGAAGAAAAGTTTTTCGGATACATTGCGTACAATGAGTCAAATATTAGGAACATCATCGGATCTCTAAAAATCTTAGAACTATAGGTTGGACATCTGACATGGATGATGTCCAAGCATGTGCTCGGGGCACTGCCGAGGAATACAGAGCCAACCCTTGGGAAAATATCCAATAAATCGGATGTCTCCGAATCGCTTATAAGATTTTCCATTTGAGCAAATTTGTCTTTCGCATTTGAGCAATTGCGTGGCAAATTTCTGATTTAATAGGGAATAACCCCTCTTTTTGCACCCATAAGATTTTCCTTAACGATAATTGCCGCAAAATTATTCAGCCGCATCGGCGTCTTAACCCAAACATGAAAGACGTCATTAAAGCTGATATCATAAAATTATTAGATGCATGGATTATTTACCCTATTTTAGACAGTGCATGGGTTAGTCGCATTCATGTCGTTCCCAAGAAGGGCGGTCTTTCCATTGTGGAAAATGAGCATAATGAACTCAACCCAACTCGTACTATTATGGGTTGGAGTGTGTGAATCGATTATATAAAACTAAATGATGCCACTAGCAAGGACCAATTCCCACTATCGTTTTTTGACTGATTTCTGGAGCTTTTATCCAGTCATCCATGCTTTTGTTTTCCGGATGGTTTATCGGGGTTTTCCAAATCCCCATTTCCCCCGATGACCAAGGGAAAACAACTTTTATGTGCTCGTTTGGCACCTTCGAAAATTGAAGGAAGCCATTTGGCCTCTGCCATGCGACGACTACATTCCAAAGATGTATGTTGCCGAACTTTGGCGAGTTGGTAAGAGACATTATGGAAGTCTTTATGGATGATAACTTATGGTTCGAGATGGTTTGGTTCTCAACCATAAGATTTCATCTAAGGGATGAATATTGATAAGGACAAGGTAGAAATTATCGAAAACCTTCCCCCGCCTTCTAACGTAAAGTCTATGAGGAGTTTCTTAGGCCATGCAGTGTTTTATAGGCATTTCATTCAAGATTTTTCTAAAATAACAAAGCCGCATACTCGGCTCCAGAAAAAGAAATCAAATATTGTATTTAGTAGCGAATGTGAGTCCGCTTTTAATTTTATAAAACAAAACTTATCAATTCACCTATTTTAGTGGCGCCCGATTTGTCCCTTCCGTTCGAAATTTTGTGCGACTGTAGTGATACTGCCGTAGGTGTCATTCTTGTCCAACAAATAAAGAAATATTTTCATCCTATTTATTACGATAACAAGACGCTCACTTCTGCACAAGGAAATTACAGGACAATGGAAAATGAAATTTTAGCAATCATTTTTGCATTTGATAAGTTTCGCTCGTATATAACGCTATCTAAAGTTATCGTATTTACTGACCACTCCGCCTTAAAATATTTATTAGCTAAAATAGACACCAAGCCCCACCTACTTCGATGTTTCCTCCTCCTACAAGAGTTTGATTTGGAGATCCGAGATAAGAAGGGCGTGAAAAATTTAGTCGTCGATCACCTCTCCCATTCAGAAAATCTGGGCGCAGAAGCGCTCGTCGAATTTGACATAAATGACAAATTGCCTGAGGAACGCCTACTAGCCATAAATACTATTTCATCTTCCCCGCCTTGGTTCTCAAATTTTGTGAACTATTTAGTTGCGCAGGTGCTCCCAAGAGACATTTCGAGCCAGCAAAATAAGAAATTCTTTTCTGACTTGAAAAATTTCTTTTGGGAGGACCCTTTTCTTTTTTGTATCTACGCGGACCAGGCGGTTCGAAGATGCGTCGCGGGTGTGGAGTGCGCGCAAATACTTTGGCACTGCAATGAGGGACTTGCTGGTGGGCATTATCAAGGTAACCGAACTGCGGGGAAGGCACTGGAAGCGGGCTTCTTTTGGCCCACTCTATTCAAAGACGCTCACAATTTTGCACGCTCCTACGATAGCTACCAACGGTCACGTAACATCTCTCATCACAATGAGATGCCCCAAAATTTATTTTTAGAGTGCGAAGTCTTCGATTTGTGGGGCATCAATTTTGTTGGCCCCCTACCTCTGTCTTTTAAAATAATTATATTTTAGTGGTGCTCGACTACGTATCGAGGTGGGCGAAAGCACAAGCTCTCCCCACCAACGATGCGCGATGTCGTCGTTATCTTTCTTAAAAAACTATTTTCCCTCTTCGGCACAACTCGCGCTATTGTGAGCAATAGGAGAATGCATTTCTGTAACGCCTAAATGGCTAAGACATTAGCTAAATACAAAGTCATATACAAACTTGCCACCCCCTACCACCCGCAAACAAGTGTCCAAGTTGAGGCTGTAAATCGAGAGATTATGCATATATTAGAAAACCATTTTGCTTAATAGGAAAGATTGGTCCGTCAAACTTGACGATGCATTGTCGGCATATCGTACACCATACAAAACCACATTTGGTTGTACGCTGTATTGATTAGTCTATGGCAAAGTGTGCCATCTCACCGTAGAACTAGAACATCGCGCACTTTGGTCTTTAAAACTCATAAATCTCGACACCAACTTACCCGCTCGAAATAGAAAACTTCAACTAAATGAGCTCGATGAATAGTGTGCAAACATTTACGAGAGCAACAAGTTCTATAAGAAGTATTCTAAGTTTTATCACGATCGAAAAATCAAGCCCCAAATTATCGTCCTTCTTTATAATTCACGTCTAAGGCTTTTTCTGGGTAAACTAAAATCACGATGGTCCAACCCCTTCAAAGTTGAAGAGTTTTGGCCATATGAGACCGTACTCATCTCCCACCCGGAAAAAGGCTTGTTTAAAGTAAACGGTCATCGTTTAAAATTATATATAGAGGGCGATCTAGTGAGCAGTAATATCGAAACCATAACCATCCTCGAAATATAAATCTGCCAAAATAGTCAAGATACATGACTATAAATGAAGTGCTCCTAGGAGGCACCCCATGTATATCTTTTTTGCTATTTCTTTATTTTCTCTTTGTTGTATTGTTCTTAACAATGCAGAGTTTCTAATCGGGCCTCCCCGAACACGTTTCAGGGAAGTTTATACCCACCCTCTTTTTTTGTATACATCACATTTTATTTCTTTTTTTCCTTGTACTTACATTACAACATTGGGGACAATGTTGGAATTAAGTGTGGGGGAATTTGTTTTCGTGCTTTCTTTTTTGCACTTCTATTTTCCGCACTCCTAAAAATTTTAAAAATAAAAAAAAATGAAAACAAAACAAAACAAAAAAAATTATAAAATGAAAACTCCAAAAGTAATTTTTGTTTTATCATCAAAAATTTCAAAAAAATTATTAAACAAAAATTCTAAAAAATATTTAGTTTGACTTTGTAAATATTCTTTGTAAATATTCTCTATAAATATTTTTGTAAATATTTTTGTAAATATCCTTTCTCTCACATCTTTGTAAATATTTCCTCTTTCCTCTCTTGTAGATATTTGATAATATCTTAAAAAATAAAAAAAAATTTATAAAAAAAAGAGTTCCAAAAAAAATCTTTTTTGCATCATTCTTTAGTATGTATATATTAAAGAAATAATTTCAAAATCCAAAAAAGTTAATAACTCTAAAAATTCCAATAAAATAAATAAAATAAAAATCCAAAAAAAGATAAAAAATCAAAAATACAAAAAAAGATGATAACTCTAAAAATCCCAAAAAATTATTATGAGACAAATAAATCGAATATACTATTCTTACCTTTTTTGCTATCCAAAAATCTTGTTGTGAGCTTATTTATATGCAGATTTTATTAATTCTTTGTTTACTATTCGTTTATTAATCGGAGATTGATAAATTTAAATATCTAGGATTAAGTTTTAAAGAACTTAAGTTTTTTCTTAAGACAGTGACTTGTTTTAGACACTACTTATAACTTATCTAAAATTGAGGCCTGTGTATTATGTTGGAAAAAACAACTATAGAATTATATTGTTTTTACTTCAAGCTTTTTGAAACACCGGAATGTTCAATTTATCAAAGTTGCTCTCAAATTTTTTTTATTAAATTCTAGTTTTCTTTTTGAAAAAAGAACCTATCTCCTCATATTTATCATGTCTTACTTGGCATGAAATAATTTTACCCTTAAAATAACCTATGACAGTGGTAATAAGATTTCATTCCATAAACATAGCTATCCAATATCTTTAAAATATTATATGTTACATTGTAAGAGGATAAAATTCATTACTCATATACATATACATTAGGTTATATGTAGTCGTTCCAAAATTATATGTTAGGGAAAATAATATTTTATTTTCCTAAATATCCACATTCAAGCAAAACAATTCATTAGAGGTTTGAGAAAAAAAATACCTCACCTCTAAAACTAAAGCACTCTTCATACACAACAACAACCGCCACAGTCATATTCAATGATTCTAGACTTAATTTAAAAATCTTTTTGAAAGCATAATTTTAAATTGCATTATTTCCTTTAAACTCTTATAAGCAAAAACTTTCTATAATTTCAATCTATTTTTGTTAGCTAATGATTACAATTTTTGCTTGTTATTTGGTTTCTTCAAAAATCTTTTTGACCAAAACATTCCTCTATTTAAATCATTTTCATGATTTAGGACTTAAACTCTTATACCCCTAATATTTATTTTGATCACTCTTTCAATTAATTCAAGCGGTAGCTAAAATTATAATTTCTTTCGAATACCTTATAAGTATATCTCCAATTTTTGCTCTAGAATAGCAAAAGCTTAAGTATGGGGGTATTTGACAAGTTCTAAATATTTGTATTTTTCAGTACTTTATTTAGCTTATTTTAGTTTATTTTCGTTGTTTTTAGTTACATTTGTTTAATAAAATGTTCCTTATTTGTATATAGTCTTCTAACTCTGCTTTATTCACCTTTCATAAAAATTTTGCAGAAAAAGTTGAAAAATCCAAAGTACACACCTATGACCTGACTGTCATGCCCGTGATCGGGCCATGTTACTTTGATTATAGTGGAAAGTTGTTGCTTGTAATGAATAAAAACAAGTCATGCCCGTGTCTCAATTGACACACCCGTGTCGGCCCACTCAATGCTTCCAGCCCGTCAGCCACTCAATGCTTCCACTCAACCACTCAATGCTTCCAGACTTGACACTCATCGCCTCCAGTAGACTCGACACTCAATGCCTCCAGCAAGACAAGCACTCAATGCCTCGAACACGACCGTGACCTTCCCGACATGCCTGTAACTGCCACATGTCACTTCCAAGTCGAGTCTTTAGCTTATCCAGCAATCCAAACTAGCTCCTCAGCCAGTAATGCCCCCAATACGCCCGTGACGGTCGAACACACCCGTGACCAACACGTGGATTTCCAGAAGCTTCCAGAATTTCGATCACTTTGTTTTTTTCTCGTTTTGTTGTGTGTGTGAGTGTATGAGTTAGGTTTTATTGTTTGCTTTCATTTCAAGTTTACTTCAATTCTTTTAGAGTACGTGTGTGTATGAGATACCTTTTTCTGTTTTCCTTTAACGCTTTCTTTTATTGCTTTCTTTAAATTATATAGAGTGTGTGTGAGAGATAATTTTTTTTGCTTTTATTTTCAGCCTACTTGTTTGAGTAGGACTTGCAATTTACAGTTTTCATTTCCTGCCTACTTATTTGAGCAGGACTTGTAATTTCCCGACTACTCATTTGAGCGGGACTTGTAATTTCCGATCTACTTGTAACACCCCCTATCCGTCGCATAGCATATAGCAGTAGGTCCGGCCGGGGCGCGACGCCATATACCACATACAGACCAAGTGGTTACTCAATGGAAACCATCCAACCAATCCAACGTCCTACACAAAGCATTCTAGCGGAAGCAGTTTTATAAGTTGCAATTAAAAGAACACAGCACAAATAGCATGAATGTCCACTAAACAATCCCAAAGGAATGAAGTACAAATACACAAGTACTAGCCTTAAGGCCTTACAAATTGTTTCCTTCAAAATTAAATGTTTTCAAACCTCGGCACGCAGGCCGGCCATAAATGAATAAAGAAAACATCCAAAATTTAGGCCTTCGAGGGCCGGCACAGCAACTTGGGCTTTATCCCGCTATTGACCGCTTGGTCCAGCAGCACCAGCAAGCAACAAACCACCGCACAGTGGCAAACAAAAGCAACGGTCAGCAATGCTGACCAAATTATAACGATCTCACCCCCAATTAGGGGCGGCGTGCTCCTTCCCTGCAGTTTATTAGCATAACCAAGTAGTATATAAATATATATATTGTATCACAGGCGCTGGCACGCACGGCCACACGCCCCGCGCACTCAGGGCACATTCTCGGTGAACCGGTCAATGTCACGTCAATTTAAGCCATAGACACCCTGGTCTCACCACCGCCACATTGACGGCCAAACAATGAGAATTTTGTCTTCCCAGCATGGATCACGTCAATTTAAGACATAGACCGCCAAAGACCCTCATCTGTGCCAACGACTCTAACCAAACGACATAGAACGGGTACGGTTCCATCTAACCCGTGCTCACATCGCAACGACAATTTAAGCCATATGCGCAGGTCAAACTTCTCCGAGTCCCGTTTCCGTCACAAACTTCACATAACCCGGTTATGTTCAAGTTGACTCCCAGGCCACCATGTTGGCAGAATCACGCATCTGCCCAGTTTTCCGGGTGCGCCTTCGGGTTAATCCCCAAGGATTCTTGTTGCAATCTACCATGTAGAAAAACCTGAAAACAAACATTCGCACGGAGTCTTCTCCGGCCATTTATGCAATGCAACCTCACCGATCCAGACCAACATGTCCGGATAGGCTTCACACATCTGCCTATGTCCGTTCTCGATTACGGACTCTACACAATGGGGACTTCACATATCTACCCGAAGGAATGCCTCCAACTCACCGCAAAATCGCGAGAGTGGGCTTCCTATACAAAATAAGAAGAGCTTCACATGCTCAAGAAGAGAATCATTACCTAGCATTCTTCCTTGGCGCCATGAAAATGTAAGCGGATGAAAAGCACCGCACTCTCTTTGTCTTCGTAGATCCGAAGTCGGCTCGCGATTTGGAGCTCCGAAGCCCCTCCAAGGACTAGATCTAGGTTTCTTTGTCCTCCTTCGCTCTCTCTTCTCTCTAGAACTTAGAAAGAGAACCAGCGGCAGAAGAATAAGGGTTTTAAAACCCTGTACACGGGTATATCCCAATCAGATTAACCACTAGTCGTCGGATCCCACAAAAGGGAAATGCACGGCTACGATCCAGGTCTGACCTGGACAAATGGTGCTAGGCACCGCATAGTTCACCAGTCCGGAGCAAGACACGTCCGCGACCAATAAAATTGTGTCGGGACATTTAGTCAAGATCCCGCCAAAACTTCTGTGTCGACACTCCGCGTCGACAGAGTCAAACACGCCACAATCGCCCCGCGCTCGACGATCGTCGAGCCAAGATCGCTGAATGCTGCCAAATCGTCGAATAGAGTTCCTTGACAAAATCGTCGAACGCAGCCAGATCCTCGAACCCAGGCAGATCGTCGAACGCAGACAGATCGTCAAACGCAGATCCCTGGCAAAATCGTCGAACGCAGCCAGATCGTCGAATGCAGATCCCTGGCAAATCGTCGAACGTAGACTTTGGCTAAATCGTCGAACGAAGATTGCTGGAAAATCATCGAACGGTCATGACATGTTCGTGAAACCAACCGCGTACGCTGTTCGACGATCGTCGACCCAAGATTGTCAAACGCTGGCCAGATAGACGAACAGACACGATACGCCCTGGGACACGCCCGTATTCCAGGCCGTGTACCCCCTACCAAATACCAAATTTGGCCCAAAACGCCTCATGTCGCTCTTTTGAGTTTTAGGGTGTTACAGCTCTCCCTCTCTTAAAAGAATTTCGTCCACGAAATTACATAAAGGAAAGATAAGTCCAAACTAAAATTTGTACCAGAGCGGAACAACTCCGGGTACTCGTCAAGCATAGTCTGCTCTCGTTCCCAAGAGTGCTCTTCTCGGCCGCAATTGTCCCAACAGACCTTGACCATCCTGATCTATTTATTGCATAGCCGCTTGACCTCTGAGTCCTCAATCCGCACGGGCTTGACCTTTGTCGTCAACCAACTATCCATCGGCACTTGATCAACAACGATCACTTGCGAAGGCTCTAGCACCGCCTTCCGAAGCACCGATATGTGGAATACATCGTGTAAACCATTAAGCTCCACTGATAGCATCAACCGATAAGCCGCTTCGCAATCCGCTCCAGAACCTCAAACGGCCCAAAGTACCTCGGGCTTAGCTTTTTCAAGCGCCGCACCCGCGAGACACCCTTGAACGGCTTGATCTTTAAGTACACCCAATCGCCCACAGCGAACTCCACGTTCCTGTGCTTGGCATTATAGTACTTCGCCTGACGATCCTAAGCGATTAGCAACCTCTCCCGAATGATTCACACCAATGAAGTAGCATCTTCCACCTCTTGACGCTTGTATAACTTTGACTCAACCGTTTCTAACCAAGACAATGGCGTGCGACATATCCTACCATAAAGGGCCTCGAAGGGCGCCATTTGAATACCCGTTTGGTAGCTGTTGTTGTACGTGAACTCCACCAAATAAAGGTGATCCTCCCATTGATTCCCGAAGTCCAGGACACACATGCGAAGCATGTACTCCATTGTCCTATTGACCCTCTCGGTCTGCCCATCCGTTTGCGGATGAAAGGCTGTGCTAAAACTCAACTTTGTTCCCAACATTTGCTGCACCAGCTTCCAATCATTCGACGTAAACCACCCATCTCGGTAACTCATGATGCTGCGGGGCACACCGTGAAGCCGTACTATGTTATCCACATATAACTTCGCCAATTTCTCAACCGGATCATCCTTCATATACGGAATGAAATGCGACACCTTTGTTAAACGATCTACGACCATCCAAATGGCGTCGTTCCCCTTTTGCAACCTTGGCAACCCGTGCACAAAGTCCATAGTGATGTCATCGAACTTTCACTCCGGAATTGGCAAGGATTTCAAGAATCCTCCCGGCTTTTGGCACTCTGCCTTCACCAAGGCGCAAGTTTGGCACTTCGCCACGTACAACGCCACATCCTTCTTCAGTCCTGGCCACCAGAACAATTTCTTAACATCACGGTACATCTTCGTGCTCCTCGGGTGAATTGAATACTTGGTATGATGCGCCTCATACAACAATTCCACCCGCAAATTGCCCACGCTTGGGACGCACAGACGACCGTATTTCCAAAGTAATCCGTCCTCCACAACGAATTGGGAATTTGACTCATCCAAAGCCTCTATCATGAGTTGCTTCATGTGGATATCCATATCCAACGCCTGCCGAATCCGATCAGCCAGGTCATATTGGACTTCAGTCCAATTCAACAATGCTTCAGCACTTGACTGCTTGTCTACACAAACGATCTCCATCGCCTCCAACTCCCGAACCAACCGCTCGTCATGGATCGACAGCCAATTAGCTTGAGCTGGGGTTCGGCCACTCAATGCGTCCTCAACCGCATTGCCCTTACCAGGCACGTAATGGATCTTAAACGTATAGTACCACAGGAACTCAATCCATCTACGCTGTCGCATATTCAGATCTTTCTGATCTAGCAAATATTTCAGGCTTTTATGGTCGGTACAAATATCGACCTTTACTCCATACAAGTAGTGTCTCCATAGCTTCAAGGCAAAAATCACGGCCGCTAACTCCAAGTCATGGACCGGATAGTTCCTCTCGTGCACCTTCAGTTGTCTTGAGCCATATGCTATAATGCTTCCATGCTGTAACAGCACAAAACCCAAACCATTGCCCGAAGCATCGCTATAAATCTCGTAACCTTCGGTCCCACTCGGCAAACTCAACACAGGCACTGTGGTTAACTGACATTTCAACAACTCAAAAGCTCGCGCGCACTCCGGCGTCCAAACAAACTTCTGCTCCTTCCTCTTCAAAGTAGTGAGAGGTAACGCTGTCTGTGAGAAGTTCTTTACGAAGCGCCTATAATAGCCGGCAAGCCACAGAAAGCTCCGGACTTCCGCTATCGTAGAAAGCTAAGGCCACTCCCGTATCGCAACAATCTTCGCCGGATCCACTGCAATACCTTCCCCACTCACTATATGACCGAGGAAGGCCACTGAGGATAACCAAAAATCGCACTTCGAGAACTTGGCGTACAATTGATTCCTCCTTAGCCTCCAAAAGCAAATGAAGATGCCTGAAGTGATCTTCCTCACTCTGCGAGTACACCAAAATATCGTCGATGAAGACGATCACAAAATGGTCCAAGTACTCCCTGAAGGTCTTGTTCATCAAATCCATGAACACTGACGGCGCATTAGTCAGCCCAAACGGCATGACCGTAAACTCGTAATGCCCGTATCTCGTACTGAACGCTATCTTAGGGATATCACTCTCCCTTATTCTCAGCTGGTAGTAACCGAACTTGAGATCCAACTTAGAGTACACCATCGACCTGACCAACTGATCAAAAATATCATCAATCCTTGGGATTGGGTACTTGTTCTTTTCCGTTAGCTTGTTTAACTCCCAATAATCAATACAGAGTCTCAAGCTCCCGCCCTTCTTCTTAACAAAGAGGACCGGTGCGCTCCAAGGCGTAGAACTTGGACGCACTTACCCTTGCTCCAACAACTCTTGAAGTTGCACCTTCAGCTCCGCCATTTCCTTAGGGGATAGCCGATATAGAGAGCGTGGCACAGGCTTTGCACCTGGTACGAGCTCTATCGTGAAATCTATCTCCCGTTGAGGCGGGGCTCCAGGAAGATATGCGGGGAACACATCAGGGTACTCAACTACCACTGATATACTCTCCAACGTAGGCTTTGGCGTTGCAACCTCCACTAGTGTAAAGAACAACTCTGCACCAGCACGAACCGCCTTCACCACCTGAAGAGCAGACATCAACGTCTTGCTCGACCCTTTTAAGCCCGTAAAAGTCGTCTCACAACTTGCTCCCAACTTGACTTCCTTGCGACCGCAATCAATATAGGCTTGCTGCTTCGAGAGCCAGTCCATGCCAAATATAACGTCAAACTCCACCAACGGTAGTAACGACGCTTGCAGATCGAACTCTTGATTCCAATTGCGAATCTTAACACTGCAGACTTTATCCTTGCGCATCGAACACCCATTCGGTAACATAACATCCAACTTGTCCTTCGCCATCGAAGAAGGTACGCCGATGCACGATATGAATCCTTCGGACAAGAAGGAGTGTGAAGCTCCTGTGTCAAAGAGTGCTCTTAGCGGATACTCACAAATCAAAATAAATCCTAAACAAGCAGTGGTAAGGTAACAAGCACATAACAAGTATTTAAAAGATGAACTTGCTATAAATTTAAATTTTACCTGTCACCACATCCGCCTGTTTGATGGCCTCCTGTTGGCCAAGATTATAAACCCTCGGTTGGGCCGGAGCATAATGGGACGCGGTTGACTCCACCGCCTTGCCCTTCTCTTCATAAGTTGCTCCCGGCTTCCTTTCGGACTTGGGACGTCCGCTACAGTAATCGCGGGCAAGTGCCCCGGCTTTTCACAAGTAAAGTATGCACCCAGGGTCCGACCCGTAGTAGCCCCAAAAGCACCTGAAGAAGGAGCTGGACCCGAAGTCCTAGCCTTCTTAAAGAATTTACGCTCCCTAGACTTTGAGGTAGTCGGCACCTTGAACTCAGATTTCTTGTCACCAACGCTTTTCTTTGCTTGTACATTCTGTTGAATTCTATGAAGTGAAAGTGGGTGAATGGAAGGCTTGGGAAACCTATCCGCGCGGACTACGCGGACTGGGTTGGCGGACTGCTAGGTCGGCAGGGATGTTGCAGGCGGTTTGCTCTGTGGCGGCCTGGGCGGTCTGTTCGCGCGGACTACGCGGACAGCAGCGGCGGTTTGACAGGCCAGTGTATGCTCAGCAGGCGGTTGACTCCCAGGATGTAACCGGGCGGATAGAAATGCTATCCGCGGAGTCCGGCATGAAGAGGACTGAATAACTGGAGCTCGGCAGACCGGTTTGGCAGTTGCCTTGGTCTTGCTCTAGTGAAGCGGCAGCGGGAAGCCGCGGAGACCGCCGGTCAGCGCGGACAGAAACTGGAGGTCGCCTGGTATGGCGGGCTAGATCCAGTGTCCGCCAGTAAGTGCGGACTGGCCCTTGCAGCCAGTGGACTGGACTTGGTGTGATCTGAACCAAGTCCAGGTTGGCTCAGTCCGGGGAGATCGCGCAGTGGAGCGCGGGCTGGTTTCTCAGTCCGCCAAGCGTAGTAGAAGTGTTGTTGCCTTGTTTGCTAGCTTGGGGAAATGCGGAATGGAGAATTGCTTGTGCAGGAGCGTGCGGACTGGAGCCGGAGTCCGCTGAGTCCGGTTTAGCCTTGTGACGAGGTTATGGACTCAGGAGTTGCGGACTGGAGTCTGCTGTTAGCGGACTGGATTGGCATGTCCGCTAAGTCCGGAGGTGCCTTGGCAATGAGGCAATGGACTTGGGATATGCGGACGGAAGCCGGGTGTCCGCTGAGTCCGGCAGGTGCCTTGATGGCGAGGCTGCGGGCTCGGGTTTTGCGGGCTGATGCCTTGTCCGCAGAATGGCGGACACGGCTGTTGTGGAGTCCGGCTGTGGTGGTCCTGGCTTGGCCTCTGGCGGCAAGGCGGGCTGGATATTGGAGTCCGGCCTTGGAGAAGCTGGGGCGGACTGGCTATCTGCACAGGAGCGGCGAACTGGAATGTGTGTCCGCGGGCTGGCGGACACACTTATTCTAGCTGCGGGTTGTGGAGGTGATCCTATCGGCTAGGGCGGTGACCATACTCATCGTCGTGCCTATAAATAGGACCCATGTCACATCATAAAGTAGAACCTAGACCGAAGTAAGTGAACAGTAATTGAGCTCGCGTAAGTTGCTGCGGTCTGGACTTTGGTGTCCGCGCGGATTGAGAGTTGACCCGGTTGTGCTGTGCAGGTTGTGCGGATAGCGCTGGAAAGCCAGGACTTGGCTCTGATTGCGGTCAGGGACAGTGCGGACTCTGCGGTTAAGCAACAGGCGGTAAACAGCAGGTCGCGGATAGCGACCAGGCGGTCTTCTCTTTGGCGACTTGGTTCGGGGTTCAGGAAGTCGCCTGCTTCAGGCGGACTGTTCCATTCGGTGACGCAGCTTGTGCGGTCTGGCGGCGTGCAGATCGGTGGTGAAGAGGTAAGCATTGGAATAAAGGGTGAGTCCGCGCGGCTTGGGTTGCGGTCTGGCGACCTGGCAGACTGAGCAGACTCCACAGCAGTAGGTCGGCGGCTTGTTGATTGAGTCCGCGCGGCTTGTTTTTTGTTCTTGTCTTTGTAACTGTCTCTGCTCTCCCGGTGTTGGTTTTTGGTGAAGCATGTCTCGCCATGTATGTCTCGCCTTGTAAAGAAGTTTGCTCTTGATCAATAAAGAAGCTTGTGCTGCATGTGTTGCTGGTTGTTACTGCTTTGTTGAGATAACCCTTGCTAACTCCACGATCCGGGAAAACTTTCAACATTATAAGTGGGCGTATTCTCCTTCGGTTTGTTGAGTTTTCAACAGGGTATCCAAGGTGGCTTCTGCGGTTTGTTGAATTTTAACTTGGTATCAAAGCGAGGTTGTTGGAGTGGTCAAGCAGTGCTCAATGGAAGTAGTTGCTCGTCTGTAGAGGAAACCAGTGGTAGAACCATGGCAGTGGAGGATGCAAGCTGTCTTGGAATTGATCTCCTTACAGAGACGAACTGTGAACGGTGGAAGTCCTGTATGAAGAGCTTTCTTCTTGGCGAGGACCTTTGGGAGGTTGTATGCGGAGCAGGAAGACAAGAGGATACTGCTGGCAATGCTGAGGCGATGAGATCTTGGAAGGAGGCAAATGCGAAAGCGGAGTCTATTCTCAAGCAGGTGATCTCATCGGAGCTCTTGGACCACATCAGTGGATGTCGGTCAGCTGCGGAGGTCTGGACTTCCCTTGATGGGTTGTTCAGGAAGGAGGTGAAGGTTGCTGCTGAAGATGGTCCCTCTACTTCGTATCAGGAAGAAAGGAGTGTTTCTCCTAGGCGTGATAGGAAGAGGAAGGAAGGACCAAGGTGCTATAAATGCAAGCAGCAAGATCATCTTCGGAAGGAGTGCAAGGTTGTCTTGCTCTCGGCGAACGTTGCTCAGGTAGGGAGGAAGGAGAAGAACGTAGTAGGGATATCAACTAGTTCTGGAGCTGATCGGATGAATGCCAGTGATAGTGCTGCTATCTGGCATGAAAGACTGGGGCATGTAGGGATGGACAAGCTGAAAGCAATGGCGGAAAGAAGACTCGTAAGAGGCTTGCCTAGATTGTCATCCTATGGCGATGGTCGGGGGTGTGCGGGATGTCAGGAAAGTGGAGCCTATCGCTTCATGGTTGACAAAGCACAATCCAGATGTAATGCACCATTGGCGGTTGTCCATTGTGCTCTGGTGGGACCGACCGTCACGGCCAGTCTTGGAGGCAGCAGGTTCATGCTGATATTGGTTGATGACTATTCTGAGTATACTTGGGTATACTTTATGAAGAAGAAGTCCAACATGGTACGCTTGTTTGTGGAGTTCAAGAAGCTTGTGGAAGGCCAGCTTGGCCGGAGGATCAAGGTGTTGAGGACAAGTATCGGTGGTGAGTTTGGCTCAACCGAGTTCTCACGCTTTTGCAGGAAGCAAGGGATCCGGATGGAGCTTTCTTGTGGACATACTTCACAACAGGGTAGTATTGCAGCTCGGATGATCCGTTGGTTAAAGGAGACCTGCAAGTGTTGGCTTCAGAGTAAAGGCGTTCCGAAGGCTCTTTGGGCGGAGGGAATAGCCTGTGCTGCTCATGTCATCAACCGGATGCCTCTTAGTCAGATCATAATGAAGACTCCTTATGAGCTGATGTTCGGAGTGAAGCCCTCAGTGAAGCACCTTCGGGTGTTTGGATCTACCTGCTATATACACTCTCCGGGTGCTCTCAAGACAAAGCTAGTCTTTGTTGGGTATGATGAGCAGAGAAGAAGATTGAGGTGTATGGATCCTGCGACGAAGAAACTCATAGTGTCGAGAGACATTGTTTTTGATGAGTTGACGCCGTATTGGGGTAGCTCTTATGTGGAGATAGAGATAAGCAGGTCAGATGGTGGGCTGAAGGAGGCTGCTGCTAAGGAAGTGGAGTTGCCTGAGTCACCAGGTGCTCCAGGTTGTTCTAGCTCCGGGGCAAAGGCGTCAGAGTTGGGAAGAAGGGGGAGCGATGCTCCAGGATCTTCTGGCTCGAAGGCGGAGGCTTCCGGTTCAGGAAGCAAGGGGAGCGATGTTCCAGACAGTTCTTGTTCAAGAGGGGAGTCTTCTGGTTCAGGTAGCAGGGGGAGCGTTGCTCCAGGTGCTCTTGGTTCCAGTAAGGAGGCGTCTTGTTCAGGAAGCAAAGGGAGCATTATTCCGGGTTTGCCCGGGAACGGAGCTGGTTCAATAGCAGCGGAGGTGGTTATCCATGATCAGGTTCTTCGGAGATCGAAGAGGATCAGTAAGCCACCAGCTCGATATTGTGAAGGGAACACGGCAGACTTGGTCCCGTGTTTCCTTGTTAGCCCTCAGGTCGAGCAAGGTTCTTCTGGCTGTGATGACCCCACTAGAATCAAGGAGGTGGTTGACACCAAGTCTGAAGAGGTGACTTCTCTCAGAGGCAACGAGGCTTGGACTTCAGTGTCCAAGGAAGTTGGTGATACTCCTGTGATGCAAGAGTGGAGGTTGAAGCTGAAGAAGGCAGAGGGAAGCATGACTCCTTTTTGGAGATGCTGGAGGGCTCCCTCATGGTCCATGATATGCGGGGCGAGGACTATGTCTTTGACATCTCTTCGTAGATGCTATCGGAAGGACCAGGTGCAAGGTTACGGGAGCTGCTGGAGTTATTCACCACTTCTCACTTCAAGGGGGAGTGTTGAATTCTATGAAGTGAAAGTGGGTGAATGGAAGGCTTGGGAAACCTATCCGCGCGGACTACGCGGACTAGGTTGGCGGACTGCTAGGTCGGCAGGGATGTTGCAGGCGGTTTGCTCTGTGGCAGCCTGGGCGGTATGTTCGCACGGACTACGCGGACAGCAGCGGCGGTCTGACAGGCCAGTGTATGCTTAGCAGGCGGTTGACTCCCAGGATGTAACCGGGCGGATAGAAATGCTATCCGCGGAGTCCGACATGAAGCGGACTGAAGAACTGGAGCTCGGCAGACCGGTTTGGCAGTTGCCTTGGTCTTGCTCTAGTGAAGCGGCAGCGGGAAGCCGCGGAGACCGCCGGTCAGCGTGGACAGAAACTGGAGGTCGCCCGGTATGGCGGGCTAGATCCAGTGTCCGCCAGTAAGTGCGGACTGGCCCTTGCGGCCAGTGGACTGGACTTGGTGTGATCTGAACCAAGTCCAGGTTGGCTCAGTCCGGGGAGATCGCGCAGTGGAGCGCGGGCTGGTTTCTCAGTCCGCCAAGCGTAGTAGAAGTGTTGTTGCCTTGTTTGCTAGCTTGGGGAAATGCGGACTGGAGAATTGCTTGTGCAGGAGCGTGCGGACTGGAGCCGGAGTCCGCTGAGTCCGGTTTAGCCTTGTGACGAGGTTATGGACTCAGGAGTTGCGGACTGGAGTCTGCTGTTAGCGGACTGGATTGGCGTGTCCGCTAAGTCCGGAGGTGCCTTGGCAATGAGGCAATGGACTTGGGATATGCGGACGGAAGTCGGGTGTCCGCTGAGTCCGGCAGGTGCCTTGATGGCGAGGCTGCGGGCTCGGGTTTTGCGGGCTGATGCCTTGTCCGCAGAATGGCGGACACGGCTGTTGTGGAATCCGGCTGTGGTGGTCCTGGCTTGGCCTCTGGCGGCAAGGCGGGCTGGATATTGGAGTCCGGCCTTGGAGAAGCTGGGGCGGAGTGGCTATCTGCACAGGAGCGGCGAACTGGAATGTGTGTCCGCGGGCTGGCGGACACACTTGTTCTAGCTGCGGGTTGTGGCGATGATCCTATCGGCTAGGGCGGTGACCATACTCATCGTCGTGCCTATAAATAGGACCCATGTCACATCATAAAGTAGAACCTAGACCGAAGTAAGTGAACAGTAATTGAGCTCGTGTAAGTTGCTGCGGTCTGGACTTTGGTGTCCGCGCGGATTGAGAGTTGACCCGGTTGTGCTGTGCAGGTTGTGCGGATAGCGCTGGAAAGCCAGGACTTGGCTCTGATTGCGGTCAGGGACAGTGCAGACTCTGCGGTTAAGCAACAGGCGGTAAACAGCAGGTCGCGGATAGCGACCAGGCGGTCTTCTCTTTGGCGACTTGGTTCGGAGTTCAGGAAGTCGCCTGCTTCAGGCGGACTGTTCCATTCGGTGACGCAGCTTGTGCGGTCTGGAGGCGTGCAGATCGGCGGTGAAGAGCTAAGCATTGGAATAAAGGGTGAGTCCGCGCGGCTTGGGTTGCGGTCTGGCGACCAGGCGGACTGAGCGGACTCCACAGCAGTAGGTCGGCGGCTTGTTGATTGAGTCCGCGCGGCTTGTTTTTTGTTCTTGTCTTTGTAACTGTCTCTGCTCTCCCGGTGTTGGTTTTTGGTGAAGCATGTCTCGCCATGTATGTCTCGCCTTGTAAAGAAGTTTGCTCTTGATCAATAAAGAAGCTTGTGCTGCATGTGTTGCTGGTTGTTACTGCTTTGTTGAGATAACCCCTGCTAACTCCACGATCCGGGAAAACTTTCAACATTATAAGTGGGCGTATTCTCCTTCGGTTTGTTGAGTTTTCAACAGGGTATCCAAGGGGGCGTCTGCGGTTTGTTGAATTTTAACTCATTCTTCATGTCCTTCTCCAAGGACCGGGCTGTGTTGACCAAGGTCAAGAAACCCTGCGTCATCGGCCCCGAGAGTAGTAACCTTAAATCATCTCTTAACCCTTCATAGAATCGATTCGTCTTGCGCTCCTCATCCGCGATGGTGGAGCTAGCATACCGACTCAATCGAGTAAACTCGTGGAGATATTCATCCACGTTATTCTCTCCTTGAACAAACTTCAGGAACTCGTTCTCCAGAGCTATCCTCTGCGTCGAAGGGAGGTACCTAGCCAAGAACAGTCTCGATAACTCCATCGAGACGTCTGTAAGTTGCCTACCTCTCAGTAGATGCAGCTCCAATCATTCCCACCACAATCTCGCTTCACCGTCCAGACGGAATGTAGCAATAGTGGACATTTGCCATTCTTCCATCTCCGTTGCTGTCAAGACCCTCTTCACCCTGGAGATCCAATCTTCAGCTTGAGATGGGGTTCCCATCCCCGAGAATACCAGAGGATTAATGCTCATGACATGTTTGAGCTGTCTCTCGGTTTCCCTCCTCGGCACCACCGGTTCCTCTACTACCTGTTCCACCCTTCTCTAATCAGCCGCTTGTAGTGGTACCTACTCCATCGCAGGAGCGGGCTGCTGCACCTGCCTTGCAGGCTGCGCATTGGTCATTGCGAACACTGCTTCAGCCACCAGTCGAATGGTTTCGGCCGAAGGAGGTGTTGCAGGAGCATCATTTGGTGCACTGCTAGCCTCAGAAACTCAACGTTCCGAAGGCCCAGCACCGCTTCTGGTCACCTATAGTATACAAAACACCGTTAAGCGACCAAACAATATTGCAAACAGCAATTATAGGAACACGCAGGTTCCCCAAACACGTGTATTTTCATTCCTAAGTGGACATTCATGGTTTCTTTTATTGTTATAACGATGACGCACACACATGTGCTCACCGCCCCTTAAAAAGAATTCGTCCATGAATTCATTTTAAGCCTGACCGAAACCAGTAGTCTGATACAAAATTGTAACACCCCTTATCCATCGCATAGCATATAGCAGTAGGTCCGGCCGGGGCCCGACGCCATATATCACAGACAGACCAGGTGGTTACTCAATGGAAACCATCCAACCAATCCAACGTCCTACACAGAGCATTCTAGCGGAAGCAGTTTTATAAGTTGCAATTAAAAGAACCTAGCACAAATAGCATGAATGTCCACTAAACGATCCCAAAGGAATGAAGTACAAATACACAAGTACTGGTCTTAAGGCCTTACAAATTGTTTCCTTCAAAATTACATGTTTTCAAATCTCGGCACGCAGGCCGGCCATACATGAATAAAGAAAACATCCAAAATTTAGGCCCGTTGATACACGAAAACACGAAGGGGGGGTCGAGCACCACCAGCTAACAGTTCGAACACTGGAGAATAGAGAGACTGCGAGTAGTGATCTACTAAGCGAGTGAGGGCATGAAGAACAGCAGGGCCGTGAGCCACGACAACAACAAACTTCGCCCGTCGCGGCCTGAATGCCTCTCTTGCGATGGGCTTTCCCTTGATTGAAGAAAGACTTGGTTACAAGTGAAAGGAAAAGGTTGACGAGAGCAAAGCGAGGAGGAGTCCACAAGGCACAAGATTCGAGTCTGCAGCCTATATAAGTAGGCTCCTGGGTCCGAGTCAGCGTGCCTTGGGTGCACCACCTCCCCCCTATTTATAGGATAGGGGGCCTGCCCAAACGGGCAGGGCTAAAATAACCAGCTGCCCGGGGTACAGGAGAACCGGGCAGCGGTGACGGGAAGCAAAAAGAAAAAACACGCCAGTCCGCGCAGAAGGGGCGGACTGCGCTCGTGGACTAGAGCTTCCACTGCTGCTGGGCGCGATCCTACTGGAGGGCAGCGGCCTGGGCAGACGAGACGCTGCGTCAGCCGTTGTAGAGAATCTGATATCCCAAGTCGTGGCGGACTGAGCGAACAGGTCCTTGAGTCCGCTGCTCGGGTACCATCCTTGGCGTCCGATTGGTTACCTTGCCGGACTGGGTGTACTGCCAAATCGAGTCCGCGCGTGTTGAAAGGGGGGTTGTGGCATCTTGTAGGGTGTTGCGGACTCAAGGGTTAACATAATCCCCGCACATTTTTAAGTTTCCAGAAAACTTCGAAAATGTTTTCTTAACCGCCGACTCCGCAAGCCTCGAAAATGCCGCCAGCGCAATAAATACCGCTGGAGGGCCTGGAACTGTTGAGAATCCCGATCGACACGGGGCGCTACTCACCACTTGCGGTCTCCACTTTCCAGTCCGGCATGGAAAGGCTTGGAGCTTTCTTCTCTAGTCTCACTGCAAAAGGCGACTCAGTACTGACAACGCCTATGAAGACCAAGAAGATAATAAAGAGGTCGACAAGAAAGGATCCTGTCCGCCCTACAGGAGAGTGTTCCCACAGCCAAAAGCCTGCGGAGAAAGTAGTCCGCCGTTCCGATATATCTGCTCGCAAGGATGCCGTAGTCGACGCTGAACCACTGAGAAGTGAAAAGATGGTGACCCTGTCGGACTCTGCCCCTTCCCAGAAAATTGCAACCTCGGCGGACACTGTTGGTGAACACATTGAGGCTGACATATCTTCTCCCAATGCCCAGGTGCCCATTGTTAACTTGGATGAAGAAGATATGCGGACTGAGGGAGAAGACAATGCGCCCTCAAAGGCATTGACTGTTGTGAACCCTGAGGCTGTCCGCGAAAGCCAGCCCAACTTAGGGGCGTCCGCTGTAGATTCTGCCGAGAAGAAAGCCAAGAGAAAGAAGAGGAAGAGGGACGGGTCGACCGTGGCCGAGCGGGTTGAGATGAAACTGCGCGCGATGAAGGAGAAGAATGTCTCCAAGCGGACTGGAGATGCGGACTTACAACACAGACCACGCGACAAAGAAGTTCCTGACTGCGATCTGGTCACACCGGAAGCCCAAGTTCAGGGAGATAATTCTCTCTCCACGGTCAGTCTAACCACAGATGAGATGCTTGACTCTATGGACGTCAACGAAATAGATCTAATCAACGAATCCCTGCTGATTGTACTGCAGCAATCTGAGGCGGAAGACACTGGGAAAAAAGATAGTGAACTCCCTTCTTTGTCCGCTGCGGAGGAAGAAGAGAGGGAGAGGCTGAAGCAGAAGATAGAGGAGCAGAAGAAACAAATTGCTGCTCATGTTGCTGCGGTGGAGGCGTCCTCGAAGCAGGTCGCGGCGGATAAAACCGCTGAGGATCTGCGGACTGCTGCGGAGCTACTGCGGTCAGGTAAACTTCAACCAGCGCCTAAATACTTTAAGCGTCAGTGGCTTTATAGGTCGCCGCCGCGGACGTCAAGACCAATCAAAATCATCACCGAGACGGACTATATTGTGGTTTCAAAAAGTTTGGCTGCTGAGAAAAGAGTAAAGGATCATCGCGAATGGAAGAAGCGGTTAAGCAACTCGCTGCTGCTATGTCTAAAAGTGATCTTTCATCCTTTCTTTGAGTCCGCCGCGAACTGCCTTTAAATGTGAAGTTGACTTTGTTTGTTGCAGGTAGAAAGTCGCCGCCGGGCTCCATCGAGAGTTGCGAGATCGTGGTTACACCGAATACTGGTGCTGACGCGGTCTCGCATGTGGAATCCGCGGGGGATGAGCCGCCCAGCCTGAACATTATTAAAGAGTTAGAGAAGAAATTCCAAGCTGAAATGCAATGTGTTAAAGCAGAGTTAGAGAAGTCAGAAGAGCGCGAGAGGGCGTCCGCGGCGCGTGAGAAAGCATCCGCAGAGCGCGAGAAAGCCCTAAAAGACCAGATCGCCAGCATTTCGAGGGCGTTGGAGAGGTCTGAAAGGGAGAAGAAGAGGCTCGTGGATGATGTCTGATTCTATAAGGGCAAGCACTTGGGGTCAGTGCGCGAAGAAAATGGTAAGCGGGCTGCTGAGGTTGCTGAGCAGAGGCCGCGATTGTCAGATCGCGCTGCTTCAGAGATCGCCGAACCGGCAGGCGGTGTCCAACAGGCTGCGGATGAGGAGCCGAGGCCGGCGGCGGAGCCAATGGTGCCCCTCAATCGGGTAGATCGGGAAGCTGCCCATATGCATCGGACCATAAACGTTATTCATCATCACCTCTGCCGTGTGTATAGCGAGATTCTTCAGATAAGCGACCAAGCAGCTCACTTATGCAGAGATAGGGCGGAAAGTCCAGCGCGGACCGAAACTAGGGACCGCTGAGTCCGCGATGCCACGAGCTTTTATTTGTTTAATTGTATAATTCTTTGTATAATTGTGTTTCAAACAACGCTGTGTTGTATATTGAACTCTGTTGTGATCTGTGCGGACTCAGATTATATATCCGCAAATTATGTAGCTTAATCCTTGGCGTGATCTGCGGCGAATTATGCGGACTAATGCTGTGTCCGCTTCTCGTTATTTAACCTGCAGGTGGGAAATACTGCGAACTAAGCGGATTGAAATTGTATCCGCTTCTTATGACCTGCCGGGAGGAAAAAGCGCGATCTGGGCGGACAAAAAATTGTGTCGGCCACAACTTTTTTGCTTTGAATATTCCTTGGCATGTGAATCTGTGCTTGTATCCGCGTTATTGTTAACTTTTGCTGCGTGAATGGTTTGGTTTTTTGCGGACTATGCGGATTGGAATTGCGAGCTGTGCGGCCTGGTCAAAAAGCTGTCAGAACTTGTAATTATAAATAGGCCCTGCCGCTTTCTTCTATGCAGGAAATAGCTGAAGTAAAAGGAACCTTGCGGCCTGCAAAATGGTGTCCGCGCATACTGATGCTGCTGTCGCCTTCCACTCCGCCGACCACCGGAAGTGCACGTTGACAGAGGCCGACCTGGGGGCCTTTGTCGAGAAGAAGATGGCGAATTCTAATATCCTTGTCCGCCTTCCCGCCCATCAAGAAAGGCTAAACTTCTCAACCGCAACCCAGATCGCCATCCCAGTGGACCACTTTGATACCGGATTCAAGTTTCCGCTTCTATGGGAACTCGTCGACATCTTTGAGCACTATGGAATGGTGCCTGGCCAGCTTGCTCCGAACACACTCGTTGCGATCTGCAGCTTCATCTCCTATTTGCGATCTGAAAAGATCGCTTTTTCGATGAATGTCTTCCGCAAGATATTCTTTGTCCGCTCCATAACCGCTTCTGGAGGCCGCCCCTACAAGGGGGTGATATATTTCTACTGCAGGGGAATGAAGGTTGTGGGGCTTCCCAACAAGATCCACAACTGGACCTCGAGGTTCTTGATATTTGAAGGCGACCTAGGGTTCGCGCACACATATCCGCAGGTGCGCGCGGACTCCGCCGTTAAGAGTGTGCAACTGGATGACTTGGAATCCTCCATTGTCGAGTTCTTGGCTAACGCCAGGCTTGAAATTGAGCATTACATTCCGCCACTGGCGAGCTTAGTGGACGTTATGCCCGAAGAGAGTAAGTAGCTTCCGAACTCAGCTTTTTGTGTCCGCCGCGACCTTGGTGATTAACTCATCTGTTTTTTGCAGCGATCTTGGCGGTACCCGCCAACTTGCCACAGACGCCTAGCGTCTTCGTTCCCACATAAAAGGAGAAGAAAGAAGCAGTCGCAAGGAAGAGGAAGGAGGAAGGGGATCCCGCGGCGGATTACTCTTCCACTGAAAGCTTCACCATGAGCAGCTTTGGCATCAGTCAGAAGGATCTTAGGGGGAACCCTATGGTCCACTGGCATAGCAAGAACAAACACGTCCGCCTGTACACCGCGCTCCCTTCGTGGAATAGTCCGCGGATAACTCGCCACGCCCATATTGCGATCTCCGCGCTCTACGGAAAGCGCAACTTGAGCGACCTTAAGAAGGTGCCCGCCGTCGACCTACCTCTGCTAGCCTCTCAGGCCGCTGCGAACAGCGTGGTGACGAACCATTATGTTGCCACCCTTACCAGAGACCTGTTAAGGCAGAATGAACAGCTTCAAAAAGATAATAAGACGCTAAAGGAGAGGAATGCGCGGTTGGGAAAAAGGGTTGCTCAGCAAAGAGAAGAGCTCGGGGTGAGTTGAATTCGCAGCGGCCTTAATTTTCTATCCGCCGCGATCTGTCTGACGTTTGCTTTTGTTTTGCGCAGGTCGCCTATGACTTAGAAAACAACAGCTTCCAGGCCGCCATGCTCCCTTTCGTGAAGGAGACTGTCGAGGTCGCCATTGAGCGACTTGTCCGTGACGGCTTTACAAAGGAGGGAGTGGATGGCATCCCTTTCTTGGAGCTCTTCCCTTAGTTGGCACCACAGGTCGCGACGATGGAGCGGGCTAAAAAGGGCAAGGACATCATTGAGGAAGAAGACGAGGAAGTAGAGGAAGAAGAAGAAGAAGAAGACGGAGGGCAGGGCGAAGGGCAAAGCGCCAAGGAAACAGCGGACAATGCTGCCTCGAGCCAGTGAGTAGGGGAACTGTCTGCCGAGTCCGACACCTCTGCATCCTCCTCTGCTACCGGGAGCTCGGATAGCGGGTCCGCGTCAAATATAGGATCAGATAGTAGTGGAAGCGACTCGGGGGGCTACTCTCCAGAATTTGATATTGTTGGTGAGAGCCCTGCACCTCTAGAAAAGAAACAAAAGACTACAGATTGATGTATTTTTATCTTTTTTGATTGTAAATGGGGCGAACGCAAGATTGCAGTCCGCCGAATATATAGAAAGATATATAAATTTTTGATGAAATAGAAAAGGATATTTTTGCATGTGTGCTTCCTGCAATGTTCTTTTTCCACGCTCACCGCACCGACACTTAGCAGTCCGAACGACACGCTGATAAATCACAGCTTTTTAACTTGCTGATTGGAGACAATTGTTGTTAGGCGGACTCTGTTGTGTTCCAATTGCAGTCTGCACGATACTAAGATTATTTATAACGAGTCTTGCTGATTAGAGAATTCAACTTATCAATCCATTCAATATCCGCCTTAAAAAATGAGGACAAAAATAGCCAGCTGATAACAATGTCAGGTGGACTTTATTGTGTTCTAGTAGCAGTCCGCAATTCTCTTTATTAACTTATCAAATGATATTATATGAAAACCATTCGTCGGACTTAGCTGATATAATTTCGCAGTTCGTATATATGCCAACAGAAATAACCTATAACTTGCGGTCTCAAGAAAACCGTCGGACTGAGCGGATACAGAAAACCGGTCCGACAAAGATAGAAATGACCTATAGCTTGCGACCAGGTGGGCAGGTGCACATTGCATTGCTTTCCTCACCAGGTCACAATCTATAAAATCAACCCAAAGGAACTGGCGGACGGCGCGGATAGAGAAAACTGGTCCGCCAAAGATAGAAATGACCTATAGCTTGTGACCAGGTGGGCAGCTGCGCATTGCATTGCTTTTCTCACCAGGCCACAGACTATATGATCAACCCAGAGAAGCTGGCGGACTGAGAGGATACAGAAAATCAGTCTGCTCATAATAGAAGAAATGATCTCTAGCTTGCGACCAGGTGGGCAGGTGAGCCGGAGCGGCATACTTTCCTCACCGGGCTACAAGCTATAAAATCAACACAAACAGGCAGACTGAGCGGATAGAGAAAGCCAGTCCGCATATAATTCCCTGCGAAGAGCAAGATGCTCACTTGGCGGAACGGTTCCCTGCCCTCTTGCCTGGAGTACAGTCTAAGCTGTGGGTCTCCTGCAGGCACTGCTCGAGGGTACCACGGAGTGTTCGAGGGTTACAAGCTAAGATGACCCGCGGGCAGGTGAGCCGGAACGACATACTTTCCTCACGCGATCATCGAAGTTGTAACGATATCCCTAATGCGGCTTGGTAGAGCTTTACTCCCACCCAGCCCTCCATAATGTAGAGGTGGGGTCAGGTACTTGCCGGGATCCGAAGTTCAGAATCCTATCGCACTAGAGCCTGCAAGCTCCCACTACACGGTGAGAAATCTCCTCGCAACACGTGGTCTTCATGGTGTTACGCTAATGATAACAGCTCTAGGGAAGGTTTTGCTGAACTCGGCGATGTCTACTGGTATCAGGGAACCGTTATAGGTCTTTGGGAGAGAGAGAAAACACTAGAAAAAAGTGTCAGTATGGATCTTTTGATTAATAAAATGTATTTGCAAAGAAAACATAAGAAAGAAAAGGGGAGTTCAGGAGCAGAACCGTTTTTGAAATCTTTCTTAGTGTTTCATCTGCTATGATTACATAGACAAAACACTTGAAGAAGCGTTAGCAAGCAGTTTCTATTCATAATAACTCTTGAAGAGGATACACAAAGTAGAAAAAAGGAGGTTCAAGAATAGAACTGTTTGAGATCATCCCTGCTCCATGTGTGTGGTATATCCTCTCCTTCGTATGTCTGCATGCGGTAAGCGCCGCTCTTTAACGCTTCTTTGATAACAAAAGGGCCGGCCCAATTTGGTTTAAGCTTCCCAATTGAACCAGCTCTTGCAGCAGCATCAATCTTCTTTAGAACTAGATCTCCCACTTGGAAGTGTTTGATCCTCACGTTTTGATCAAAGTAGCGGGCCATCCTTCTTTTGACCTCCTCCTGCCTTATGGCTGCTTGATCTCTGATTGCCTCGACGTGTTCCAAACTGAACCTCATCTCTTCATTATTCAACTCAAGCCAGTCCTCAACGCCTTCTCTTGCAAGCAGAACCCTGGGTGACGGGACTTCAAACTCAACTGGAATAAGTGCTTCTGAGCCATGAGAAAGTTTGAATGGAGTCTCCCCAGTTGCGGATGATGGTGTTGTCCTAAGGGAGCAGAGGATTGATGGAAGCTGATCAGCCCAGCTACCCTTGAGATTCTGTACTTTATTTTTGAGCAAATTGAGGATCGGCTTGTTGGATGCTTCTACTTGGCCATTGTTTCTGGGATGATGAACTGATGCAAACCGCAGCTCTATTCTGATCTGCCTGCAAAAGTCTATCATCTCTGAGTTGTTGAATTGCGGACCATTATCAGTGATTATTGCCATAGGTATCCCATGCCGACATACAATCTCCCCCCAAATGAAGTTTTTGACGACCTGAGTAGTTGTCTTTGCCAATGCCTTAGCTTCGATCCACTTGCTGAAGTAGTCGATCATTACGATGATGAAACGCCGTTGCCCGCTTGCCATAGGAAAAGGACCAAGGAGATCCATTCCCCAAACTGCAAAGGGCCAAGGAGTTGCAATCGATCTGAGGGACTGAGCTACTTGGAGTTGAAGTGGAGCGAACTTCTGGCATTGAACGCACTTTCTTGCATAGACCTCAGAGTCTCTCTTCATAGTGAGCCAGAAATAACCCTGCCGCAGGATCCGTTTTTTAAGAGTTCTTGTTCCCGAGTGGCTTCCACACTCTCCTGAATGAACCTCTTACAAAACAGTGAGAGCTTCTTCTTCTAAAACACACCGGGCCATGGTAGAGAGGAAGGTTTTTCTGTAGAGGATTCCTGCCACTAAGAAGTAGTGAGCTGCCTTTATTCTGAACTTTTTCTTATCTTTGACTGTATGATGATAATCTCCCGTTGATAGATAGAGGATGAATGGGTCCATCCAAGAGGCATGTTGGTCCACTTGCATCAAATCTCCTTCCACCACTGTCGGGCAGAAGAGCTCGGAAGTTGTTCCTCCTGAAGGCATCCCATACTTGGAAAGAAAATCTGACTCCTCATTTTCTGTTCTGGGGATGTGCTCGATGGTAAAGCTCTTGAACCTGCCGACTTCTATCTTCACAAAAGCTAGATATTTCTTCAAGATTGGCTCTCTTGTTTCGAAGTTATCGAGGACTTGTGACGCCATTACCAGAGAATCGGTTTTGATATGAACATGATCGATTCTGAGTGCTCTTGCAAGCCTCAAACCTGCTAGCAGAGATTCATATTCGGCCTGATTATTGTTACTGGAAAGTAAAATTTGATGGCTTGCTCCAATTTGACTCCGTTTGGATTGATGAGAACCACTCCTGCTCCAAAAGAACTTCTGCCTGAGGCACCATCAACGTAGATGGTCCAAGCCAAAGGTGACCTTTCTGCTCGATCAGAACTGGACTCTGGCATGTCGATTAAGAAGTCTGCTAGGACTTGAGCTTTAATGGCTGTCTTGGGCACATAAGAGATTTCAAATTCACTCAACTCTATTGCCCACTTAGCTAGTCTGCCGGAATGTTCTGGTTTTTCCAACACACCCTTCAAAGGCTGATCGGTGACGACTTGAATTGAATGTGCTTGGAAGTACGGACGGAGTCTGCGAGCTGACATGACTAGCGCCAAGGCTAACTTCTCCAAAATTGGATACTGTGTCTCAGCACTCTTCAGGATATGGCTAACATAGTAAACTGGGAATTGCTTCCTGCTCTCTTCCCGAAGAAGAACGGAGCTGACGGCCTCAGGGCCAACCCCTAGGTACAAGAAAAGAATCTCACCTAGCCGGTGACTCTGAAGCAGGGGTGCTGAGGTCACTTGCATCTTCAACTGCTCAAAAGCTTGGGAGCATTCTTCCGTCCACTCAAACTTGGATGCTCCTCGGAGAGTTTTGAAGAATGGAGCACTCCTATCTCCAACCCGAGAGAGAAATCTCGCAAGGCCTGCTAGCCTCCCCACTAACTGCTGAACTTCTTTTGGCGAACGACGGGTAGGCATATCAAGGATGGATTTCACTTTATCAGGATTGGGGGCAAGTCCTTCCGGAGTAAGGAGATGACCAAGAAACTTCCCCTTACTCGCCCCAAACGTACATTTCAGAGGGTTAAGCTTCATTTTCTACCTACGCAGAGTAGCGAACGTCTCTGCTAGGTCTCGTAAGTGCAGCAAAAACGACTTACTCTTAATCAAGAGATCGTCTACATGCACTTCTAGGTTCCTCCCCTTCTGATGGTTAAACACACGGTCCATCATCCGTTGGTAGGTTGCACCGGCATTTTTAAGCCCAAAGGGCATCACAAGGTAGCAATAGCAACCATCATTAGTAATGAACGACGTGTGAGGAACGTCAGACTTATGCATTCTTATCTGGTGATAACCAGAAAACGCATCTAAAAAACTCATATAAGAGTACCCTACCGCGAAATCAACTAAAGAATCTATCTGAGGCAAGGGGTAACAATCTTTAGGGCATGCTTTATTAAGTTTGGTAAAATCTACACACATTCGCCATTTTCCTCCTGGTTTTTTAACCATTACAACGTTTGATATCCAGGTGGGATATTGAATTTCTTTAACAAAATTAGCCTTGAGGAGTTTTGCAACCTCCTCCCTTATTGGCTCTGCAAGCTTCGTAGCCATGTCCCTCTTCTTTTGTTGTATAGGCTTGCAGCCAGGATCAACATTCAAGTGGTGGCATGCAACATCAGGATCCACTCCTGGCATGTCTTCTGCTGACTAGGCGAAGACATCCAGGTTATTCAGCAAGCAGGAAACCAACTTGGCCTTTTGATCTTCAGGTAACTCCGAGTTGATGGAGAGCTTCCTCTCCTCCCCCTCAGCAATGGGGACTCCTTGCGTCACCTGGGCAGGTTCCAGGTGAGCACCTTCATTAGCAGTAGCTTCTGAACTGAGAGAGGCTTCTGCAGCTGCTGTTGGAGCAAGGGTAGGGCTGGCTTCAACCATGTTGACAGTGCGTACGTAGCACTCCGTTGCTCTCCTTGGGCCACTCCTGACCCGGCACATCCTTCCATCTGCAAATAACTTAATGGCAAGGTGGTAAGTAAAAACCAACACTTGATATTTGTTTAACAGGGGCCTGCCGAAGATGGCATGGTAGCTGCTGGGGGCGTCAACCACTATGAATTGTATTTGCTTAGTTGCCCCTCTAAGCTTTACGGGCAGGACGACGCTGCCTTCCACTTCTTTTCTTTCTCCTGAGAAACCATAGAGTGGCCCCTCAGTGGAAAGCAGAGGCTTTCCGGGCCTCAGGGCCTCAAAAGTAGACTTGAACAGGAGGTTGACCGAGCTGCCTGTGTCAACAAGAATTCTATCAACTGTAAAGTCCCCAATCACAGCCTGAATTACCACTGCATCATCAAACGGATTGGCTTGTTTGGGGTAGATCTGCTGGACCAAAGGTGACAACCTCACTTGGAGCAACGGAAAAAGAAGAGGCCACCTCTGCCCGGGTGACCCTTGAAATTGACGATTTCCGAGTAGACTCGGTCCCTGCTCCACCATGGATGAAGAAGAGGCGTCCCAGAACCCCTTCATCATTTGCGTCGAAGCACTCTACCGGGACGTTGATCGGCCCCAGACGGCCTTCGTCCTCTACATCCACACATTCCTGGTATGCCTCAGCTACTTCTTTGCCCTTGGATTTGGATGGCTTCGAAGAAGAAGGAGAATCCCTCTTGGCCAAGTCGATCTTGCCTCGGCAAGAAGCTTCTCTATCAGCATGAGAAGGGCCTTGCAGTCCTCGGTCAAGTGGCCCTTTTCTTTGTGGAACTGGCAATATTGTGCATTATTCCTTGGCTTCCACATTTTCTGAGGCTCTTGCCTCTTTTCTTCTGATCTACTTTGCAAGATCTGGATGACTTCGTCAACGTCCAGATCTGCAATGTCCTCCATGGGGCTTGCATCAGATTGGCCCGGAGCAGGCAAGGCTGCTTATTGGAGGCTGGGAAGAGCTTGCAATGGAACGGCGGGAGTGGCGGCCAACGGCAGTCTCTGCTCATGAAACTGTTGATGGCCTTGGAAAGGTTTCTTGTTGCGGAAGTTCCTTCCTCTTTGAGATGGAGGCTGGAAGTCTGGGCGAGGTGGCTTGCTACGAGAGGAAGAATCGGAGGCATCCCTTCCTTTAGCCTTAGCTGTCAGGGATGAGACATAAGTTGGATTGGCATTTTCTCCATCAATGAAACGGTTGACCATGGCGATCAACTCTTGATAAGTCTCAGGTGCCTTGGTTGTTACTTTAAACTTCAGGGGGCCTTCCTGGAGGCCATGGATCAAGGTGACCTTGTAATAATCGGGGTTCAAATTCCTTACCCCTTGGATCTCTCTCCGAAAGCGATCAACGAATCGCACCACTGATTCATTGTCCCTTTGCTTGATTTCAAATAGGGCAGCTGGCCCATTCTTCCTCTTTCTTGAGGTAGCAAACCTTAGCAACAACTGGCTGCGAAGCTCTGCGAAAGAAGAGATTGTGCCCGAAGGCAGCTCATAGAACCACTCTCTCGCTTGTCCTTCGAGAGTGGTAACCAGGAGTTTACACTTGATAGAATCTGAGAGGCATCTCAGAGCAACTGCCCCATCAAATGCTTGGAGGTGAGAGACTGGATCAGTCCCTCCTGAATAGAATGGGATGCGAGGCTCCCTGAAGTTGTTCGGAGCCGATTCCCATCGAATTCTATCAACGAAGGGAGACGGGGTCTCGAACTCTGCGGGGTAAAATGGGCGGACTGGAGCCGGGGAGTCCGCGGGCTCGGCGGACTGGCGGTCAGCAAAATGAAGCTGGCGAGCAGGAGTGCTCCTGGCAGCTTCTCTGAAGAAATTCCTGAAAGCAAACTGCTCCTCCTGAGGGCTCAGAGGGGCGGCGGACTGAGCAGGGTTCAGAGGAGTGGCTGGCGACTGCCGAAGCGTAGTTCGCCGAGCTGGGGTCTGGCGGACTAGCGAGTCCGCTGGATCTACTGCGGCCTGAGGAGCAAGCCACTGGGCTAGCGCGAGCAGAGCTTGGCTGATTACGTCAAGACGCTGGTCGGTCTGCTGGCGGGACTGCTCGGCCTCAAGGCGAGCTTGCTCAATTGCGTCCCAAAGAGAGTCCTCTGAAGAACTGGAGCGGTCTGAAGAGCGGGCTCTGCGGTCTGACATTTCCGTCCGCTGAATTCAAAACACTACTCGGATCTGAAGGTCGTGTGTTAACTGTTGATGCACGAAAACACGAAGGGGGGAGTGGGGGGTCGAGCACCACAAGCTAACGGTTCGAACACCGGGGAATAGAGAGACTGCGAGTAGTGATCTACTAAGCGGGTGAGGGCAGGAAGAACAGCAGGGCCGTGAGCCACGGTAACAATAGACTTCGCCCGTCGCGGCCTGAATGCCTCTCTTGCGACGGTCTTTCCCTTGATTGAAGAAAGACTTGGTTACAAGTGAAAGGAAAATGTTGACGAGAGCATAGCGAGGAGGAGTCCGCAAGGCACAAGATTCGAGTCCGCAGCCTGTACAAGTAGGCTCCTGGGTCCGAGTCAGCGTACCTTGGGTGCACCACCTCCCCCTATTTATAAGATAGGGGGCCTGCCCAAACGGGCAGGGCTAAAATAACCGGCTGCCCGCGGTACAGGAGAACCGGGCAGCGGTGACGGGAAGTAAAAAGAAAGAACATGTCAGTCCGTGCAGAAGGGGTGGACTGGGCTCGCGGACTGGAGCTTCCACTGCTGCTGGGCGCGATCCTGCTGGAGGGCGGTGGCGGCTTGGGCGGACGAGACACTGCGTCCGCCGTTGTAGAGAATCCGATATCGCAAGTCGTGGCGGACTGAGCGAACAGGTCCTTGAGTCCGCTGCTGGGGTACCATCCTTGGCGTCTGATTTGTTACCTTGTCGGACTGGGCGGACTGCCAAATCGAGTCCGCCCGTGTTGAAAGGGGGGTTGTGGCATCTTGTAGGGTGTTGCGGACTGAGGGGTTAACAAGGCCTTCGAGGGCCGGCACAGCAACATGGGCTTTAGCCCGCTATTGACCGCTTGGTCCAGCAGCACCTGCAAGCAATAAACCACCGCACAGTGGCAAACAAAAGCAACGGTCAGCAATGCTGACTAAACTATAACGATCCCGCCCCCAATTCGGGGAGGCGATACTCCTTCCCTGCAGTTTATTAGCATAACCAAGCAGTATAAAAATATACATTGCATCACAGGGGCTGGCACGCACGGCCACAAGCCCCGTGCACTCAGGGCATATTCTCAGTGAACCGGTCAATGTCACGTCAATTTAAGTCATAGACACCCCAGTCTCACCACCGCCACTTTGACGGACAAACAATGAGCATTTTGCCTTCCCGGCATGGGTCACGTCAATTTAAGCCATAGACCGCCATAGACCGCCATAGACCGCCAAAGACCCTCATCTATGCCAACTACTCTAACCAAATGACATAGAACGGGTACGGTTCCATCTAACTCGTGCTCACATCGCAACGACAATTTAATCCATATGCGCAGGTCAAACTTCTCCGAGTCCCGTTTCCGTCACACACTTCACATAACCCGGTTATGTTCAAGTTGGCTCCCAGGCCACCGTGTTGGCAGAATCACGCATCTGCCCAGTTTTCCGGGTACACCTTTGGGTTAATCCCCAAGGCTCCTTGTTGCAATCTACCACGTAGAAAAACCTGAAAACAAACATTCGCACGGAGTCTTCTCCGGCCATTTTTGCAATGCAACATCACCGATCCAGACCAACATGTCCGGATAGGCTTCACACATCATGCCTATGTCCGTTCTCGATTACGGACTCTACACAACGGGGACTTCACATATCTACCCGAAGGAATGCATCCAACTCACCGCAAACTCGCGAGAGCGAGCTTCCTATGCAAAAGAAGAAGAGCTTCACATGCTCAAGAATAGAATCGTTACCCTAGCATTCTTCCTTGGCGTCATGGAAATGTAAGGGGATGAAATGCACCGCACTCTCTTTGGCTTCGTAGATCCGAAGTCGGCTCGCGATTTGGATTTCTGAAGCCCTCCAAGGACTGGATCTAGGTTTCTTCTTCCTCCTTCTCTCTCCCTTCTCTCTAGAACTTAGACAGAGAACCAGCAATAGAAGAATAAGTGTTTTAAAACCCTGTACACAGGTATATCCCAATCGGATTAACCACCAGCCGTCGGATCCCACAAAAGGGAAATGCACGGCTACGATCCAGGTCTGACCTGGACAAATGGGGCTAAGCACCGCACAGTTCACCAATCCGGAGGAAGACACGTCCGCGACCAATCAAATTGTGTCGGGACATTTAGTTAGGATCCCTCCAAAACATCTGTGTCGACACTCCGCGTCGACAGAGTCAAACACGCCACAATCGCCCCGCGCTCGATGATCGTCGAGCCAAGATCGATGAACGCTGCCAAATCGTCGAACAGAGTTCCCTGGCAAAATCATAGAACACAGCCAGATCGTCGAACGTAGCCAGATCATCGAACGCAGATCCCTGGCAAAATCATCGAATGCAGCCAGATCGTCGAACGCAGATCCCTAACAAATCATCGAACGCAGATTGCTGGAAAATCATTTAACGCAGACTTTGGCTAAATTATCGAATGCAGATTGCTGGAAAATCGTCGAACGGTCATGACATGCCCGTGACAACCAGCCGTGTATGCTGTTCGACGATCGTCGACACAAGATTGTCAAACGCTGGCCAGATAGATGAACGAACACGACACGCCCTGGGACACGCCCGTGTCCCAGGCCGTATACCCCTTGCCAAATACCAAATTTGGCCCAAAATGCCTCCCGTCGCTCTTTTGAGTTTCGGGGCGTTACACTACTCATTTGAGTAGGACTTGTGATTTAATGTTTTATTTTCCCGACTGTTCATTTGAGTGGGAATTGTAATTTACCGCCTACTCGTCTGAGTAGGACTTGCAATTTTGATTATGTATTTTTTTAAAAAAAAACTTACCTTTTTCCTTAATTATTGCTTTGGTTGAGTGCGTGCATTTTCGATTTTCAGTAAGATATTCTCATTCTAATGTTAAGTTATTTTATGTCTTCTTTTTTGTAACCCTTTATCGCTTAGTTTCGAACTCACGCCTCACAAAACTCATAAGTTGTCCCCGTCCCGATGAGTGGCTAATAGCTCTTAGCCCTCGGTATCGAATTGCATTAGGACATAATTTTTTTTTTAATAATTAAAGGTCCTCTATTCCATTCTAATTAAAGAACTTAAGTTTTACCACAGGTATACGATGCGTAGAACCACAAATCAATGTATGAGCTCTATTTCGGTTATCCATGCTCAATCTAGCCGAGAGGCCGTATGTATGGACTGATCAACCTTGTGTAGAAAGAGTTTTCGTGCTAAACCACGAGAGAGGAGGGGTAGAATTCTTCCGGATTGGGTCCCTGATATGACATTTTGTATTCTAAACTATAAGTGTATTTTTAGATTTTTAAAACACGAATCATATCTTGTAAGCTTATATATTGTCCTTCTTTTATATATTTTGTTGTCACTAATGTTTTCTCTTCTCTTTGCAGGTTTTCTCAGCTTTCGGACAAAATGACCTGACACGCCCCCTTACACGCTCTCCCTGGGCGTGTCACCGGGCGTTTAACCCGATCTCGAGGAAGCTTGCTGCCAGAACCCAAATCTCGATAAAAATACCTCACACATCCCACTGACATGGCCCACTAACATGCCCTCCTTGGGTGTGTCACTAGGCGTTTCAGTTGGCGTGTCACCCTCTTCCCGAATCCTGCTACCGCATTTAAAGTTTTTTCATCGCTGCACGTCAACCGTACTGACACGCCCCCTACACGGCGTGTCACCGGGCGTGTTCCACCCTTTTCGACAATTGACGGATTTCCGACCACTGATTGAAGCTTGATGTGCCTTACAAGCCCACCCTACACGGGTGTGTCCACCGACGTATAGAAGAAACATCATTTCCATCAGAATTCAGCTCCCGAGGTCAACCCCGTACCTGTCATGCCCATCTAATACGCCCTCCTCGGGCGTGTCGCCGGGCAGGACCAACCCGAAAATCTTCTATAAATTCAGATCCCCCTTGTGACCAGAAGCAGTTTTGGAGTGAAAGGGGAGGTGCTGCCCTTTTGTTTCTTGTAGTTTTTCGTGCTTCTCCCCTCCCCCTTCCTCATTTTAAGCTTTTTCATGCTAGCTTAATGTACTCCTTTTGTAATAGTTTTTCTAATTGCTTTAGTAGATTAATGTAAATGCTAGCATAGGTTTTTATTTCATTGCACTTGTAATCCTTTATTCCAAGTTGTAACTCTCTTATAGTATTAATATAAAGTGTTTTTATCTTTATTCGCTTAATGTTCTTCTACCCAACTCTCTTCCTCCATTTCTCCATGATTAACTAATCCTCCTTGTACTCAATCTTGATGATCCGAGGTTCGAGTTGATTAGGTTATGATGCTTTAAGTCTACTTTTTTCTTTTTAGGGTTTTGGCCTTGATTTACTCTTGATTAATCTTGTTTGGAGTTATGTCATCGATATATAATTTCCATATTTATTTTCACTCTTAGCTAGCCGAGAGGTTCGTAGTTTGAAGTGAACACTCAAGAGTAAAGAGAGTTGCACGCACCCCTTGATATAGGCAGACGTTAAATCTCCCGGATTGGAGTGAAATACAATAGTGGGGTTCACCGCGTAAAGCGAGCTTTAGGCCTCCGATTTGGACGAGAGTTCGGTTGGACCTTCCTAAACTCAGGTGGGAATGACTTTGAGAGAAGCGTGTTCATGCTTATGGAACCTCCACGGTCAAGGTTCTTCGCCTTATTAAGTTAGAGTTTATTATCACATGTGATAAGCCCGGAATCCGCGACCTGCCCGCCCAGTTTTCCAGACCGGGCGGTCTGCGTATTCAAGCCGCCAAGCCTCCCAAGCCGGGCGGTCTCCGTGTCAGGCCGCTGCCAACGCCGACCCTGCTCAGCGACAAGGCCCAAGGACCCAGCCGTCAGCTCGCTAGTGGGAATCCGCCAGGCCGCGCGGCTTCCCTCCTTTCTTGTTTCTTTCTCTTTTGCTTCCCCTCACCTCTGCCCGGTTCTCCTGTACCCCGGGCAGCCGGTAATTTTAGCCCTGCCCGTTTGGGCAGGCCCCCGAGCCTATAAATAGGGGGAGGGTGCACTCCCCAAGACACGCTGACTGGGATCCAGGAGCTCGCCTGTTAAGAGCTGCGGTCTCAAGTCTAGTGTATTGCGGCTTGTAGTCCGGCCGGCTTCCTCTTTTACTCGTTGTAACTGTTTCTTATTTTAAGTAAAGGAAAGCCCGCCGCAAGAGTGGCATTTAAGCCGCGGCGGGCGAACTCTGCTGTTGCCGCTGCCAGCGGCCCCCTTCTCCGGTCCTTTAGCCGCGACCGCTAGTAACCGATTGGTCGACAGTCTTCTCCTTTCCTCCCCTATTCCCCGGTGTTCGAACCGTTAGCTGGTGGTGCCCGACTCCCTGTCCGTTTTCGTGTATCAACAGTTAACACGCGACCTTCAGATCTCGACGAATCGATGAAATCAGCGGTCTAGCTAATTAGACCGCTCTATCCTCTATAGTTCGGCGGCCTGTCGAGCAAGCCGCGACTTCGCCGGCTAAGGTTTTCAGCCCGCCTCCAGTGCTGTAGAACCTGGCTTTCTATCCGCTCTCTTTTCAGCCGGTCTTCTTATCGGTTTGCAGTATCGTCTAGCCGCCACATTAAGCCGCCGATGTTCTGCGGTCTCTTGAAAAAGTTCGGCTATTCTTTCTTTTCAGGATGAATCCTGCAAAGGGTCATGATAAATCAAGCCGCATCTCAGTGACTACAGATCTCTCAGAAGTGCAGGATTGCTCGTATTTGGATAGTGAGTTTGTGGACACTCATGAAGAAATTTTTGCAAACAGTGTTGAGCGTGGCCTAGAATCTGTTGCAAATGAACCTCTTTGTGAGGAAGAAGAAGAGGCCCCTTCTCCATTCATTAATCGAATTCAGTGGGATACTGTCTCCGATGACTTCAGAGTACCGCGTCTCCCGGAGTATTCTGGGTGTGATGATCCGTTTTCTCACTTGCAAGCTTTTGAATCAGCTATTTCACTGAGAAAAGTGTCAAATGGAGTAAAATGCAAACTCTTCGTTATATCTTTTGGCAATGTTGCAAGAGAATGGTTTTATAGCCTCTCACCTCGATCAGTAACCAGTTTTAAGGATCTTCGAAGTCAATTTATTTCTAGATTCGCTATTTACAGGAAGCGGAAAAGAGACGTTGGAGCTCTCTTCCGAATCAAGCAAGGAATTGACGAGTCTAATCCAGATTTTGTTGATCGGTTTCAAAAGGAGGTTTTAGATATTTGTAGCGTCCATCAAGATTATTACTTGCATGCTTTCATAAATGCACTTCAAGAAGGCCCATTGAAATTCAAGCTCACCACAAAATATCCCAAAAGCTACGGAGATCTTATTGATATAGTTAATACATTCATAATGGGCGAAGAGGCAAATAAAGGTTATGTTTCGTTTCTGAATCAAATGGCTAAGCAATCTCAAGGGACTTCTGGTCTACAGCAATCAATTTCCTCACAAGATGTTTTGCAAGTTGAATATTGCAAGTCTCCTTATATTCTCCAGGATAAAATTCCAAAGTATGGAAAAGGTTCAGGTAAGTATGTTAAGTTCAAAATTCCTATGGAAGATCTTTTGATAATCATTCAGGGAATGCCTGAGTTCAAGAAGCCTCGGCGTATGAAATCTAAAATCAAGTATCGACACGAGGAGCTTTTTTGCAAATATCATAAAGATATTGGTCATTTAGCAGAAGATTGCATAGCTCTCAGGGAATTGGCTAATCAACTTGTAAGAGCTGGAAAGCTGCAAGAATATGTTATTTAGTAACTCTCTAAGGCAATCTTCCATTTCTTGCTCAATAATTCAAGCAGTGATTCCTCTTTCTTTCTATAAAGAAAAGTGCTTATGTTCAGAATAGTACATAACATCTCCTTCACAATCGGTATTATAAGGCATGATAAAACTACAGATATATATCCTTTGTCACTTCCTTAACATCATGCAAATGTTACTTTTTCATTTGGAGCTTATTTTTAGCTTTACGCTTTATGCCAATATGCATGCATGTAGGGGCAAGAGCCCCTTTCGAATTCTTAAGCCCTCCACATCCCGCTTGACTTCAGTCGCAGATGTGTAGTGGGTTTTCCGCTTGGCCTTCAGTCGCAGACATTGCGTACCCGTCACGCATGACTTCAGTCACAGACAAGCATTACGCACTTGTCCCGCTTGACCTTCGTCGCAGACATTGCGTACTTGTCCTGCTTGACTTCAGTCACAGACGTTGCGTACTTGTCCCGCTTGACATCGGTCTTGGATTTTGAGAATTTCGATCCCGCTTATGTGTTCTTTGTGTGGAAAGCAATGCCACACGCACCTGCCCACATTGACACATAAGTGCATGTCTTCATCTATTTATGCAGGACAACACGCGCCTATCCGCTATCTCGCGGTTTTACTAAGCGGCCTGTGCAGGTTGTATAATTAATTACACAAGCAGCCCGGTTTCATATTCCGGCTTAAGTTTTTTAACTTTCCTGTTCCTACCTGCCGGATTATCATTAATATATTTGGGAACTCGGCCGACTTACGTCCGCCTATCCGCTATTCAGTATCTTATTTGGCTCAAATATATATATTGCCGGTTTGTTATTCATATGGAAAGGAAGTCGCCCGACCTGCGTCTGGCACTTAATTCCTGGCTTTGATCTGCCGACTTATGGTATTAATTATATTAGCTAATCAGCGAACTGTCGTCACAAAAATTCCCGGCTTCCATATGCCTATATCGGCCTGTATTATCGGAAGACGAAGCTTGTTTCTCTATTCTTGTTCCTTTAATCAAATGGGCAATTCGTTTCAGAGTTCGCCCTAGCCGCAATCTAATATTTCAATGTTGTGGATGTCTGCCGACTGCGACAGGTGGCCGCGCGGCTTAGCTGTCGCGGTTTATGTATGAGCAAGCCGCGGCAATTCAGCTCTTCCAGCAGATAACGTTGAATAATTCATCAAGGAAAATTGCGGTTTAAGTTATTAGCCGCTCGACTTATCGTCGACGTGCACTCCGGTATAAACCGCAGGAAAATATCTCTCTTGCGGATAGCTTTGTTGAGGTCGCAACGCAAACTCAGCCGGTTTACATACTTATATTTTAAATCGGAAGCTAATCTGAGACCGCGCGGACTTAGTCAAGTAAGAAAAGTGAGATGTAACAAAAAGAAAGGTAAAATTGCCTTCATTTCTATTTCATTAAGTATTACAAAGTCTTAATCGCGCGGTTACAAAAACAATACCGCCGATTTCAAGAAAGTTCAAAATACAAAAACAAGTTATAGATTTTCTAATCGCCCGGTTTGAGCTTCTTAGTCGCAGGAGAATCCAAATCACTCCCATCGCCAATGTCGACGGATGATAGAGAGTATTCGCTGCTAGTTGCGGAGCTCGCGGAACCGCCAGAAGTTGTCGAGTCTGGCCACGCGGTCTCCGATTCTTGGCCGCCGGACTCAGGCGATGTGCGTGGACTCCGGCTTCCCTGGCCGACCTCTTCCACGGCGTCTCCCACCATCTCGCCGACTTCTTCCCCGACCTTACCCTTGCCCTTGATCGACCTATAGACGTCGACCACCTGCTCTTTCAGGGAGGGGTAGATGTCGGCACATGTAAAGTCGGTGAAGCCGGTGGCCAAGCCGCCAAGGTCCCGGAGGCGGTTAAGCGCTCCATCAATCCCTTGGACGAGTTGGGGGAAGACTTGGTCTTGGAAGATGGGATTGGCCGGGTTATACATTTCCTGCAAAGCAAAAGTAAAGGTAAGGTCGCGCGATTACATAATGCTAACCGCACGAGTATTGGTAATGACTTACCGCCTCCTTTTCCTTAGGCCGCTTGTTCTCTTCTTGTTGTTCGCCTAACTGTGTCTTCAGGCCCTGTTCTCCTTCATCAGTTGCTTGTAGGCAAGGCCCATGAAGTGACTTGCCACGAAGCTCCTCGCGCCGACTTGCGCGGCTAGCCGCGGCAGTTCGTCTGGAGGAACTCGCCGCATCGCCTTCAAGTTGCGCTTGCCGTACAGCGCGCCGCCAACCGCGCTCGCATGGCGGCTTACTTCTTCTGCTCCCCAGTAGCGGAGGGCGGTGGAGAAGGTCACCGACTTGCCGTCCGGACTCCACCGCAAGGCCGGATCGCCGTGGACATCCTTCAAGCTGCTGCCGGTTCCTTGCAGAATGAACTCTCCAGAGGAGTCCGACTCCTCCTCCTCCGCAGCTCGCGCCGGCTTGGCCCGCTTCGCTCTCTTTTCTCTTTGAGTGAGGGTCAAGCCGCCAGGAGTCTGCGGCTTGTTCAGCGGGACCGCCACAGTAGCTGCAAAGATAGAGGCAATGTTAGTTATCAGGCCGTGCGGCTAAGAATGCAGTTCGGCCGGTTTGGAGCTTACTGTCTTCCGCCTCAATTCCAACTAGAGACGGCAACAGCGGGATGTAGTGGTTTACATCAAGCCGCTCGCCTTTGAAGAAGTCGTAGATCTCCTTCTCGACGCCGTCCAAGCCACTGCTGCCAAAGGCGGCCTCTTCGCGGATCTGGGGGTCGACTGGCAGCAACCCCAGGTTTCCCTCGAAGATGAGAAACCGCTCCGGCCAGTTCGCGATCTTGTTGGCCAAGTTGACTATCTTCAGCCCTATGCAGCCGAAGTAGAGGTGCCCCCGGAAGATCTTTGTCCCGGAGTCCGGGATAGACCGCACCGAAAAGCACTCTCGGAAGAGCCTCATAGAGAAGCGGACTCTTTCCGACCTCAGATAGGAGATGAAGCTGTATATGGCGGCTATAGAGTTTGGGGGTAGTTGTCCCGGCACAACCCCGTAGTGGTCGAAGACCGCTACGTCCTCTAGCATGACCGGGAAGCTGAAGCCGCAGTCGAAGTGGTCGATGGGGACCGCGATCTGATTTGCATTGGAGGAGTTGATCCGCTCATCCTGTCGGGGAAGCCGCACGATCAGCGGACTTCCTTGCATGTGTTTCTCGACAAAGTCATCCAGCTCGGCTTTTGTAAGCCGACATTCTTTATGGTCAGCTGAGTGGAAAGCGGAGGCCGCGTCTGTCCTAACCGCAGTGGCCTTGTCAGACCGCAACGACTTGGACTTAGCCCGCATCCTTCTTGATTTGTGATGAAATCTACGGGGTATGCTCTATTTATAGAAAATCCGTGAAGCTACAGTGCCCAACGTCAAATCGTGGCTAGTCGTCACGCCGCGCGGCCTAAGTCCGCTGGAAGTGCAGATCAGCTTAGTGACCAAGCCGCCGTTTAGTCCATCAGTCTGCACGGCTATTTCCCTACACTTAGAAAAATTCTATGGCGAATCATGTGGATATCAAGTATTCAAGCCGGCGATCTGTTCGCCAGACCGCGCGGCTACTTTCCTAAACTTTAAATTTCTCAGAACAAAGCAGCAGACATGTGGAATATAAATACAAACCGCATAAGCCGCATTCAGTTCGCAGCATAATAGAATACAACAGTTTACAGCAATCAAATTGTTCAACATCCAGAGAAAAAATATATATTACAACATAATATACGAATGTCCGCGCGGCTTAGTTCTCTCAAGTCGCTCAGGATCGTTTGTCGTCTTCCGGCCTGTCTCTTCCTATGTGCGCGACCTGTTCACCGGTCTGCACAATCGCAACGTACACCTGGCTAACCAGATTATGAAGCGCATGCAGAGACCGATGAACTCGCGCAGCGTCGCGCTCTACTCTCGCAAACGGTATCATGGGGATCGCCTGAACCCCCAGATCGCCTGGAACTGCGACCTGGTTAGGCGCCGCGGCCACCGGCGGATGCGAAGTCTCGCCAGAGGCCGGGCGGCTAGTACCCGGCAACTCTGCAGGAGTTGGTAGTGCGGGCCGCTGTTCTCCGCCGGTCTCCGCCGGCAGGTCTTGGTTCTCGCCGCCTTCAGCATGTGGGATCTCTTCTCTGTCTCCTTCCAGCCGCGCGGCCATCAGCAAGTACTTCTCCGCCCTTTCCTGCTCCAAGGCGACCTACATCTCAGCAATCTTTGCCTCAGCGGTTTCCATCGCGGTCTGGAGCCTGGCGGTCTCTTCCTTCCTCGCGGTCTGGAGCCTGGCAGTCTCTTGTTCCATCGCAGTCTTCAGCCTCGCGGTCTCCTGCTCAAGCGCAGTTTGCAACCTTGTGGTCTCTTGCTCCAGGGTGGTTTGCAACTCTTGGATCCTTTTTTCCGCGGCCTCCTGGGCAACCCGCTGCTGTTCGTCTTTAATCCGCAGGGTTTCGGTGGCCGCGTCCAAAGCCGCCTGCAGCGTGCCGACTTCCTTCTGGAAGTCGGCCATCTCCTTCTCGCGAACACTTGGAGGCGGAGGCGGTGGCAGCATCGACAAAAACGACGTCAAGTCGCCCGGTTTCATCGCGGTCTCCGGTACACCTGCAGAAGAGAAACCGCAGTCAGGTTCAGCCGGATTGTTGCGACATTCTAGCAAGAAAATCGGTAGGATAAGACCGCCGGTTTGATGTTTATCTCCTCCAGAGGCCGCGGTATGGATTTTAATCACTGGCCGCCTGAGCCGCTCAGGATCTATCCTCTTCAGCTTTTCTTTCCATAGCCGCTCGGTTTCCTTGGCTCGGCTTTTCAGTTGAGCCGTGGTCAGGAAAAAGATGGCCGGCGGATTTAATATAATATTCGCACCCTTCTTCCTTGACCGCGACTTGTAGAATTTAATAATTCGCCTAACGTCCCGGTGTTTACCTTGCAGCAATGGAAGTGCGGTCACCACCGGCTTATCGGCGATTAGCTTCTTCATCTCCTCCATCTTCTCGCGAAGCTTCGGTTTCTCGGCTCCTTCAGAAGCCGCGGAAGCCGGTTCGCCAGGCTTCTCCCCAATAACTTGGATGTCGGGGCGGTCAACCTCCTCAGAGGCCGCTGGTGTCGACAATAGCGCGTCTTGCTGCTGCAGAGTCTCCATGCCCTTCAGGAGCTCGCTCAGCGAATCGCTAACCGTAGGTGTACCCTCCAGTTCGCTCGGTTTGTAATCTGGTGTGGGCGGGTTCTCGGGTACCTCCTTCTCGTGCGGCCTGTGTTGCAGACTGTCCGCGGCGGTCTTTTCGGAAATGTTCCGGTTTCTGGCGTGCAACTTCCTCATCTTTCTCTTCATCCTTTCTTCAAGGGTTTCGCTCCTTTCTTTCCGCCGTTTCAGGGAGCCAAACACCTTTTCAGTCCGCTTGTGCTGTTCAACCAAAGTCCGCTCGGGTTCCTGCGCCTTCTCCGGCTCGTTGTCATCCACAACGATTAAGTCGACCTTGCCCGGCAATTCGGACGGTTTCCCAGATTCAACACTCTTCTCCTCTGTCCCACCGATTTTTAGGAGTGGTTCTCCTGATGGAGAGAAAGTCAGGTCGAAGGATTTGGCAATTCCAGTTTGCAGTGGAGCAGCCTTCGAAACCGCTTTGGGATCTACTGCGGCCTGCGATGGTCCGCCGACGATCTCTGTCGGCCTCTTTTCAGCTCCAGAAGCCGCTGATGTCTCTGGCTTCCCAGTCTTCTTGGCACTCTGATGGGCAGAATCATTCGAGTTCTCGCTCCGGCTCTGCTTCATTTCTGGCGGTTTCTTGTTGTGGGCTAACATTGATGACATCACATCCATTGCTAGAGAAATCGCGTCGGCTTGCAAAATTCTGACCGCAAGTGGCGAGTAGCGACCCGTGGCTTGGCAGGAATCCTGAAGAATGTCAAGGGTCAGGGGATTTTATAGACGACGATGAAGCAGTCGCGGTCTCCGGCTTAGTTATACATTTTCGAAGTTTTTTGGAAACTTAAAAATGTGCGGGGATTATGATAAGCCCGGAATCCGCGACCTGCCCGCCCAATTTTCCAGACCGGGCGGTCTGCGTATTCAAGCCGCCAAGCCTCCCAAACCGGGCGGTCTCCGTGTCAGGCCGCTGCCAACGCCGACCCTGCTCAGCGACAAGGCCCAAGGACCCAGCCGTCAGCTCGCCAGTAGGAATCCGCCAGGCCGTGCGGCTTCCCTCCTTTCTTGTTTCTTTCTCTTTTGCTTCCCCTCACCTCTTCCCGGTTCTCCTGTACCCCGGGCAGCCGGTAATTTTAGCCCTGCCCGTTTGGGCAGGCCCCCGAGCCTATAAATAGGGGGAGGGTGCACTCCCCAAGACACGCTGACTGGGATCCAGGAGCTCGCCTGTTAAGAGCTGCGGTCTCAAGTCTAGTGTATTGCGGCTTGTAGTCCGGCCGGCTTCCTCTTTTACTCGTTGTAACTGTTTCTTATTTTTAGTAAAGGAAAGCCCGCCGCAAGATTGGCATTTAAGCCGCGGCGGGCGAACTCTGCTGTTGCCGCTGCCAGCGGCCCCCTTTTCCGGTCCTTTAGCCGCGACCGCTAGTAACCGATTGGTCGACAGTCTTCTCCTTTCCTCCCCTATTCCCCGGTGTTCGAACCGTTAGCTGGTGGTGCCCGACTCCTTGTCCGTTTTCATGCATCAACAACATGTTTTTGATCAACTTTAGCTGAGGTGATTCTCGATCGAGTGCTTGTCTTTATCATTGTTCAACCCCTCATTTTAATCGCTAGTTGTGGCCTTTCTGTTCAAGTGCAAGTGTGTTTTTCTTTATACTAGTAGTCTCTTCTTTTAATTAGGTAACAACACCGAAAGTATCTTTGATAAGATAATAGTTTTCGTGTGAGTAAGATTACTCAACAGTTCCCGGATTTTAATACGACACTTGTGTCCCCTAGGTACATTTCGATAGGTATACATGCCTCGTTGGATTGCTTGTTCTGTTTATATTCTCTTTGCGAATATTTTTACACCACGTTATTGACACTGTTGTCGGGGTGCAACTTTTGTTGATAATTCAAAAACACAAACCTATTACTTTTAGCGCTTCTCTTTCTCACCCTCTTTCCTTAAAAAAATTAAAAATTCAAAAAAAATATTACTACTCTTAATAGAAACCCACATCACAATTTTTCTACACCACTTAACTCTCTCGAAAAGGGCAATGTGGCTATAAATGCCACTATCTTGTCGAGTACCATGCAAACCCTTAATCGGGTAGCCCTTGGGAAGTTCGTGAGTTAAAACATAAAAAAAAATCTATTTTAAAAAAAAAAATTAGTAACTCTTTTTCTAGTCTATTTATTTCTCTTTCTTCATCTTTTCTTCTTCTAGTACATGACCCGCGGGAATCCGTTTGTTATTTTGGACTTGAACCATGAAATTGAGCGTACACTTCAGAGAAGATCGCGATTTCAAGGCCATACTCTCCAAATACCGTTGAGAATTCCGAGTCATTTTCTACCCTCATAATGGAAGAACCCCACGTAGAAGAAGTCGTGCTTAGGACTATGTCTTATTATGCATGATTGAATCTATAGGGTACATAATCAAGCATACTTCGCCCTGCTATAGCTTATAATATTTTTGAACTTAATCCTAGCATAATTCAAATGGTGCAGCAGTATTGCAATATGACAGACTTCAAAATGAAGATCCGAACGCGCATATAACAAGCTTTCTTGAGATTTGTGACACCTTTAAAATAAATGGTGTTACAAATGATGCTATTAGGCTAATACCCTTTCTCCCTAAGAACCAAGGCTAAGAAATGGCTGAACACTCTACCAAAAAATAACATCACCACCTGGGATCAACTAATTGAAAATTTTCTGGCGAACTATTTTTCGCAAGCTAAAATCGCAAAACTTAGGAACGATATTTGTGCCTTTGGACAAATAGATTCTGAAACTTTGTATGAAACCTGGGAAAGAGTTAAAGAACTATTAGGATGCTGCCACCATCACGTGCTGCCTGTATGATTACAATTGCAGATGTTTTATAACGGGCTAAATAAAAGCACAAAGCAAATGTTAGATGCATCTTCCGGTGGTACCTTAAACCATAAAACCCCGAAAGCAGCTCTTGAGCATTTCGAGGACATGGCCATGAACACATATCGGTGGAATGTACCTACGTCCCACCCAAACAAACCTGCATGTATATTTGATGTGGACAATGTCTGCCAACTAGCTCTGCAAGTTGAAATTTTATATAAAAAGATAACAGAGATAAATGCTGCCTCCGCCCCTCAAGTATGAGAATCTGCAACTACTGCTCCCGAACATTTAGATTATGTTAATAATATGTCTAGAAACGCTTTTCATAATTTTTCTACTGCTAATTTTCCTGCTATGGATTTTGCTTTTCCGAATAGTTATAATCCCGCTTTACGGAACCACCCGAACTTTTCGTGGAGTAATCCCTCGAAAGCAATGCGCCCGCCACCACAAAATGATTTTTCTGCACCACCACCACCTCGTCAAAATTTTCCAAAACTTCCAAGTATGGAGGAAATGTTTTCAAAATATATGAATATTAATGAGGCTATTATGAGAACCCTAGCCTGAAGCATTAAAAGTTTAGAGAATCAAGTAGGACAACTCGCAAAAATTATTTCTGAGTGACCTGCCGAGTCTCATCCTGCCAACACCGAGCCCAACCCGAGAGAGCAAGCAAAGGTATAACTCTTCAGAGTGGGAGGCAAGTTTCTGGTATGGTTGGAGAAGATCCCGAGGCAAGCTCCGCCTCCATTTTAAGAAATCAAAGCTCCGCCCCCATTCTAAAAAATCAACCCTGCACCGAGAAATTTTTTATCATTCCAACCTCTACTAAAGAATAAGTTATCACCCCTCTCCATGTTGAAGAAAAAGGTCTCATTCCACCACCCATCTTTAAAAATAATCCAACTCCACCATACCCTTCCGAACTTATCAAGCAACGTCAGGACGATCAATACTCCTGCTTTCTAGAAATATTTAAACAAATCCACATAAATCTACCCTTCCACGAAGCAATCTCCCAAATATCGAAGTACTCTAAGTACCTTAAGGACCTCCTGACTAATAAAAAGAAGTTATAAAACTTATCGCAGGTCACGTTAAATGCCAAGTTCTCTGAGGTCTTGACAAACGGTTTGCAAGATAATCAGTGACCCGGGTAGTTTTTCTATTTTGTGTGTCTTTGGTGATCTTTTTGTCAAGCACGCATTGGCCGACTTAGGTGCGAGTATCAACGAGATGCCCATCTCGTTATTTAAGAAGTTAGGATTTGGTAGCTTCAACCCCACACGCATGAGTATCTAGCTCGCTGATAGATCCGTTAAATACCCATTAGTAATCGTGGAGGATGTCTTTGTTAAAGTCGACAAATTCATCTTCCCGGTGGATTTCGTCATATTGGACATCGAAGAAGACGTCAAGGTTCCCTTGATCCTTGGCTGACCCTTCCTTGCCACCTCCCGATCTATAATTGACGTAAGCAATGGCAAGCTCTTCCTACGAGTAGGCAACGATGAAGTGACTTTCTCTATAATACCCTAAATGAAGAATACCCCAGAGAAGGACGACTCCTGTTTTTTCTTAGATGGCTTAGGTGAAGAATCTTCCTACTACCTTTTTGAAAGTAAAAATAAATTTTCTGATTTTTGTTCTTCCCCCACTCTTCCAAATGAATTTCTGTAAGAGACGACCATGGTCGCGGACTCCACCTTTTTTAATTTTTCGTACAAAGAAAAAGTCTACGAAGACATTGTTTTTGAAAAAGAAAGAATTTCCAAAACGTCGTATGAAGAACCCCCCATCGTGGAATTAAAGGAACTACTTGAACATCTTAAGTATGCCTTTTTAGAAAAAGATTCTAAGCTACCAGTAATAGTTTCGGCCTACCTAACTGAAGTGCAAAATGATAAGCTCCTACTATTGTTACGTAAACATCGTCAAGCTATTGCCTAGCAGATAGATGATATCAAGGGCATAAGCTCATCTTTCTGCACCCACAAAATCCTAATGGATGATAATTCGTGTAATTCAATCCATTCTCAGCGCCGTATAAATCCAAATATGAAAGAAGTCGTAAAGGGCGAGGTTATGAAACTCTTAGACGTAGGAATTATCTATCCCATCTCCGATAGTAAGTGGGTTAGCCCTGTCCAGGTTGTGCCGAAAAGGGGAGGGATAACTGTAGTTAGTAATGATAATAATGACTTGATCCCGACACAGACGGTGACAGGGTGGCGAATGTGTATTGACTATTGTAAGATAAACGATGCCACCCGCAATGACCACTTTCCATTGTCGTTCATTAATCAAATATTAGAGCGATTATCCGACCATATCTTTTACTGTTTTCTCGATGGTCTCTCGAGATACTTTCAAATCCCCATCTCTCCCGAGGATCAGGAGAAAACTACGTTTACTTGTCCCTTCGGTACCTTCACTTTATCGAAGAATGTCGTTTGGATTATGCAATGCGCCAGCTACTTTCCAGTGATGTATGCTCGCTATCTTCGACAAGTACGCATAAAGCATTATGGAGATATTTATGGATGATTTCTCCGTATTTGGCAATGCCTTTAATAGTTGCTTAGAAAACCTTGAAAAAGTCTTAGAAAAATGCGAAGAAACCCCTAAATTAGGAAAAATGTCATTTTATGGTGAGGGAAGGGTAAGTTTTGGGTCATAAGATTTCTGCTAGAGGAATTGAGGTAGTCATAGCTAAGATAGAACTTTTTGAGAAGCTATCACCGCCTATGAATGTCAAAGCTAAAAGAAGTTTCCTAGGACAGGCTGTCTTCTACCGCCGCTTTGTAAAAGACTTTTCCAAAATCACCAAACCCTTTACTCATCTTCTGGAAAAAGACTCCCCATTTATTTTTGATGACCTTTGTCTATTTACCTTTGAATTAATAAAAGAGAAGTTAATTAATTCCCATAATATTATAGCTCTGGTGTGGGACCTTCCCTTTGAAATTTTGTGCGATGCAAGTAGATTCGCAGTGGGAGCCGTACTAGGTCAACGAATATCTAAAAACTTCCATCCCATCTATTATGCAAGTAAAACACTTACATTTGCACAAGAGAATTATACCACAACCAAAAAGGAACTCCTAGATGTTGTTTTTTGCTTTTGATAAATTTCATCCTTATATTACGCTTTCCAAAATTTTCATTTTTACAGACCACTCGGCCCTCACGTATCTTCTTGCTTAGACAGATGCCAAGTCGTGCCTGATTCGCTGGGTCTTACTCCTCCAGGATTTTGTCTGAGAAATCCGTGATAAGCGAGGTGTCGAGAATTTTGCCGCCGACCATCTCTCACGATTAGATAATCCTTATATTGAAAAATAAGATGAAAAATCTTTTAATGATTTCTTCCCCAATGAGAAGCTGCTTTTACTTAACACATCCCAATCTCCTTGGTTTGCACACATTGCCAACTCTTTAGTGGCTCATGTGCTCACGAAAGAGTTCTCCTCTCAGCAAAAGAAGAAATTCTTTTCCGAGTTGAAGAACTATTTTTGGGATAACCCGCATCTTTTCCGAATCTATGCAGATCAAGTGATAATGAGATGTGTCTCTTTTGAAAAAGAATTAGATATTTTAAAACATTTGCATGAAGGACCGATTGGTGGTCATTATCAAGCTGCTCGCACCGCCCAAAAAGTGCTTCGCACTGGTTTTTAATGGCCTAACATGTTTAAAGATGCGAAAGCCTTTGTGAGTAGGTGTGATAGTTGCCAACGATCGGGAAATATTTCCAATAAAAATGAAATGCCGCAAAATTATATCTTTGAGTGCGAAGTTTTCGACCTCTAGGGAATTGATTTTGTTGGCCCCCTTCCTTCTAGCTTCAGGAATAAATTCATTCTAGTTGTTGTAGATTATATTTCGCAATAGGCTGAAGCCCAAGCTCTTCCTACTAATGACACCCGAGTCGTAATTACTTTCTTAAAAAATTATTTTCTGGATTCGGTATGCCACGAGCCATCGTTAGCGATAGGGATTCATATTTTTGTAACGCGTGGTTTTCAAAAATTCTTATTAAATACGACATTATGCATAAGCTTTCAATTGCCTACCACCCCCAAACTAACGGACAAGTCAATGTAGTGAACAGAGAGCTTAAAAGAATTTAGAAAAGCCTGTTTCCACCTCTAGAATAGACTGGTCAACCACATTAGAAAATGCTCTACGGGCCTACCGTACAACGTACAAAACCTTCATCGGATGTATGTCATATCGGTTGGTATATGTAAAATCATGTCATTTACCCGTAGAATTAGAACACCGTGCTTTTTGGGCCTTAAGTTTTTTAAATTTCGATCCCCACTCTATCGGCAACCTTAGAAAATTTCAACATAATGAGCTCGATGAGTGGCGCTCTTACGAATACGAAAATTACAAATTTTATAAAGAGCGGATGAAACATTATCACGACAAACACTTAAGGAACCCAAAAACCTTCAAGCCGGGCGACAAAGTTCTTTTATATAATTAATGTTTACGTTCATTTCCTGGAAAACTAAAATCACGATGGTCTGGGCCGTTTACTGTCAAAGAGGTTTTTTTGTATGGCACTGTGTTAATTTCACACCCTGATAAGGGTGATTTTAAAGTGAATGGGAAGAGTCTTAAACTATATTTTTCTGGTGATGATGATGCCGGTCCGAACAATGTTAAGTTTCTTCTGCATGAACTTTAAACTAAATTAAGACTATTTATTTTTGTTAAAAACTTTAATTATTATTTTAGACAATAATCTTTTATACAATATTATTTTGTTGCGTCGACCTTAAATGATGTTTTTTAAAAATGGTTGCTCTTGGGAGGCAACCAAAGTTATTTTTCTGTTTTCTTTATTTTACACGTTTTGCCCCGAACCTCTCTGATAAGCTGGAGCTTATACGATCGTCTGCTCCAATGCTCCTGAATCCATCACGAATTCCAATGAAGACATTTCAAGAATATTCAAAGCGCAAGCATGGGGGAGCGGCATCACACAGCCTTCCGTGACTCGCAAATCCGGGGGAGTACCTGTTTTTTAATTTTGTACTTATATTTATGTTTTCAATTTTCTCTCTCTCCTTCCCCTCCTTTCTCCGTTGAGGACAATGCCCATTTTAAGCTTGGGGGAGGATTTCCTCCTTCTCTTGTCTTTATTTTTTTCTTTAAAAAAAATCAAATTAAATAATTTTTATATATATCTTAAAAATACAAAAAAGTGAATTTCTTAAAAATCCAAAAAAAGAGAGAATATTTCAAAATAAAAAAAATGTATATGTTTTTTGTTTAGTTTAAACTGATTTTGTTATTTCAATAGTACCCCTTATTTTTGTTTTGTTTTTCTCAATATTCCTTATAACGACTTAGCTAATTATAATATTTCTAATCAATCTTTCTAATTATGTTTCACAAGTAAAATATTGCCCTTGTTGTGTTTCTAATTCGTGGTAGCATGTTAATGTGAAACATTTTCAAAAACTCGCATTTCTATTTTGGTTTTTCGTTCTTTATTCCTTTTACTTTCTTAAAAATATTTCATCCACTATTTCCCTTTTCATTTTTGGATAATTTTTGTAATGTCAACTTTTAATTTGTGTAGTAGATGTGAACAATCCAAGGCGCCTATTATTTCTATTTTCAAGATAATTTCCTTAGTCTTCTTTTATTATCTAGTGCTTGATTTTTGAAATTTTTCAAAACTATGATTTAGATAAATTTAGAAGCATGAAAATAATTTAGGCCATTCTTGTTTTTGCTTGAGCCTTCTTAGCACCTAAATTTTCTTTCCTAGTTAGCCGCTTTTGAGCCTTTTTCATATTCCATTTGACAGCTCCACTTATCATTTCATTTTCACCAAAGCTAAAATGTTCCAACCTATCTAATCACACTAGCCTTTTGAGTTTCATTAAAAAATTTGCATGATTACGATAGGGTTGTTTTTCATGATTTGATTGGAGTTTTTTTCTCAAAAGAAGTATTTACTTTTTTTGGCCAATTTCAAAATGAAAAGCAAATTATTTATGGCCTTTATTTTGTTTTGAAAAAAAAGAAGAAAGAAAGAAAAAAAAAAGAAAAAAAAATGAAAGAGAAAGAAAAATAGTTTATTTATGATGAAAATTTTTGAAACTTTTTATTTTGGTTTAGTGTGATTTTACGGCTTCATGTTTATCTTTAAATTTCATTCCTAATTATATGCCTAAACAAACGTTTCAGTTATAATAAGTCGTTTTGATTCATGTTTTTGATTTTTGTTTATTACCTAAGTAAAAAAGAAAAGTAAAAGAGTATAGTTTTGGATTTAAATTTAGATTTTTGTTATTTGATTGATATAGTTATAATGTGTCCCTTGGATCTAGTAACAACTCAATGCGTTTTTTCATTTTGTTGCTTTGCTTAAATTTATTTAAAAATTTCATTAAAATTTTGGTCGATTTATTTTCGTTAGTAAAGTTTAGAAATTGTTAAACCATATTTAAGTAATTATTTTAGGTTTGCGTTTCAGCTTCTCTCTGCTTAGAATTTCGCATGGTACTTGTGTTAGCGTAATTAGAAATCTTTCTGATTAGTTACTTTTATGTTAGCTAGTTTTTATATCTTTTCTTGGGGACAAGCAAGGCTTAAGCTTGGGGGAATTTGATAGTACATTTTGTAGTCTAAACTATTAGGATATTTTTAGGTTTCTAATATACGAATCATGTGTTGTAAGCTTATATATTGACCTCCTTTTGTATATTTTGTTGCCACACATATTTTCTCTTATTTTTGCAGGTTTTCTCAGCTTTCGGCCAAAATGACCTGACACGCCCCCCTTACACGCCCTCCCTAGTTTTGTCACCGGGCGTGTAACCCGATCGCGAGGAAGCTTGCTGCCAGAACCCAAATCCCGAGAAAAATACCTGACATGCCCCCCTGACATGCACTCCATGGGCATGTCACTAGGCATGTCATTGGGTGTGTCACCCTCTTCCTGAAGCTTGCTGCCACATTTAAAGTTTTTCTGTCGCTGTACGTCAACAGTATTGACACGCCCCCTTACACGGGCGTATCGCCGGGCGTGTACCATATTTTTCAATGATTGAAGGATATCCAACCAATGATTGAAGCTTTACGTGCCATGTACTCCCACTGTACAAGGGAGTGTCCTTGGGCATATCCACCGACGTACAGAAGAAACATCATTTCCGTCAGAGTTCAGCTCCCGAGGTCAACCCCGTACCTGTCACGCCCCACTAACATGCCCTCCCTGGGCGTGTCGCTCGACATGACCAACTCGAAAATCTTCAATAAATTCAGACCCTCCTTATTTCCAAAAGCAGTTTTGGAGTGAGGGGAGTTGCTTCCCATTTGTTTCTTGTATTTTTTCATGCTTATCCTCTCCCCATTCCTCATTTAAGCATTTTAATCCTAGCTTAATGTACTCCTTTTGTAATAGTTATTGTAATTGCTTTAGTAGATTAATGTAAATGCTAACATAGGCTTTTATTTCATTGCACTTGTAATCTTTTATTCCAAGTTGTAACTCTCTTTTTGTATTAATATAAAGTGTTTTTTTGTCTTTATTCTCTTAATGTTCTTCTACCAAACTCTCTTCCTCCATTTCTCCATGATTAACTAATCCTCCTTGTACTCAATCTTGATGATCCGATGTTCGAGTTGATTAAGTTATGATGCTTTAAGTCTACTTTTTCTTTTTAGGGTTTAGCCCTTGATTTACTCTTGATTAATCTTGTTTGGAGTTATATCATCGATATATAATTTCCATATTTGTTTTCACTCTTAGCTAGCCAAGATGCTCATCGTTTGAAGTGAATACTCCGAGTAAAGAGAGTTGCATGCACCCCTCGAGAGAGGCAGACGTTAAATATCCCGGATTGGAGTGAAATCCAATAGTGGGGTTCACCGCGTAAAGCGAGCTTTAGGCCTCCGATTTGGACGAGATTTCAGTCGGACCATCCTAAACTCAGGTGGGCACGACTTTGAGAGAAGCATGATCATGCATATGGAACCTCCACGGTCAAGGTCCTTTGCCTTATTAAGTTAGAGTTTATTATCCCGTGTTTTTGATCAACTTTAGCCGAGGTGATTCTCGATCGAGTGCTTCTCTTTATCATTGGTCAACCCCTCGTTTTAATCGCTAGTTGTGGCCTTTCTGTTAAGTGCAAGTGTGTTTTTCTTTATGCTAGTAGTCTCTTCTTTTAATTTAGTTAACAACCCCAAAAGTATCTTCGATAAGATAATATTTTTCGTGTGAGTAAGATTACTCAATAGTTCCCATATTTTAATACGACACTTGTGTCCCCTAGCTACATTTCGAAAGGTATACTTGCCTCGTTGGATTGCTCGTTCAGTTTTTATTCCCTTTGTGAATATTTCCATACCAGTACCCCCCTCCCCAATAGTGAAGTTCTTAGCGTAAAGCAAGCATTAAGAAGAATCCTTCACCGAACGAGAGCTCGTTCGAATAGTCTTAATGTTCAGGTGAGCGATAGCCTTTGAGATAGGTGAGCTCGTACTTGTGAAACATCGACGGCCAAGTTGCCTTTAATTAATTTGAAATTTTAGATCTCTAGTTATATAAAACTATTTTAGTCCTAATATAATTCCAAATGAGCGTTATTTCTTCATCGACCTTTTCTAAGCCTACTTTCAGCTTTTTCTTATAACCGTCCTAGTTAGTTATTCTGAAACCTACATTTTTCGGTAGGATAATAGTCCCTCCGGGAGGAGTAGAAATAATCAACCCGCCCTGGGAAATATATGACCTCGATATTCCACCTGAATACCTTGTACTATTTGTGATAGGTGCACTTGCCTTCTCTCGTTCACTAGGAGAATTTCGACTCATGCATCACTAATTAAATAAAGGGCAGGTGCCGCGGAGGGCCATCAAACATCAAAAGGCACTCGGCTCGGAGTTCGTGGAGGACACAGATGCTTAGGTTAGATTGATCCGGGATAGGATGCTGGAGTCCCAAAGAAGACCAGCCAATTACTATAATGCACGACATTGTCAGGGAGAGTTCTAGGTGGGAGACCTGGTTTTCTTAAAGATATGACCAATGCATGGAGTCTCGCGGGCATGCGGGCGGAAGAATCTCAGTCTGAGATACGTGGGGCCTTACCGGATCTTGGAGCGAACGACCACTTGACTTATAGGTTGGAGCTACCGCTAGAGTTAGTGGGATTGCGCGACGCCTTCCACGTCTCTTCACTTCAGTGGGCTCTACTATGACCTGAGCAGTTGATTTCCACTATAGATAGCCTGGTGGCTTCTGATCGATTAGTCAGCTTGGAGCTAGTCAGGATCGATGACACAGTAGTGCGGCTCTTGTGACAAAAGAAGGTTCCGCTGGTCAAGGTCCTGTGGAGGAATCATGGGCAGGAGGAGCACACTTGGGAGTCAAGGGACCTGATGCACCAGAGGTACCCTGATCTCTTCGAGTCAGGTATACCTTCGATTTTCTATGGATGTTGCATTCTTTTACTTCAGTAAAAACCTCGTAGGCAAAATCTTAATTTTGGGGAGAAAATTTTTATTTTTATGTATTGGGATTTGTAACATCCCACAAACAACTAGACCCCTAAGAGTGGTTTTGTCATGACTATTAAGGCCTCAATAAGACTCCAAGAACCCACCATAACACCCCGAACTTTTTAGGAGGTCCATTGGGTCACTATGGACCCATTGGGGTCAATCCAAATGGTCAAGTTGACCAAAGTCAACCCTAACCCTAAATGAGTCAAAATAGCCTACATAGGGTCAATTGACCTCCCCTTAGCCAAATTGACCCCACCTAGACTTTCCAAACCCTTAAGGGAGGTCAATGAGTCACCAAGGACCCATTGAGCTCAACTAAAGATCTCAAGTTGACCAAAGTCAACTCTAGCCCTGAAATGATCAAAGTGCCCTATTTAGGGTCAAGTGGCCTCCAAGGTGCCAAACCAACCCCACCCAATCCTTCGTAGACCTTAGGGGAGGCCAATGGGTCACCAAGGACCCATTGGGGTCAACGCAATAGGTCAATTTGACCAAAGTCATCTCAACCCAAGTTTAGGTCAAATTAACTCAAGTTGATCTAACCTAGCCTAATCTATTTGGGCTAACCACAATTTGAGTGGCCCACTAGCTCTAGGAGGCTTATAATTACCTAAAGTCCAATCAAATTTCTGCAAATAGTGACTAGAAGAGAGAAAGCTTTATTGCCCTTTAATGGAGGAGAGAGAAAGGAAGAGGAAGATGTCATTCATGGCCGAGGAATGCCAAGGAGCCTCCTCTCTTCATCTCAAATGGTTTGATTCATCTCCCCAATCAATTTTGAGAAGATCAAGGGGTTCTCTAGGACCTTTCAGTGGCTGGATGCACCAAACCACCATCGGCTGAAAACCTTCACTCATGGCCATTATTGGCTTTGAAGCCATGGCCCTGCTCTCCCCTATTTGATTTTTTTAAAAGTTTCACCAGGCTGTGAGGAGTCATTTTCACTCTTTCCCTGAAGAAATTGAAGGCTCTAGTAGTGTTGTTGTAGAGCCCCCAAAATTTTCATATACGACCATGGCAACATGGCGATCGGCTCGACTCCAGCCACCCCACAATGTCTTATCCTCTTCCTCTTTCTCAGTCAATAGATCCACATCTACTGGCCGCAAGGTTTTGGGTCAATTGGCCTCAGATAAAGCTGGCTGAGAGATTGGTTTTCGAGCTTTTTTTCCACCAACATATCACTGTTCCGGCCACCTCCGGCCTGCCAACCACCGCGAATCGCCAGCCACCACCTCAACTAAGGTTGTGGTGGCGGTGGCGGTGGCCGGCCGGTAGGAGGCATGGGTGGCCGGGAATTCACGGGAAAACATCGCTCAGGATGGGGCAATCCTGGCAATTGGCTTAAGGAAGAAGACGAGGGATTCAGTCCATTCCGCATCAAGATTCATGTCGCTGATGATATTTATTAATTCATTTTATTTCATTTTTGTCACATAAATTGCATTTGTTACATTTAATTATTAAAAATACTTATATGCCTTTTATGGAAAAATGGTTAACATCAAAATTGTAGCATTATGAGTATAGCTTATTTTAAAATTGGTTTCAACTATTTTGGGTCACTGGTCTGACCACATCACACCAAACGGTAATCTATGCCTAGGGTTAACCCCACACAAATTTGTGTTCCCCCACTAAACTTCTCATCCAAATGTATTGAAATTTGGAGCATAGGTTAGTCTCATCTATATCTCAAACATATCCAAAAATGAGAATTTTTTGAATATATTTTTCTATAGTTTTAGAAAACATTTAATGAATCATGTATGATTTATTTAAGAGGTGTAATGACCTCAAAAACACCCCAAATTTAGGTGGGTGACCATTAGGGTCATGTCATGACTCTGGTAAAAATATCAGCCCATATTGGCTTGGTTTGGGTAGGCATTGGTGTGACCAAAGTTTGGTCCCTTACGGATAAATTAAGGCAAGTGTGTATTTGATGATTTGTGTGGCCAATTCTCATCCAAAAGGAATGAAATTTTGGCCACTGCCTCAAAAGTCATCTAGAGCACCCCCGTAAATGATTTTTAGTGGTTTGGTTTGGAGATTCCCAAGGACACTAGTGTAGGCCTTAGGGTTGAACTTTGGGGCCTAGTGAAGGTCATGGGACTATATGTCCTTGGAAGGTCTTGGAACTTGGTTGGTGAGTTCCTAGAGTAACAATAGGCTCTGGAAAATGGGTTTATGATCTTTAGGAACTTACACCCTCTTTAAAATAATTATGGATAGTTTAGGGCACTTTGCTCCAATATTTAATTACATGCTCAAATGATTTTGGATACTGATGAAGCTTAGGCAGAAACGTTATTTGGATGATGTTATTCCCTATAAATTTTATTGTGAATTTTGGATTGATAATTTTAGTACTTCATTCACAAACCCTAAGTTTGATTCAATAACAAGATAATTATTTTAGGGTTATTTATTAATGAAAATTATGAAACTTGGTCAGGGAATATTTTAGGACATAATCATGCTCTTTAAATTTTTATAAAAATTTTGGAAGAATTTTCATATAGACTCCTTCATGAGTAACCATTTGTTGAATATTTTAATATAATTCCATTATGTGATCAATTGGAGTTGGAAAATCATAATTCTTGTCCAGTAGCCTTTTTTGGTCATATTTATCATCTAGTAATTTTCTCATAATTTTTGTATGGCTGATTCTAATTTTCTCCTAATTAAATTAATAATTTGTTGAGGGTCAAATCATTTCTAGAAAATTGGGATTTTTGACATTTTCTATTTGAGGGAGACAGTGACCCCCAACCTGTTGAAAATGATGACGGCTTGGGCGCAGAAGATCCTTCACCATCTCCAACCAAAGATTTGCGTCGCCGCGGTGACCTTGTGGAGCGACGCTACAACCTCCTCCCTCGGTGTAATACAGCCAATTAATAGAGATGGCCAATAATATTTTTTTGCATCATTTAGTTATTTATTTGCAATGTTTATTTCATGATATTTAACTTCATGTGTTGTATTTTTATTTAGGGTTGCATGTAGCTAAACTATGTTGTGAGCGTATATAAGGCCCTGCTATTGTTTCATTTTGATTAGATTTGATGAAATAAGAAAACCCCAAATTGAGTCCCCCCCACCTTTGTTCTCTCCCCCTCTTCAAAATTTGGGCTAGCCCCTCTCCCTCTCCAAAACTGCCTCCTCCTCTCTCCCTTAGGTATTCGGCCAACCTCCAAGCCGTCACCCTCCTCTCCCTCCTTTTTTACTCTCGGCCTCCCTTCCACCACTTTCAAGCCTCCTCCACCTCCAACCCAAGAAGCCCTTTCTCAAGAAAAACCCGACCAACCCTCAACAATACAAAAACTGACCTCTTTGGTGGATCTCAGCAAGGCACAAAGTTCCTACCTTGTGAATCCAACTCCGGCATGAAGCGAAGAAGGCGAGCGATATTCTATCCTATCGACATGACTCTAGCGGAGCCATTGAAGAGCGATCCAAATTAGTGAATCGTAATCATCCATTCTGATTGGGTATCAAAACTTTCATCTATTTTGTGTTTCTCTCGAGATTAACATAATGGTGGATTTACTTTAGCGTGATCATTGAAACATTGGATTAATCGTGGTTTTCTTCGATTGCTTTGTTGTCCAACTAAATTTCATTTAAGTTTGAGAGGATTGGCGAACCTCGCTCTCATTTTGCTGGTAGAGAACAACCATTTCCGAATCGTATTTTTTGGGAGATCTCCTTTGGTACAACATCCGCTCGATCGGATCGAGTGGATCCTTTTAGCCTGAAATAATATTGGCATATAGCCTTTGTTCGATCTTTAACGGTTTGGCTACCCGTACGTTAGTATTTAATTGATAAAATTGAATTACGTATGTGTCGCGTTAATGTTTCTATGCAAACGTAGATTGGGACATGGAGAGAAAATTGTTATTTGTTTATTATGAATCAGTGTTAACATGTGAGCATGCATCACTGTAATTTTGATGTTACCAAATTGTCATAATTTTGCTAAGGCCATACCTAGTAAGAAAAGTGTACTTTGTGTTCAAAAGCATGAGTGGACGGATTTTGCAGAAAATATTATAAATACCAAATAAAGTAGGAAAATTATAATCTTCTGTATTTACTACTAGAGTATCATGATCCAATAATAATCTTAGATCATTTGGTTGAATATTTGAAGGGGTCACCATTCATACACATCATGTAGGTTAGTTGGTCTGCACATAGTAGAAATTGTAAAAGTAGGATTCAATAATAACTTGAATTGGAATGGGTAGATGGTGTACCTGGTCTGGTTAGAATATATAGGGTCACCAAATGAAGGTTGTGTGATCCTGATTGTGCAAGGGCAGAGTGGTGCTCGAGATTGACGGTGGACCGTCCTTCCTTGGAGAGGGAACATCTAAATAAGATTAAAGTTAGCTCAAGATTAATGATAACAAATTGGGTCATGATTAGACACAAAAAATAATAAGTACCTTGGGAAAGGGAGCTTTGGGCTTCAGCCCATCGTCGTGCCCCTGAGAGCCCTTCACAGTGTATGCCCTGAGCAGTCCAAGGTTAATATTAATCTATAAGACTAAAATATAAAGATAAATTAGTAAAACTAGGGCTTCACCTTCACTCACCCATATGACTCAGGAGGTTAGCTTGGTTGGGTTGTCCAAGCGGCAAGCTCGGTGTTTGTGGAAACGGGCAAGATAGCCCGGCGAGCCGAAGGATCGGAAGATAGTTGTAATAAACAGGTTAGTCTGGGGAGCCGATGGATAGGGAATTTGTGGCTGCATGTGCATAAGATGGTGGGTCTTCGGTATTTGACGGTCGTTCACACCTATGTCGATATGATGACTCAGTGGGTGTGGTTCACACTTATCTAAGGAAAAGACTTGTGGGTTTGTCAGCATTAGTACGTGGTGACTCTGATGTGTCATGTTGTGTTTTTGGGGATGGATCAACACTTGTGCACTCAGCGAAAAGAACAAAAAAACCTCAAACGAGTTCAGATCTGACAATATTCATGAATCATGAAGTAAAGCATATTGTCATAAAATTACCTTTGATGGATTGAGTCTTGAAATCTACCTAGATGGTCCAGAAGAGTCGTGACGACCACTCATCTGCTAGAGTCTTGAGCGCAGAAAGTGTATCCATGCCTCTACAATAATCCACACGATCAGGTGTACCCATAGCAACTTGTCGCACAAGTTCTAGGTCGGGAGAGCACACTCAGCGCCTCCACATATTGCTAGATCTGTTGAAGGAGAGGCGATGGTGATAGTAGCCGTGATCAGGATCGGCTACAACGATGGAATAGGCGGAACGCTTCCATCGAGATTTTAGTGTTTTTGCATTTCGCACAGTGACGGCTCGTGTTCTTAGATAGACAGAATAATCTCTCTGCAGAAAACCCAAAACTATCATATTTATATGCAAGGAATAAATAGAATAGGCACCGCCACAATATAAGTAAGTCAACATTTGACTCAGCACGAGCGTTGAGTGAACTCAATACACTCAATGCCAAGGGCCAGATACGTTGAGTGAACTCAATGCTATCAACGTTTCTGTGTCATGGCGTTAGGTGATCTCAATACTGTCAATGCCTCTACGCCATGGCGTTGAGTGATCTAAACATACTTAATGCAAAAGGCCAAAAGCAGTGTTCGACGAATATGCGGCAAAAGCCAAATTCATCGAGCGGAGTTCGACGAATTTGCGCCAAGGCCAAAATCGTCGAATGGAGTTCGACGAATCTGTGCCAAGGTCAAATTCGTAGAACAGAGTTCGACGAATCTACGCCAAGGCCAAATTCATCGAATGGAGTTCGACAAATATGCGCCAAGGCCATATTCATCGAACGAAGTTCGATGAATCTGAACCATGGCCAAATTCATCGATCAGAGTTCGATGAATCTGAGCCAAGGCCAAATTCGTCGAATAGAGTTCAATGACCGTGCCTTAGAAAATTTTAAGCCCCTTTCCAATTCTTTCAACTCATCACATGAGCTATTCAATACAGATCCAATCTCCCAATTTCTTATGTGTGACCCTGATAGGCTCATACTGAGCTGGCAGTGAGGCTACATGCTTAATCACTTCGAGATCTCTATGGTTGCACCAACAGTCTCCCATTTGATCTAGAAAGTATCAAACAAAAACTTCACAAACAATGATCGTCATCTAGAAAAACATTATTGCTCCCCAAGCAACAAAATTTTATAAACTCATAAGCAATTGTGACCAATATTACAATGTTGTCATGTCCCTTCGTCCCTTACATCCGGATAGAAATAGAGGTATAGACCGTGTCACCCTCATAAATATTCAATCCCACTTTCCTGATCTAGAATGGACTCTCAGAAATTGGTGAATCCAATATCATAAATTGACCTAACCAAGCTTGGCCATGCATTTCTTAGTCCCATTCCATCAAGGGTCCCATGGATGCAACTCCTGTCATATAGGAGGACAAATCCCATCTCTACTCACACGCAAACACTCAAATGATTCGTAACGTACACAATAACCACCTTTATCATCCATCTTTCTCAAGACTAGACTTTTGATGGCATCAACGCACGCTCCTCCTCACTTAGTGAGTGTTGTGACTTCAGGTCAAAGGACCACAAACAACATTGCCACTTTGAGCCATACTTGTGACACGTTCATATAACAATCCACAGAGTATTCTCATAGTGGGTCTGTCCAGTACAACTTGTTCATAACAAGTACTCATATGATGACTTAATATCACAATATCATGACCTGTGAGGATGGGTCATCAGTCAACACACATGCTAGTATTAAAGACATCATCATCGCCATAAGTGTTAATCCCTTAGTCTGCAACATCCTACAAGATGCCAAGACCCCCTTTCAATATTCGCGGACTCAGTTAGGCAATCCGCCCAGTCCGGCAAAGCGGCGGTAATCGGCCACCAAGGATGATCCCCTAGCAGCGGATTCAATGCTCTGATCGCACAGTCCGCCATGCCTTTGGATCTCCGGATTCTCTACGTAGGCGGACGCACTGTCTCGTCCGCCCAGGCCTCCGTCCTCTAGCAGGATCACGCCTAGCAGCAGCAGATGGAAGCTCCATCCCGCGAGCCTAGTCCGCCCCTTCTGCGCGGACTGGACCTTGACGAAGTCATCCAGATTTTGCAAAAGAGATCGGAAGAAAAGAAGCAAGAGCCTCAGAGAGTGTGGAGGCCAAGGAACAACGCGCACTACTGCCAGTTCCACAAAGATAAGGGCCACTTGACCGAGTATTGCAAGGCCCTTCGCATGATGATATATAAGCTTCTTGCCGAGGGCAAGATTGACCTGACCAAGAAGGACTCTTCTTCTTCAAAGTCGTCCACCTCCAAAGGCAAAGAGGTAGCTGAGGCATATCAAGAATGCGGGGAGGTCGAGGATGAAGGCCGTCTGGGGCCGATCAACGTCCCGGTTGAGTGCTTCGACGTAGATGATGAAGGGGTTCTGGGACACCTCTTCTTTATCCATGGTGGAGCAGGAACCGAGCCTACACGAAAATCTTCAATCTCTAGGGTCACTCGAGCAGAGGTGGCCTCTTCTTCTTCCGTTGCTCCTCCAAGTGAGGTCGTCACCTTTGGCCCAGCTGATCTACCCCAAACAGCGAATCTGTTTGATGATGCAGTAGTGATCAAGGCTGTGATTGGGGACTTCATGGTGGATAGAATTCTTGTTGACACCGGAAGCTCAGTCAACCTCCTATTCAAATCAACCTTTGAGGCCCTGAAGACTGGAAAGCCTCTGCTTTCCACCGAAGGGCCACTCTATGGATTCTCAGGAGAAAGAAAAGAAGTTGAGGGTAGCATCATCCTGCTCGTGAAGCTTGGAGGCGAAACTAAGCAAGTGCAATTCATAGTGGTTGACGCTCCCATTAGCTATCATGCCATCTTCGGCAGGCCTCTATTGAACAAGTATCAAGCGGTGGTTTCAACTAACCACCTTGCAATCAAGTTCTTCGCAGATGGACGGATGTGCCGGGCATAGAGTGACCCTAGGAGAGCAAGGGAATGCTACGTTTGCACTGTCAACATGTTTGATGGTAGTCCTTCCCTTGCTCCAGCAACAGCTGCAGAAGCCTCTCCAAATTCAGAAGCTACTGCTGATAGAGGAGCTCACCTGAACATACCCAGGTGATGCAAGGAGTTCCCATTACTGAGGGGGAGGAGAGGAAGCTCTCCATCACCTCGGAGCTGCCTGAAGATCAAAAGGCCGAGCTTATCTCCTGCCTGTTGAGAAACCTGGATGTCTTTGCCTGGTCAGCAGAAGACATGCCAGGAGTGGATCCAAATGTTGCATGCCACTACCTGAATGTTGATCCCAGCTGCAAGCCAGTGCAACAAAATAAGAGGGATATAGGAACAAAGCTTGCTGATCCAATAAGAGAGGAGGTCGCGAAGCTCCTCAAGGCCAATTTCATTGGAGAAATTCAATACCCAACCTGGATATCTAACGTTGTAATGGTTAAAAAGCCAGGAGAAAATGGCGCATGTGTGTAGATTTTACCAAACTTAATAAAGCGTGCCCTAAAGATTGTTACCCCTTGACTCGGATAGATTCATTGTTGATTCCGCGGTAGGGTACTCTTGCATGAGCTTTTTAGATGCATTATCTGGTTATCACCAGATAAGAATGCATAAACTTGACTTTCCTCATACGTCGTTTATTACCAATGATGGTTGTTATTGCTACCTTGTGATGCCCGTTGGGCTTAAAAATGCTGGTGCAACTTACTAACGTATGATGGACCGTGTGTTCAAGCATCAGAAGGGGAGAAATTTAGAAGTGTATGTAGACGACCTCTTGATCAAAAGTAAGTCATTTTCGCTGCACTTGCAAGATCTAGCAGAGACGTTTGCGTAGATACAAAATGAAGCTCAATCCATTGAAGTGCGCACCTTTGGGGAAAGTAAGGGGAAGTTCCTTGGTCATCTCCTTACTCCAGAAGATCTTGCCCCCAATCCGGATAAAGTGAAAGCCATTCTTGATATGCCTACCCCTCGTTCACCTAAGGAAGTTCAGTAGTTAGGGGGAAGGCTAGCAGGTCTTGCGAGATTTCTCTATCGGGTTGTAGATAGGAGTGCTCCTTCCTTTAAAACTCTCCGAGGAGCATCCAAGTTCGAGTGGACAGAATAATGTTCTCAAGCTTTTGAGCAGTTGAAGAAGCAACTGAACTCAACACCTCTGCTTTAGAGTCCCCGGCCGGGGGAGATGCTTTTCTTATACTTAGGAGTAGGCCTTGAGACTGTCAGCTCCGTTCTTCTTCGGGAAGAATGCAGGAAACAGTTCCCAATCTACTCTGTCAGTCATATTCTGAAGAGTGCCGAGACACGGTACCCAATTCTGGAGAAGTTAGCCTTGGCACTAGTCATGTCAGCTCGCAGACTCCGTCCATATTTCGAAGCGCACTCGATTTAAGTCGTTACCGATCAACCTTTGAAAAGTGTGTTGGAGAAACAGGAGCATTCTGGCAGGTTAGCCAAATGGGCAATAGAGTTAAGTGAATTTGAAATATCTTATGTGCCCAAGACAGCCATCAAAGCTCAAGTCCTAGTAGAATTCCTAATTGACATGCCAGAGTCCACTTCTGATCGAGCAGAAAGGTCACCTTTGGCTTGGACCATCTATGTTGATGGTGCCTCAGGCATAAGTTCTTCTGGAGCAGGAGTGGTTCTCATTAATCCAAACGGCGTCAAACTGGAGCAGGCCATCAACTTTTACTTTCCAGTAACCAATAACCAGGTCGAGTATGAAGCTTTGTTAGCAGGCGTGAGACTTGCAAGGGAACTCGAAATCGATCATGTTCACATCAAAACCGATTCTCTTGTAATGGCGTCACAAGTACTTGGCAACTTTGAAACAAGAGAGGTGATCTTGAAGAAGTATTTGGCTCTTGTGAAGATAGAGATCGACAAGTTCAAGAGCTTTATCGTTGAGCACATCTCTAGAACCGAAAACGAGGGGGAAGATGTTCTTGCTAAGTATGGATTGCCATCAGGAGAAACAACTTCCGAGCTCTTCCGCCCGACAGTGGAGGAGGAGAATTGATGCAAGTGGATCAACGTCCCTCCTGGATGGACCCATTCATTCTCTATCTATCAACAGGAGATTTTCACCATTCAATCAAAGATAAGAAAAAGTTCAGAATAAAAGCAGCTCATTATTTCTTAGTGGCAGGAATCCTCCACAGAAGGACATTCCTCTCTACCATGGCCCGGTGTGTTTCAGAAGAAGAAGCTCCCCTCGTTTTGCAAGAAGTTCATTCAGGAGAGTGTGGAAGTCACTCGGGAGCAAGAACCTTGGAAAGACGGATCCTGCGGCAGGGATATTTCTGGCCCACAATGAAGAGAGACTCTGAGGTCTACGCTAAAAAGTGTGTTCAATGCCAGAAGTTTGCTCCACTTCAACTCCAGGCAGCTCAGTCACTCAGATCGATTGCAACTCCTTGGCCCTTCACAGTTTGGGGAATGGATCTCATTGGTCCTTTTCGCATGGCAAGCGGACATCGGCGTTTCATCATCGTGATGATCGACTACTTCAGCAAGTGGATTGAAGCAAAGGCATTGTCAAAGACAACAACTCAAGTCATCAGAAACTTCATTTGGGGGGAGATTGTCTGCCGACATGGAATACCTATGGCTTTAGTCACTAACAATGGGCCACAATTCAACAACTCAGAGATGATAGATTTTTGCAAGCAGATCGGAACAGAGCTGCGGTTTGCATCAGTTCATCATCCTAGGAGCAATGGCCAAGTTGAAGCAGCCAACAAGCAGATCCTTAATTTGCTCAAGAAGAAAGTGCAGAATCTTAAGGGCAGCTGGGCTGATCAGCTTCCATCAGTCCTCTGGTCCCTTAGGACAACGCCTTAATACGCAACTGGCGAGACTCCGTTCAAACTTTCTCGTGGCTTAGAGGCACTCATTCCAGTTGAGTTTTAAGTCTCGTCACCTAGAGTTCTGCTAGCAAGAAAAGGCATTGATGACTTGCTTGAGCTGAATAATGAAGAGATGAGATTCAGCCTAGAACACATCGAGGAAATCAGAGACCAAGCAGCCATAAGGCAGGAGGAGGTCAAAAGAAGGATGGCCCGTTACTTTGATCAGAATGTAAGGATCAAACACTTTCAAGTGGGAGATCTAGTTCTTAAGAAAGTTGACGGTGCTGCAAGAGCTGGTTCAGTTGGAAAGCTTAATCCAAATTGGGCCGGCCCTTTCATTATCATAGAAGTGTTAAGGAGCGGCGCTTACCGCTTGCAGACGTACGAAGGAAAGGATATGCCACATACATGGAACAGGGATGATCTCAAACGGTTCTATTCCTGAAATTTCTCTTTTCTATTCTATGTATCCTCTTCAAGAATCATTATGAATAAAAACTGCTTGCTAACGCTTCTTCAAGTGTTTTATGTATTCAAGCAAAACAGATGGCATGCTAAGAAAGATTCCAAAAACGGTTCCGCCCTTGAACTCTCTTTTCTTTCTTATGCTTGCTTTGCAAATGCATTTTATTAATCAAAGGATTCATACTGACACTTTTTCCTAGTGTTCTCTCTTTCTCTCCCAAAGATCAATAATAGTTCCCTGATACCAGGAGACATCGCCAGTTTCAGCAAGACCTCCCGTAGAGCTGTTGTCATAGGGTAACACCACGAAGACCACATGTTCTGGACTTCGGATCTCGGCTAGTACCTGACCCCACCTCTGCATTTTGGAAGGACAGGGTGGGAGTAAAGCTCAAACATGCCGCATTTGGGATATCGTTACAACTTTGATGATCGTGTGTGGAAAGCAATGCCTACCGCACCTGCCCACCGATCATCTTAACTTGTAACCCTCGAACACTCCAAGGTACCCTCAAGCAGTGCCTGCAGAAGACCCACAGCTTAGACTGTAATCCAGGCAAGAGGGCAGGGAACCATTCCGGCAAGTCTGCATCTTGCTCTTCATATGGAATCTTCCTAGCGCAGACTGCTTTTCTTTATCTGCGCAGTCCTCCAGGTTTCTTTGGGTTGATCGTATATCTTGTGGCCCGATGAGGAAAACAATGCCACACGCACCTGCCCACCTGGTCGCAAGCTATACGTCATTTCTTCTGTTTAGTGTAGACTGGTTTCCTTTATCCGCTCAGTCCGCCGGTTTCCTTGGGTTGATCGTATAGCTTATGGCCCTGTGAGGAAAGCAATGTCATGCGCACCTGCCCACCTGGTCGTAAGCTATAGGTCATTTCTTCTGTTTAGTGCGGACTGATTTTATTTATCCGCTCAGTCTGCCGGTTTCCTTGGGTTGATCGTATAGCTTGTGGCCCGGTGAGTTAAGCAATGCCACGCGCACCTGCCCACCTGGTCGCAAGCTATAGGTCATTTCTTCTGTTTAGTGCGGACTAGTTTCCTTTATCCGCTCAGTCCGCCGGTTTCCTTGGGTTGATCGTATAGCTTGTGGCCCGGTGAGGAAAGCAATGTCATGCGCACCTGCCCACCTGGTCGCAAGCTATATGTCATTTCTTCTGTTTAGTGTGGACTGGTTTTCTTTATCCGCTCAGTCCGCCGGTTTCCTTGGGTTGATCGTATAGCTTGTGGCCGGTGAGGAAAGCAATGTCACGCGCACCTGTCCACCTGGTCGCAAGCTATAGGTCATTTATTCTGTTTAGTGCGGACTGGTTTTCTTTATCCGATCAGTCCGCCGGTTTCCTTGGGTTGATTTTATAGCTAGTGACCTGGTGAGGAAAGCAATGCCTACCGCACCTGCCCACGTGGTCGCAAGCTATAGATCATTTCTATTAGCATATGCGCGAACTGTGAAATTATATCAGCCCAGTACGCCGAATGGCTTCCCATATATTATCATTAAACTTGAAAGATTAGTAAAGAGAATTGCGGACTGCTATTGGAACTCAACAGAGTCCGCCTTATATTTTCGTCAGGTGTTCATTCTTACGACGGACAATGACCGGATTGATAAATGGAATTTCCTAATCAGCAAGTCCAACTCATTATGGATGATCTTTGTATCTCGCGGACTGCAATTGGAACTCAACGGAGTCCCCCTGACATTTTCGTCCTCATTCTTATGGCGCACAATGGTGGTCTAATCGACAAGTCAAAAAGCTCATACAGTATGATCTGCGTATTGCGCAGACTGCTAAATCAGATCGAACATAATCGCATTAAACGCAGAAAATAAAGAACATTGAAGGAAGCACACAGATGCCAGAATATCTTTTCTATTTCATCAAAAAAAAATTTACATCTTTTTATCTATTCGGCGGACTGCAATCTTGAGTCCGCCCCATTTACAGAATAAAAAAAAGGCAAAAATACATTAATCTTCAGCAGTCTTTTGCTTCTTTTGGGCAGGAGGTGGTGGACTTAGGCCTTCGACATCGACTTCCAGAGAATAGCCCTCCGAGCTGCTTCCACTACTGCTATCTGATCCAGTGCTTGAGGCAGACTCGCTATGCGAGCTCCTGTCAGCAGAGGTGGATGCAGAGGGGCTGGACTCGGCGGACTGTTCTCCGCCTCGCTGGCTTGAGCCAGTGTCGTCCGCTGTTACCATGACGCCTTGCTCTTCTCCTTGTCCTTCTCCTTACTGTCATCCTTCTTCTTCTTCTTCCTCGCCTTCCTCTTCCTCCTCGATGATATCTTTACCATTTGCATCCCGCTCCATTGCTGCGACCTGCGGTGTCAACTCTGGGAAAAGCTCCAAAAAGGGAACGCCATCCACTCCTTCCTTTGCAAAGCTGCCGCGGACAAATCGCTCGATGGCGACCTAGACGGTTTCCTTCACAAAAGGGAGCATGGCGGCCTGGAAGTTGTTGTTCTCCAAGTCGTTGGCGACCCGCGCAAAATAAAGGAGCAAACATCAGTTCGCGGCGGACTGCAAATTAAGGCCGCTGCGATTTCAACTCACCCCAAGGTCTTCCTTTTGCTGAGCGACATTCTTCCCTAACCGCGCATTTCTCTCCTTGAGCACTTTGTTATTTTCTTGAAGCTCCTCGTTCTGTCTAAGCAGGTCTCTTGTCAAGGAAGCGACAAAGTGGTTCATCACCACACTGTTCGCACTGGCCTGGGGGGCTAGCAAGGGGAGATCGGCAGCGACCACCCTCTTCAAATCGCTCAGATTGCGCTTTCAATAGAGGGCGGAAATCGCAACCTGGGCATGGCTAGTTATTCGCGGACTCTTCCACGAGGGGAGCGCGGTGGACAAGCGAACATGTTTATCCTTGTTATGCCAGTGGATCATCGGGTTCCCCCTACGATCCTTCTGGCTGTTTCTGAAGCCGCGCATTGTGAAACTTTCAGAGGAAGAGTAACCCGGCGCGGGATCCCCTTCTTCCTTTCTCTTCCTTGCAACTTCTTGTTTCTTATCTCTTTGTGTAGGAACAAAGCCGTTAGGCGTCTGCGGCAAATTGACGGGTACCGCCAAGGTCACTGCAAAAACAGAAGAGTTAACACTTAGGTCGCTGCGGATACAAACTTGAGTTCGCCAAAAAAAAGCTTACTTTCTTCGTGCGAGATGTCCGCCAAGCTCGCCAGCAGCAGAATATAATGTTTAATGTCAAGCCTGGCATCGGCTAAGAATTCGACGATGGCGGACTCCATGGCGTCAAGCGGGACGCTCTTGAAGGCGGAGTCCGCGCGCACTTGCGGATAGGTGTGCGCGAACCCTAGGTCGCCTTCAAAGATCAAAAACCTGGAGGTCCAGTTGTGGATCTTGTTTGGAAGGCCCACAACCTTCATCCCTCTGCAGTAAAAATATATCACCCCCTTGTAGGGGCGACCTCCAGATGCGGTTATCGAGCGGACTGAGAACATCTGGCGGAAGATGTTCATAGAGAAAGCGATCTTCTCAGACCGCAAGTAGGAGATGAAGCTGCAAATAGCAGCAAGAGTGTTGGGCGTGAGCTGGCCCGACACCATTCCATAGTGCTCGAAGATTTCGGCGAGCTCCCATAATAACGAAAACTTGAATCCGCTGTCAAAATGATCAATTGGAATAGTGATCTGAGTCGCGGTTGAAAAATTTAGCCTTTCTTCGTAAGCTGGAAGGCGGACAAGCAAGTTTGAAATCTCCATCTTTTTCTCAACAAAGGCCTGAAGATCGGCCTCAGTTAAAGTACACTTTCGGTGGTCGGCGACGTGGAAAGCAACTGCAGCATCAGTCCTGGCGGATACAATTTTGGCAGGTCGTCGGGTCCTTTAGCTTCAACAGTTTTCCTGCATAGAAAAAGCGGCAGGGCTATATTTATAGTTATAGGGTCTGACAGCTTTTTGGCTAGGCCGCACAACTCGCATTTTCACGGATGTAGCCCACAAAACACACTAAAGTGCTCAAAAAAGTGAACCCTTGGTTCTTGCAGAAACGGGCTATTTATAGAGAAACTTTTTGAAGAACACGCCCCCTGACACGGGCGTGTAGGGGGCGTGTCAGCACTATTTATGATGTGATCCGACGATTTGACTGGAAAGTTGACTTGCGACAGAACACGAGGATGTCATGCCCTAGGTCACGGACGTGACGGTGGGCGTGTCGGGGAGGTAGAACTGGGCACGGGTTGCGTGAAAAGTCACCGACGGCATCTTGTCGGCCAAGTGGAGGAGTCATGCCCTAGGTCACGGGCGTGACGCTAGGCGTGTCAAGTTGTGTCGACAATCGTCGAGAGCAATTTTGTCGAGCGGGAGTGACACGGGCCATGGTCGAGAAGTCACGCCCCAGGTCACGGGCGACTCTGGGCGTGTCGGGTTGGTCGACGATCGTCGAGCTGAAAACTTCGAGCGCGAGTGACACGGGCCAGGGTCACGGGGCGTGTCAAATGACAAGGGCGTGACCCCGGGCGTGTCAGGTCAATTTTTGACTTTTTTCTGAAAAATTTCAGAAATCAAAATTAAGTTAAGTCAGTAAAATTTTACAAAAAGAAACATATTTATAAATAAGAAATAACTAAAAACTATGAATAAGACTAAAATGACATAAATAAAGTACTAAAATATGTATATATTTACAACTCACCATCTTCTCCTGCTTGCCTCCTGCTCCGCACCTCCTTGGTTACAAAAACGAGCAATGTGCCCCACTTTACCACAATTGATGCACGTAAATGGCCCCTTAGAGTGAGACCCTCCAGACGTCCACTTGCTTTTCTCACCGGACATGTATGGGTGAGTATTCTTCCTCCATCTATTCCCTTCAGACTTTCCTTGGGATTGAGAAGGCTTCCCTTCTCCTTGCTTGGGTGCAACACCCTTACGACGTTGGCTTCGCTCTAGGTCACTCCAACGTCCTGACAGCCTCAACTAGCTCATTGAAACCAGCTCTCTTCATGGCAATGAGGGGTTGTCTTAGATTCTCCCTCAGCCCCTGGTAGAAGAGGTTATCCCTCTCTTCATCATCTGCCATTGTCATTCCTGCATAACGACCCAACTGAGTGAACTCCTGAACAACTCATTCACTGTCTTATCTCGCTACACCAAGTGCAGAAACTGCCTTTGGAGGGCCAACCATGTCGAAACGGGAATGTACTTCTTTAGGAAAGCATCCCCAAATTCTTCCATGGACGGGGTGCATCCAGGAAACTGGAGGCCACTATGGCTCACCCACCATAACTTTGGATCTCCCTCCAACATAAAGGCCGCAAACTCAGATTTCTTCTCTTCTGGCATCCCTGCCGCCCTCAAAAGCTCTTGAATCCGTGCCCACCAATCCTCTGCATTAGTCGGAGTACCGACTCCCTTGAATGTCAGGGGATGGAAGCTCAGAAAATACTTCATCTGCCAGTCTCCATGCTCGACCACCACTCTTTCTGCCAAAGGCTCTGCTCGCCTGGATTCTCCGCCCGGCACGACTGTCATTGTGTCTGGTGTAGTAGGGGTTGCTACCTGAGCAACAGGGGTTGCTACCTGAGCTGTCAGTACAGCTTGGGCTGCCACCATTGCTTTTGCAAGCATGCGACAGAAGTCGGCCGGGTTTACACCCATGCCCAACGGACCCTGAGCAGTGGCACTGCTCGCCGAAAGCTCTTCTCTTGGTCTCGACATACCCGCCTCGTTTCTTGCACTCTTAAGAAAAGCAAGAAAATAAGGAATCAGTCTCTAATCGCAAGACTCAAATATAAGGACACTTATGGTCCCACATTACTCTTACGTGGATAACTTCTATACGTACTGACCTTGAATCTAACCTCGCTTTGATACCAAATTGTAACACCTCCCATGTAACGACCGTATAATATGGGTCCGACCAGGGCCCCACAACATACAGACGCCATAACTTTAGTATTATAAGATGATATAACTACCCAATCTCAAAAGTCAAACTCAAACCACAGCGGAAACAGCAAAACAGACTAGAAGTTATCTACACATACAGGAGTATCGAAATTACCTTATGGCCTAACAACAAAAGAGAGTCCAAACTCCAAAAGTTCATACAATGGCAATGTGCAAAGGCACTCCTAAGCTACCACAGCACGCAAGCAGGAAGACAAAAGCATCAACATACAATATCACAAAAGTAGAGCCAATGCAAAGATAGTAACACTTCATGTGGCTTAGGACCTTTTGGCCAGTGAGCTAGCTCCTGCTTGCGATCCTTGTACTGTAAAAATTTGGTTGTAACGTGGGTCAGCAAAGGCTGACCTAAAACTGTGTAACAAACACATCTCCTCCCGGCCGCCCCTAACGGACCGCAGGGTGCCCCTCCAACCTACAAGTCAGCATTTCGTATTCAATATACATAAACAAGTAAACCACTAAAGAACAGGCTTGAATGTCTTAAACAACATACATGTTCTCTATTGTTGAGCATATAATGAAAAGGCCCTACTATGCAACCTGAATGCAAAAACCCGGGCTTCACCCAAGGCACCCTATCGCGTATGCATCTAGCACATCATCAAACACCTGGGTACTCATAATTTTCCCATTGGCATTAAGCCGCAAACAAATGTGTACTGCAATACCGCAACGGCATTCAAGCCACCACACAGAACTCTTGCCAAGGCCCCACCCGCTCAAGGTCTTAGACCCGGGCTTGCCTGCAAGCTCTGACTTCTCATGTCAGGACTCCATCTAACACACTGACCGATTCTAAGAACCCTTGCTGTACCCCACCCGCTCATGGGCTCATTGCCTTGGGCTTTCCCCTTGCTCGACATTCTTGTTAGTCTCATAGAAGGGGAATAGTCTCGCCGGGACACTCTCCATACATGACTTGCACGTCACGGGATAGCCAGCCGACCACGGAGACAAAGCCACGCCTTAGCACATCACAAGCAATATCAATTCGACACTAATCCCTCATTCGTACTGCAACGTCCTCATGCGCCAAGGAAACCATCTACCGCCAATGCGGAGCTAACCTTGTCCACCAAGGAAACCATCTACCGCCATTAAGGAGCTAACCCTTTCCGGTTCTAACTGCACGTACTCACTCGAGAAAAGGGGAAAGCACAAACATCACAAACGGCCTCTTGCCGCAACGGATTTCTACAAAATCCTTAAAGCTCGTATGCAACATCACCGAGTCAACCTAACGGTCGTGACCACGGCTTCACCCACAATGCCTTATCCACTAACGGAGCAGATCTCTAATGCAATATAATGCCGGGGACGGACTCAATCGACCCGGAGGTTCCTCTTGAACCATGGAGACTCAAACCCCTCTCATTTGAGGGTTTCGTGCCCAAAAACTAGAAAGAAGAAGATGCTAAGCACGCATCCTAAAACCAAGAGGAGAAGTGTCGTTAACTTCCGACCCGTCTTCCTAGCCATGGAAACTTAGCCGGATGAAAACCTTCGCAACAGTCTTGCCTCCTCGGATCTGGACTCGGCTCGCGATTTGGAGAAATAAAGCTTCTCCAGCAGCTGGATTCACCTCCCTCATTTTATGTTTGTTTTAGCTTTTGGTAACCTAAATTTTGTTTTAATAAAATATGTTTGTTTTTCCCTCCTTATGTTGTCGTGAAATGCATGTGGGTGTCCCAAATTTACTCTTTTTTATCTTTATTTTTCTCTTTAATATGTGTGTGTGTGTGTGTGTCTATATGAGTTAGATTTGTTGTTTTATGTTTTCAAATCATCATTTTGGTTAGTTTAGTTTTTGATTTTCGCAAACTTGTTTGTAGTTATGATAGATTTTATTATCTTATCCCTTAGCTTTGTTTAGTTTTAATATTTTGTTTAAGTGTTTTTCTTCATCCTTATGAATTTATAAGTGTTTTTAAAAGTGTTTTATCTTTAGTTTTTATTTTTGTAAAACTTTTTGTTCTTTTACTTTTTCTTTGACTTTTTGAGCACTTTTATGAACTTATAAGAATGAAAATTTATTTGTTTTAATCTTGGTAGCACTTTGTTTTTTCTTTTAGTTGAAATCTTTTTTCCTTCTTTAACTTTTATTTTACCTTTTTATGCATTTTTTGCGAGATCTAGGGGCAGAAATGTAATCGTTTTTTTTTTCGATCACTTTATTTTTTTCTCGTTTTGTTTTATGTGTGAATGTATGAGTTAGGTTTTATTGTTTGCTTTAATTTCAAGTTTACTTCAATTCTGGTAGAGTGTGTGTGTGTGTGTGTGTTTGAGATAGCTTTTTTTGTTTTCCTTTACCGCTTTATTTTATTGCTTTCTTTAAATTATGTAGAGAGTGTGTGTATGAGATAATTTTTATTGCTTTCATTTTCCGCCTACTTGTTTGAGTAGGACTTGAATTATACAGCTTCCATTTCCCGCCTACTTGTTTGAATAAGACTTGCAATTTCCTGCTTACTCATTTGAGCATGACTTGAAATTTCCCGCCTACTTGTTTGAGTAGGACTTGCAATTTACTGTTTTAATTTCCCACCTACTCGTTTGAGTAGAACTTGTAATTTACCGCCTACTCGTTTGAGTAGGATTTGCAATTTAAATTATGTATTTTTCTTTTTTTGTAACATAGCTTTTTTCCTTTATTATGGCTTTGGTTGAGTGTGTGCATTCTCCTTTTTTGGTAAGCACTTCTCTGTCTAAGGTTATGATATTTCATGTCATATTTTTTTGTAACCCTTTAGCGCTTAGATTCGAACTCACACGTCAACAAACTCATAAGTCATCCCCATGCCGATGAGAGGCTAATCACTCTTAGCCCTCAGTATCAAAGAGCATTTGGACATAAAAAAACTTTTTAAATAATCAAAAGTCCTCTTTTTCATTCTAATTAAAGAGCTTAAGGTTTACCCCGGGTCTATGACGTGTAAAACCACACATAGATGTGTGGGCTCTATTTTCATTATCCATATGCTAGCTAGCTGAGAGGCCGTGCGTATGGACTAATGAGCCTTAGGTAGAAAGAGTTTTCACACTAAACCTCGAGAGAGGAGGTGCAGAATTCTTCTGGATTGGGTCCCCCAATAGCGGGGTTCTTAGCATAAAGCGGGCATTAAGAGGAATCCTTCGTCGAATGAGAGCTCGGTCGAATAGCCTTAATATTTAGGTGAGTAATAGCCCCACAGATAGGTGAGTTCAAACTTGTGGAACCTCCACGGCCAAGTTGCCTTTAATTAATTTGAAATTTTAGTTCTCTAGTTATATAAAGTAATTTTTGTCCTAACGTAATTCGATACCGAGCGTTATTTCTTCATCGACCTTTTCTAAGTCTATTTTTAGCTTTTTATTATAACCGTCCTAGTTAGTTAGTTAATCTGACACCTTTATTTTTCGGTAACGTAATAGTCCCTCCGGGAGGAGTAGAAATAATCAACCTTTCCCAGAAAATATACGACCTCGATATTCCCCATGAATATCATGTACTACTTGCGATATGTGCACTTGCCTCCTCTCGTTCCATCAACGAATTTCGACCACCGCATCACTAATTAAATAAAGGTTGTGTATCACGGAGGGCCTCAAGTTTTTGGTGCCGTTACCTGGGATTTTCCAAGCAGGCAGCCGACTTATTCGAAGTGGATGCCACTGCTCACTTAGCCCATCAAGTTGAAAGGCTGACAAAGTAGGTGGCAGAGATTTCTGTTGCCTCCTCCACTCTGCCTTGTGTATTCCCTCTAATGTCACTGTAGTCGAAGATTTCATAGACTACGTGTAACGCCCCGAAACTCAAAAGAGCGACGGTTGGCGTTTCAGGCCAAGTTTGGAACTTGGCAGGGGGCACACGGCCTGGGACACGGGCGTGTCCCATGGCATGTCTGGCTCGGGTCGACGATCTGGCTGAGAGGTCGACGAATTTTGGAGTCGACGATCGTCGAGAAGCGAACACGACCTGAGACACGGGTGTGTCCCAGGCCGTGTCCTTCACGGGTTGAAGCCGGGCTATGGCGTGGTTGTTACACGGGTCAGAACACGGGCCGTGTCGGGTAGTCACGGGCGTGTCAAATCCGACACAGATGTGTCGAGGACTCGTGTCCTTTACGGGACAATCTTGGACCTATGTCGATGGGAGAACACGGCTGGTAACACGGTCGTGTACCGGTTGACACGGGCGTGTCAGGCTCAACACGGGCGTATCGGGTTCCGGTGTACTTTTCGGGACACGTCAGTTTTGACGGCGAATGGGGAACACGGCTATTGACATTTGCATGTCACAGGCCGTGTTCGGCCCAGATTTTGGATTTCATTGGCGAATCATGGCTGTTCGTTTCCTTATTTTGGGATCTGATGGCTGTGGGTTGTTCTTGCTGGGTTATACCCAGGAACAGGGTTTCAAAGCCCTCATTTCTTTCACTTAGTCTCTTTCTAAAAATCTAGAGAGAGGGGAGAGCAAGGAAGAAGAAGGAGGCTAGATCCGGTCACAGGCGGAGCTTCGGAGCTCCAAATCGTGAGCCGACTTCAGATCTACGGAGGCAAGGAGATTGCGGTGTTTTTCATCCGCATAGATTTCCATGGCGCCGGGGAAAAATGCTAAGGTAACGATTATCAACCTAGGACATGTGAAGTCCTCTTTTGCTTTGCATAGGAAGCCCGCTCTCGCGAGTTTGGGGTGAGTTGAGGCGTCCCTTCGGGTAGACATGAATAGTCCCCGTTGTGTACATGTAGAGCCCGTAATCGAGAACGGATATAGGCATGATGTGTGAAGCCTACCCGGACAAGTTGGTCTGGATCAATGATGTTGCATTGCATGAATGGCTGGAGAAGATTCCGCACGAATGGTGGTTTTTAGGGTTTTCTACGCGGTAGATTGCAACAGGAAGCCTTGGGGATTAACTCCAAGGTGCACCCAGAAAACTGGGCAAATGCGTGATTTCTGCCAACATGGTGGCCTGGGAGCCAACTTTTACATAACTAGGTTATGTAAAGTGTGACATCGGATTGGAACTCAGGGAAGTTTGACACGCGCCCATGTCTTAAGGTGACAGGGCGGTGTAAGCAACGGGATAGGTGGAACTGTACCCGCTCTATATCATTCGAAAAAGAGACCTAAAGTTACTTGGCAACTTACCGTTGGCATAGATGGAGGTTCTTAGACAGTGGCCAGAAAGACTAAATGCTCACGAGATATTGCCATCCAAGGGGCGGTGGCGTGACTACTGTATTGAGCTGGTTCATCGAGAATGTGCCCTGAGAGCACGGGGTGTGTGGCCGTGCGTGTCTACACCTGTGATGTAGTGTTATTACTCTATACAACTTGGTTATGCTAACAAAGTGCAGGGAATGAGCATCGCCGCCCCGAGTTTGGGGGCAAGAACGTTATAATTTGGTCAGCATAGCTGACCGTTACCTTTGTTTACCACCGTTGCGGTGGATTGTTACTTGCAGGTGCTGCAGAGCCGAGCGGTAAATAGTGGGCTAAAGCCCAAGTTGCTGAGCTTGCCCTCAAGGGCCTAAATATTGAGTGTTTACTTGCTTTACTCATGTGTGACCGGCCTGCGTGCTGAGGTTTGCAAAACATGTAATTTGAGAAAACAATTATAAGGCCTTAAGGCCAGTGTACTTGTGTATTATACCTTCATTCCTATTGTTTTGAGTAGTGGACATTCATGTTTGGTTGGGTTCTTTATTTTGCAACTTGTAAAATTGCTTCCACTAGAATGACTCTGTGTAGGACGTTAGTTATTGGTTGGATGGTTTCCATTAAGTAACCGCCTGATCTGTCTGTGGTATGTGGCGTCGGGCCCCAGCCGGACCTACTGCTATATGCTATGCGACGGATAGGGGGTGTTACAATTTTGTATCAGACTACTGGTTTTGGTCACAACTTAAATGAATTCGTGGGCGAATTCTTTTAAGGGGTGGTGAGCACATGTGTGTGCGTCATCGTTATAACATCAAAAGAACTCATGAATGTCCACTTAGGAATGAAAATACATGTATTTGAGGAACTTGCTTGTTCCTATAATTGTTTTTTTGAAATTTTGTTTGGACGCTTAACGGTGTTTTGTACAACTATAGGTGACCAGAAGTGGTGCTGGGCCGTCAGAATGCCCAGTTTCTGAGGCTAGCAGCGCCCCAAATGATTCTCCTGCAGCACCTCCATCGGCTGAGACCATACGATTTGTGGTCGAAGCTGTGTTTGTCATGATCAATGCGCAGCCTGCAAGGCAAATGCAGCAACCCGCTCCTGCGATGTAGTAGGTACCGCTTCAAGCGGCTGAGCCAAGGAGGGTGGAGCAGGTAGTGGTGGAGCCTCTGATGCCTAGGAGAGCAAATGAAATACAACTCAAGCATGTTATGGGCTTCAATCCTCCTGTGTTCTCGGGGTTGGGAACACCGTCCCAAGCTGAAGATTGGCTCTCTCGAGTGAAGAGAGTCTTGATAACGATGGAGACGGAGGAGTGGCAGATGACCACTGTAGCTACGTTCCTTCTGGATGGTGATGCTAGGTTGTGGCAGAAAGGTTTGGAGCTACATCACTTGAGGGGTAGGCAAATTGTGGACGTCTCGATGGAGGAGTTCTCGAGACTATTCTTGGCAAGGTACCTCCCTTCGGCTCAGAGGATAGCATTGGAGAACGAGTTCCAGAGGTTGGTGCAAGGAGAGAGTAGCGTGGATATGTATCTCCACGAGTTTACTCATTTGGGTCGGTATGCTAGCTCCACATTCGCGGATGAGGAGCGCAAGACGAACCGTTTCTACGAAGGTCTGAGAGATGACTTGAGGCTACTGCTCTCGGGGCCTATGACGCAGGTCCTCTTGACCCTGGTCAACACGACCCGGTCTTTTGAGAAGGACTTGAAGAATGTACAAGCGAAGAAAAGCTTTGGTGATAAGAAGAATGAGTTCAAGGTGCTGACTACCTCAAAGTCCGCGTACCAAAGGTGGCCTTAGAATGCTAGGTCTTCGTGTCCATCCACTTCTTTCGGTGCTTCTGGGGCGACTACGGGTCGAATCCCGGGCGCATGTTACACTTGTGGAAAGCCGGGGCACTTTGCCCGTGACTTTTGGAGCGGACGTCCCAAGTCCGAGAGGAAGCCGGGAGCAACTTATTAAGAGAAGGGCACAACGGTGGAGTCAACCACGTCCCATTATGCTCCGGCTCAACCAAGGGTTTATAATCTTTTCCAACAGGAGGTCATTAAGCAAGCAGATGTGGTGACAGGTACAGTTTAATTTATAGCAAGTTAATTGTTAAATGCTTGTTATGAGCGTGTTACCTTACCACTGCTTGTTTAGGATTTGTTTTAATTTGTGAGAATCCGGCGAGAGCACTCTTTGATACGGGAGCTTCGTACTCCTTTTTTTTTGAAGGATTCATATCGTGTATCAGAGTACCTTCTTCGATGGTGAAGGACAAACTGGACGTGTTGTTTCCTAATGGGTCTTCGATGCGCGCAGATAGAATCTGTGGTGTTAAGATTCGTATCGGGAGTCAAGAATTCGATTTGCAATCATCGTTACTACCGTTGGTGGAGTTTGACGTGATATTTGGCATGGACTAGCTCTCGGAGCAGCAAGCCTAAATTGATTGCGATCGCAAGGAAGTCAAGTTGGGAACAGGTTGTGAGACGACTTTTACGGTCTTGAAAGGGTCGAGCAAGACTTTGATGTCTGCTCTTTAGGTGGTAAAGGCGGTTCGTGCCGGAGCAGAGCTAATTTTCATGCTAGTGGAGGTTGCAAAGCCTAAGCCTACATTGGATAGTATTTCAGTGGTAGCTGAGTACCCTAATGTGTTCCCTGCCGATATTCCTAGAGCCCCGCCTCAACGGGAGATAGATTTCACGATTGAGCTAATGTCAGGTGCGAAACCTGTGTCACGCTCTCCGTATCGGCTAGCGCCTATGGAAATGGCGGAGCTGAAGGTGCAACTTCAAGAGTTGTTAGAGCAAGGCTATTTGCATCCAAGTTCGTCGCCTTGGAGCACACTGGTCCTCTTTGTTAAGAAGAAGGACGGAAGCTTGAGACTTTGTATCGATTATCGAGAACTGAACAAGCTAACAGAGAAGAACAAGTACCTGATGCCAAGGATTGATTATCTGTTTGATCAGTTAGTCGGGTCGACGGTGCGCTCAAAATTGGATCTCAAGTCCGGTTATTATCAACTGAGGATAAGGGAGAGTGATATCCCTAAGATACCTTTTAGTATGAGGTACGGGGATTACGAGCTTACGGTCATGCCGTTTGGGCTGATGAATGCGCCGTCTGTGTTCATGGATTTGATGAACAGGACTTTCAGGTAGTACTTGGACCATTTTGTGATCGTCTTTATCGACGACATATTGGTGTACTCGCAGTGTGAGGAGGATCACTTCAAGCATCTTCATTTGGTTTTGGAGATGCTGAGGAGGAATCAATTGTATGCCAAGCTCTCCAAGTGCAAGTTTTGGCTGTCTTCAGTAGCATTCCTTGGTCATATACTCAATGGAGAGGGCATTGCGGTGGATCCGGCAAAGATTATTGCGATACGAGAGTGGCCTGTGCTTTCTACGGTAGCGGAAGTCTGGAGTTTTTTGGGCCTTGCCGGCTATTACAGGTGCTTCGTGGAGAGCTTTTCACGGATAGCATTATCCCTCACGACTTTGACGAGGAAGTAGCAGAAGTTCGTTTGGATGACAGAAGTGCGCACGAGCTTTTGAGGAGTTGAAATGTCGGTTGACTATGCCGTCTGTGCTGAGTTCGCCGAGTGGGACCGAAGGTTTTGAGATCTACAACGATGCTTCGGACAGTGGACTGGGTTGTATCCTACTACAGCATGGAAGTGTGATAGCATATGTCTCGCGATAACTGAAAGTGTACGAGAGGAATTATCCGGTCCATGACTTGAAGTGAGCGGCCGTGATTTTTTCCATGAAGCTGTGGAGACACTACCTGTATGGGGTGAATGTCAATATCTATACCGACCACAAGAGTCTGAAATATTTGTTGGATCAAAAAGATCTGAACATGCGGCAGCGTAGATGGATGGAGTTCCTGGGGGTCTATACATTCAAGATCCATTACGTTCCTGGGAAATGTAAAGCGGTTGCGGATGCGTTTGGTTCGGGAGTTGGAGGAGTTGGAGTTCTCTTGCGTAGACAAGCAGTCAAGTGCTGAAGCGCTATTGAACTGGACTGAAGTTCAGTGCGACCTAGCTGATCGGATTTGACAGGCTTTGGATATGGATGTCTGCCTGAAGCAACTCATGATAGAGGCTTTGGATGTGTCAAATTTCCAATTCGTTGTTGAGGATGGATTACTTTGGAAAGACAGTCGTCAGTGCATCCCGAATGTGGGAAATTTCAGGGTGGAATTGTTGTACGAGGCGCATCATACCTAGTGATTCACTCGAGGAGAACGAAGATTTACCGCGATGTGAAGAAACTGTTCTGGTGGCCAGGACTGAAGAAGGATGTGGCACTGTACGTGGTGAAGTGTCAAACTTGCGCCATGGTGAAGGCGGACTGCCAAAAGACGGGAGGATTCTTGAACTCCTTGCCTATTCCAGAGCGGAAGTTCGACGACATTACTATGGACTTTGTGCACAGGTTGCCAAGGTCGCAGAAGGGGAACGACGCCATTTGGGTGGTCGTAGATCATCTAACGAAGGTGTCGCACTTCATTCCGCATAGGAAGGATGATCCCATGGAGAAACTGGCGAAGTTATATGTGGATAACTATATGCTATGCGACGGATAAGGGGTGTTACACTACGTGGGAAGTTCGTTTCGACCTTCCTTCAACCCAACAACAACTCTTATAGTAACCACTATAATCCTGGTTGGAGGAGCCACCCCAACTTCTCATGGAGCAATGCGAACAACGCGCAGCGCCCACCTAATTCTCTTGCACCCATATTTCCGCCACCTCCCCCTCTTCCAAAACCCTCTCTTATGGAGGAAACGTTTTCTAGATACATTGCGTACAATGAGTCAAATATCGGAACATCACCGGATCTCTAAAAAACTTAAAATTACAGGTTGGACAGCTGGCACGGATTATGTCCGAGCGTGTGATTGGGGCACTGCCAGGGAATACGGACCCCAACCCTCGAGAAAATTTCCAATAAATCGGAAGTCTTCAAATCGCTCATAAGATTTTCCATTTGAGCAAATTTCTCTTTCACATTTAAGCAATTTTGTGGAAAATTTTTGATTTGAAAGGGATTAACCCATCTTTCTGCGCACATAAGATTATCCTTAACGATAATTGTCGTAAAATGATTCAGACGTAGTGGCGTCTAAACCCAAACATGAAAGACGTCATTAAAGCCGATATCATAAAATTAATAGATGCGGGGATTATTTATCCTATTTCGGACAGTGCATGAGTTTGTCCCATTCATGTGATTCCCAAGATGGGCGGTCTTACCATAATGGAAAATGAGCATAATGAACTCATCCAACTCATACTGTTATAGGTTGGAGGGTGTGCATTGATTATACAAAACTAAATGATGTCACCCGTAAGGACCATTTCCCATAACCGTTTTTAGACAAAATTCTGGAGCATTTTTCTGGGCATCCATACTTTTATTTTCTTGATGGTTTATCGGGGTTTTTCCAAATCCCCATTTCCCCTGATGGCCAAGCAAACTTTTACCTGCTCGTTTGGCACCTTCGCATACCAAAGGAAGCCATCTAGCCTATGCAATGTGTCGGCTACATTCCAAAGATGTATGTTGGCGAACTTTGTCGAGCTGGTAGGAGACATTATGGAAGTCATTATGGATGAATTCTCTATTTTCAGATGATCATTCACGACTTGTCTTAGTAATTTATATCTTGTCCATCGATGTGTGGACACACATCTCGTTTTAAATTGGGAAAACTGCAACTTTGTGGTTCGAGAAGGTTTGGTTCTCGAACATAAGATTTCGTCTAAGGGGATGAAGATCAATAAGGCCAAGCTAAAAATTATCGAAAAGCTTCCCTCGCCTTATAACATAAAATCTATTAGAAGTTTCTTAGGACATGCGGGCTTTTATTAGCGTTTCATTCAAGATTTCTCTAAAATAAAATTTTGTCTTTAGTGGCGAATACGAGTACGCTTTTAATTTTATAAAACAAAACTTATCAATTCACCCATTTTAGTGGCGCCCGATTAGTCCCTTTCGTTCAAAATTTTGTGCAAAGCTAGTAATTTTGATGTAGGTGCCGTTCTTTACCAACGAATAAACAAATATTTTCATCCTATTTATTACGCAAGCAAGACACTCACTTCCTCACAAGGAAATTACACGACAACGGAAAGGAACTTTTAGCCGTCGTTTTTGCATTCTATAAGTTTCGCTCGTATATAACGCTATCTAAAGTTATCGTATTTTCGACCACTCCGCCTTAAAATATTTTTTAGCTAAAATGGACGCCAATCCCCGCCTTCTTCGATGGATCCTCCTCATTCAAGAGTTTGATTTGGAGATTCGAGATAAGAAGCGCACGAAAAATTTAGTCGTCGATCACCTCTCCCATTCAGAAAATACGGGTGTGGAAGCGCTCATCGAATCTGACATAAATGATAGATTTCCCGAGGATCTCCTCCTAGCCATAAATGTTATTTCGTCTTCCCCGCCTTGGTTCGCAGATTTCGCGAAGTATTTACTTGCGCGGGTGCTCCCAAGAGATATTTCGAGCCAGCAAAAGAGGAAATTCTTTTCTAACTTTAAAAATGTCTTTTGAGAGGACACTTTTCTTTTCCATATCTATTCAGACCAGGTGGTGCGAAGTTGCGTCGTGGGTGTGGAGTGTACGCAAATACTTAGGCAATGCCACGAGGGTCTGGCTGGTGGGCATTATCAAGATAACCGAACTGCGAGGAAGGCACTGAAAGTGGGCTTCTTTTGGTCCACTCTATTCAAAGATGCTCAAAATTTTGCGCTCACCTGCGATAGATGCCAGCGGTCGGGTAACATCTCTCATCACGACGAGATGCCCCAAAATTTATTTTTAGAGTGTGAAGTCTTCGATTTGCAGGGCAACGATTTTGTTGGCCCCCTACTGTCGTCTTTTAAAAATAATTATATTTTAGTGGCGGTTGACTACGTATCGAGGTGGGCGGAAGCGCAAGCTCTCCCCACCAACGATGCACGGTCGTCGTTACCTTTTTAAAAAACTATTTTCTCGCTTCTGCACACCTCGCGCTATTGTGAGCGATAGGGGAACGCATTTCTGTAACGCCTAAATCACTAAGAAGTTAGTTAAATACGGAGTCACTCACAAACTTGCCACCCCCTACCACCAGAAAACACTTGGCCAAGTTGGGGTAGTAAATCGAGAGATTTAACATATATTAGGAAAAACCATTTTGCTTAATAGGAAAGATTCATCTGTCAAACTCGACGATGCATTGTGGCTGTTTCGTATGGCATACAAAACAACAATTGGTTCTATGTCGTATCGAATAGTCTATGACAAATTGTGCCATCTCCCCGTCAAACTAAAACATCGCACACTTTGGTCTTTAAAATACATAAATCTTGACGCTAACTTACCCGCTCAAAATAGAAAACTGCAACTAAATGAGCTCGATGAATGACATGCAAACGTAATTCGATACCTAACGTTATTTCTTCATCGACCTTTTCTAAGTCTATTTTCAGATTTTTTTTTCTTATAACCGTCCTAGTTAGTTTGTTAATCCGACACCTTTATTTTTTGATAAGATAACAGTCACTCCGGGAAGTGTAGAAATAGTAAACACGCACCGGGATATATACGACCTCGATATTCACCCCGAATATCATGTACTACTTTGAAAGGTGCACTTGCCTCCTCTTGTTCCCTCCACGAATTTCGACCCCTGCATCACTAAATAATAAAGGTCGTGCGTCGTAGAGGGCCATCAAGTTTTTGGTGTCGTTACCGGAGATGTCCCAACAGGCATTCAGCCTATTCGAAGTGGATGGCACTGCTCACTTAGCCCTTAAAATTGAAAGGCTGAAAAATCATGTGGCGGAGATTTCTGTTGCCTCCTCCACTCCGCCTTGTGGATTCCCTCTAATGTCAGTGTAGTCGAAGTGTTCGTAGATTACGTGGGAAATTCGGGTCAACATTCCTTCAACCCAACAATAACCCTTATAGTAACCACTTTTATCAGGGTTGAAGGAACCACACCAACTTCTCATGGAGTTATGTGAATAATGCGCAGCGCCGCCTAATTCTCTTGCGCCTGGATTTTCGCCACCTCCCCTTCTTCCAAATTCCTCTCTTATGGAGGAAAAGTTTTCCAGATACATTACGTACAATGAGTCAAATATTAGGAACATCATCGGATCTCTAAAAATCTTAGAACTACAGTTTGGACATCTGACATGGATGATGTCCAAGCATGTGCTCGGGGCATTGCCGAGGAATACAGTGCCAACCCTTGGGAAACTATCCAATAAATCGGATGTCTCCGAATCGCTTATAAGATTTTCCATTTGAGCAAATTTGTCTTTCGCATTTGAGCAATTGCATGGCAAATTTCTGATTTAATAGGGATTAACCCCTCTTTTTGCACCCATAAGATTTTCCTTAACGATAATTGCCGCAAAATTATTCAGCCGCATCAGCGTCTTAACCCAAACATGAAAGACGTCATTAAATCCGATATCATATGGATTATTTACCCTATTTCAGACAGTGCATGGGTTAGTCCCATTCATGTTGTTCCCAAGAAGGGCGGTCTTTCCATAGTGGAAAATGAGCATAATGAACTCATACCAACTCGTACTATTATGGGTAGGAGTGTGTGCATCGATTATATAAAACTAAATGATGCCACTAGCAAGGACAAATTCCCACTAACGTTTTTTGACTGATTTCTGGAGCATTTATCCAGTCATCCATGCTTTTGTTTTCCGGATGGTTTATCGGGGTTTTCCAAATCCCCATTTCCCCCGATGACCAAGGGAAAACAACTTTTATGTGCTCGTTTGGCACCTTCGAAAACTGAAGGAAGCCATTTGGCCTCTGCCATGTGACGACTACATTCCAAAGATGTATGTTGGCGAACTTTGGCGAGTTGGTAGGAGACATTATGGAAGTCTTTATGGATGATAACTTATGATTCGAGATGGTTTGGTTCTCAACCATAAGATTTCATCTAAGGGATGAATATTGATAAGGACAAGGTAGAAATTATCGAAAACCTTCCCCCGCCTTCTAACGTAAAGTCTATGAGGAGTTTCTTAGGCCATGTAGTGTTTTATAGGCGTTTCATTCAAGATTTTTCTAAAATAACAAAGCCGCATACTCGGCTCCTGAAAAAGAAATCAAATTTTGTATTTAGTAGCGAATGTGTGTCCGCTTTTAATTTTATAAAACAAAACTTATCAATTCACCCATTTTAGTGGCGCCCGATTTGTCCCTTAAGTTCGAAATTTTGTGCGACTCTAGTGATACTGCCGTAGGTGTCATTCTTGTCCAACAAATAAAGAAATATTTTCATCCTATTTATTACGATAACAAGACGCTCACTTCTGCACAAGTAAATTACAGGACAATGAAAAATGAAATTTTAGCAATCATTTTTGCATTTGATAAGTTTCGCTCGTATACAACGCTATCTAAAGTTATCGTATTTACTGACCACTCCGCCTTAAAATATTTATTAGCTAAAATAGACACCAAGCCCCCCCTACTTCGATGTTTCCTCCTCCTACAAGAGTTTGATTTGGAGATCCGAGATAGGAAGGGCGTGAAAACTTTAGTCGTCGATCACCTCTCCCATTCAGAAAATCTGGGCGCAGAAGCGCTCGTCGAATTTAACATAAATGACAGATTCCCTGAGGAACGCCTACTAGCCATAAATACTATCTCATCTTCCCCGCCTTGGTTCTCAAATTTTGCGAACTATTTAGTTGCGCGGGTGCTCCCAAGAGACATTTCGAGCCAGCAAAAAAAATAAATTCTTTTCTGACTTGAAAAATTTCTTTTGGGAGGACCCTTTTCCCTTTTGTATCTACGCGGACCAGGCGGTTCGAAGATGCGTCGCGGGTGTGGAGTGCGTGCAAATACTTAGGCACTGCAATGAGGGACTTGCTGGTGGGCATTATCAAGGTAACCGAACTGCGGGGAAGGCACTGGAAGCGGGCTTCTTTTGGCCCACTCTATTCAAAGACGCTCACAATTTTGCACGCTCCTACGATAGCTACCAACGGTCGCGTAACATCTCTCATCACAATGAGATGCCCCAAAATTTATTTTTAGAGTGCGAAGTATTCGATTTGTGGGTCATCACTTTTGTTGGCCCCTTACCTCTGTCTTTTAAAATAATTATATTTTAGTGGCTCTCGACTACGTATCGAGGTGGGCGAAAGCACAAGCTCTCCCCACCAATGATGCCCGATGTCATCGTTATCTTTCTTAAAAAACTATTTTCTCTCTTCGGCACACCTCGCGCTATTGTGAGCGATAGGAGAATGCATTTCTGTAACGCCCAAATGGCTAAGACATTAGCTAAATACAAAGTCATATACAAACTTGCCACCCCCTACCACCTGCAAACAAGTGTCCAAGTTGAGGCTGTAAATCGAGAGATTATGCATATATTAGAAAACCATTTTGCTTAATAGGAAAGATTGGTCCGTCAAACTTGACGATGCATTGTGGGCATCGTACACCATACAAAACCACAATTGGTTGTACTCTGTATTGATTAGTCTATGGAAAAGTGTGTCATCTCCCCGTAGAACTAGAACATCACGCACTTTGGGCTTTAAAACTCATAAATCTCGACACCAACTTACCCGCTCAAAATAGAAAACTTCAACTAAATGAGCTCGATGAATAGTGTGCAAACGTTTACGAGAGCAATAAGTTCTATAAGAAGTATTCTAAGTTTTATCACGATTGAAAAATCAAGCCCCAAATTATCGTCCTTCTTTATAATTCACGTCTTAGGCTTTTTCTGGGTAAACTAAAATCACGATGGTCCAACCCCTTCAAAGTTGAAGAGTTTTGGCCATATGAGACCGTACTCATCTCCCACCCGGAAAAAGGTTTGTTTAAAGTAAACGGTCATCGTTTAAAATTATATATAGAGGGCGATCTAGTGGGCAGTAATAACGAAACCATAACCATCCTCGAAATATAAATCTGCCAAAATAGTCAAGATATATGACTATAAATGAAGCGCTCCTAGGAGGCACCCCATGTATATCTTTTTTGATATTTCTTTATTTTCTCTTTGTTGTATTGTTCTTAACAATGCAGGGTTTCTAATCGGGCCTCCCCGAACACGTTTCAGGGAAGTTTATACCCTCCCTCTTTTTTTTGTATAGATCACATTTTATTTCTTTTTTTCCTTGTACTTACATTGCAACATTGGGGACAATGCTGGAATTAAGTGTGGGGGAATTTGTTTTCGTGCTTTCTTTTTTGCACTTCTATTTTCTACACTCCTAAAAATTTTAAAAATAAAAAAAATGAAAACAAAACAAAACAAAAAAAATTATAAAATGAAAACTCCAAAAGTAATTTTTGTTTTATCATCAAAAATTTCAAAAAAATTATAAAACAAAAATTCTAAAAAATATTTAGTTTGACTTTGTAAATATTCTTTGTAAATATTCTCTATAAATATTTTTGTAAATATTTTTGTAAATATCCTTTCTCTCACATCTTTGTAAATATTTCCTCTTTCCTCTCTTGTAGATATTTGATAATATCTTAAAAAAATAAAAAAAAATTATAAAAAAAAGAGTTCCAAAAAAAATCTTTTATGCATCATTCTTTAGTATGCATATATTAAAGAAATAATTTCAAAATCCAAAAAAGTTAATAACTCTAAAAATTCCAAAAAAATAAATAAAAGGTAAAATTATCAAATTGATCCCTAAACTTTGGAAACTTTTTCAAATCAGTCCCTAAACTTTCAAATGATTCAAATAAGTCCTTAAACTATTAAAAATAGTACAATGAACCTACCCTCATAGGGACCAATTTGAGATTACTTTGAACTGATTTTAATAGTTTAGGGACCTATTTGAATCATTTGAAAGTTTAGGGACTGATTTGAAAAAGATCCCAAAGTTTAGGGACCAATTTAATAATTTTGCCTAAATAAAATAAAAATCCAAAAAAAGATAAAAAATCAAAAATACAAAAAAAGATGATAACTCTAAAAATCCCAAAAAAATTATTATGAGATAAATAAATCGAATATACTATTCTTACCTTTTTTGCTATCCAAAAATCTTATTGTGAGCTTATTTATATGCAGATTTTATTAATTCTTTGTTTATTATTTGTTTATTAATCGGAGATTGATAAATTTAAATATCTAGGATTAAGTTTTAAAGAACTTATGTTTTTTCTAAAGACAGTGACTTGTTTTAGACAGTACTTATAACTTATCTAAAATTGAGGCCTGTGTATTATGTTGGAAAAAACAACTATAGAATTATATTGTTTTTACTTCAAGCTTTTTGAAACACCGGAACGTTCAATTTATCAAAGTTGCTCTCAAATTTTTTTTTATTAAATTCTAGTTTTCTTTTTGAAAAAAGAACCTATCTCCCCATATTTATCATGTCTTACTTGGCATGAAATAATTTTACCCTTAAAATAACCTATGACAGTGGTAATAAGATTTCATTCCATAAACATAGGTATCCAATATCTTTAAAATATTATATGTTACATTATAAGAGGATAAAATTCATTACTCATATACATATACATTGGGTTATATGTAGTCGTTCCAAAATTATATGTTAGGGAAAATAATATTTTATTTTCCTAAATATCCACATTCAAACAAAACAATTCATTAGAGGTTTGAGAAAAAAAATACCTCACCTCTAAAACTAAAGCTTTCTTCATACACAACAACAACCGCCACAGTCATATTCAATGATTCTAGACTTAATTTAAAAATCTTTTTGAGAGCATAATTTTAAATTTTATTATTTCCTTTAAACTCTTATAAGCTAAAACTTTCTATAATTTCAATCTATTTTTATTAGCTAATGATTACAATTTTTGCTTGTTATTTGGTTACTTCAAAATTTTTTTTGACCAAAACATTCCTCTATTTAAATCATTTTCATGCTTTAGGACTTAAACTCTTATACCCCTAATATTTATTTTGATCACTCTTTCAATTAATTCAAGCGGTAGCTAAAATTATAATTTCTTTCAAATACCTTATAAGTATTTCTCCAATTTTTGCTCTAGAATAACAAAAGCTTAAGTATGGGGGTATTTGACAAGTTGCAAATATTTGTATTTTTCATTACTTTATTTAGCTTATTTTAGTTTATTTTCGTTGTTTTTAGTTACTTTTGTTCAATAAAATGTTCCTTTTTTGTATATAGTCTTCTAACTCAGCTTTATTCACCTTTCATAAAAATTTTGCAGAAAAAGTTGAAAAATCCAAAGTACACGCCTATGACCTGACTGTCATGCCCGTGATCGGGCCATGTTACTTAAATTATAGTGGAAAGTTGTTGCTTGTAATGAATAAAAACAAGTCATGCCCGTGTCTCAATTGACACACCCGTGTCGGCCCACTCAATTCTTCCAGCCCGTCAGCCACTCAATGCTTCCAGTCAACCACTCAATGCTTCCAGACTTGACACTCAATGCCTCCAGTAGACTCGACACTCAATGCCTCCAGCAAGACAAGCACTCAATGCCTCGAACACGACCGTGACCTTCCCGACATGCCTGTAACTGCCACGTGTCACTTCCAAGCAGAGTCTTTAGCTTATCCAGCAATCCAAACCAGCTCGTCAGCCAGTAATGCCCCCAATAGCCCGTGACGGTCGAACACACCAGTGACCAACGCGTGGATTTCCAGAGGCTTCCAGAATTTCGATCACTTTGTTTTTTTCTCGTTTTGTTGTGTGTGTGAGTGTATGAGTTAGGTTTTATTGTTTGCTTTCATTTCAAGTTTACTTCAATTCTTTTAGAGTACGTGTGTGTATGAGATACCTTTTTCTATTTTCCTTTACCGCTTTCTTTTATTGCTTTGTTTAAATTATATAGAGTGTGTGTGAGAGATAATTTTTATTGCTTTTATTTTCAGCCTACTTGTTTGAGTAGGACTTGCAATTTACAGTTTTCATTTCATGCCTACTTATTTGAGCAGGACTTGTAATTTCCCGCCTACTCATTTGAGCGGGACTTGTAATTTCGATCTACTTGTAATACCCCCTATCCGTCGCATAGCATATAACAGTAGGTCCGGCCGGGGCCCGACGCCATATACCACATACAGACCAAGTGGTTACTCAATGGAAACCATCCAACCAATCCAATGTCCTACACAAAGCATTCTAGCAGAAGCAGTTTTATAAGTTGCAATTAAAAGAACACAGCACAAATAGCATGAATGTCCACTAAACAATCCCAAAGGAATGAAGTACAAATACACAAGTACTAGCCTTAAGGCCTTACAAATTGTTTCCTTCAAAATTAAATGTTTTCAAACCTCGGCACGCAGGCCGGCCATACATGAATAAAGAAAACATCCAAACTTTAGGCCTTCGAGGGCCGGCACAGCAACTCGGGCTTTAGCCCGCTATTGACCATTTGGTCCAGCAGCACCTGCAAGCAACAAACCACCGCACAGTGGCAAACAAAAGCAACGATCAGCAATGCTGACAAAATTATAACGATCTCACCCCCAATTCGGGGCGGCGTGCTCCTTCCCTGCAGTTTATTAGCATAACCAAGTAGTATATAAATATATATTGTATCACAGGCGCTGGCACGCACGGCCACACATCCAGCACACTCAGGGCACATTCTCGGTGAACCGGTCAATGTCATGTCAATTTAAGCCATAGACACCCCGGTCTCACCACCGTCACTTTGACGGCCAAACAATGAGCATTTTGTCTTCCCAGCATGGGTCACGTCAATTTAAGCCATAGACCGCCGAAGACCCTCATTTGTGCCAACGACTCTAACCAAACGACATAGAACGGGTACGGTTCCATCTAACCCGTGCTCACATCGCAACGACAATTTAAGCCATATGCGCAGGTCAAACTTCTCCGAGTCCCGTTTCCGTCACAAACTTCACATAACCCGGTTATGTTCAAGTTGGCTCCCAGGCCACCATGTTGGCAGAATCACGCATCTGCCTAGTTTTCTGGGTGCACCTTTGGGTTAATCCCCAAGGCTGCTTGTTGCAATCTACCACGTAGAAAAACCCGAAAACAAACATTCGCACGGAGTCTTCTACGGCCATTTATGCAATGCAACATCACCGATCCAGACCAACATGTCCGGATAGGCTTCACACATCTGCCTATGTCCGTTCTCGATTACAGACTCTACACAATGGGGACTTCACATATTTACCCGAAAGAACGCCTCCAACTCACCGCAAACTCGCGATAGCGGGCTTCCTATGCAAAATAAGAAGAGCTTCATATGCTCAAGAAGAGAATCGTTACCTAGCGTTCTTCCTTGGCGCCATGGAAATGTAAGCAGATGAAAAGCACCGCACTCTCTTTGCCTTCGTAGATCCAAAGTCGGCTCGCGATTTGGAGCTCCGAAGCCCCTCCAAGGACTGGATCTAGGTTTCTTCTTCCTCCTTCGCTCTCTCTTCTCTCTAGAACTTAGACAGAGAACCAGCGGCTTAAGAATAAGGGTTTTAAAACGCTGTACACAGGTATATCCCAATCGGATTAACCACCAGCCGTCGGATCCCACAAAAGGGAAATGCAAGGCTACGATCCAGGTCAGACCTAGACAAATGGGGTTAGGCACCGCACAGTTCACCAATCCGGAGCAAGACACGTCCGCGACCAATCAAATTGTGTCGGGACATTTAGTCAAGATCCCGCCAAAACCTCTGTATCGACACTCCGCGTCGACACTCCGCGTCGACAGAGTCAAACACGCCCCAATCGCCCCGCGCTCGACGATCGTAGAGCCGAGATCGCTGAACGCTGCCAAATCGTCGAATAGAGTTCCCTGACAAAATCGTCGAACACAGCCAGATCGTCGAACGCAGCCAGATCGTCGAACACAGCCAGATCATCAAACGCAGATCCCTGGCAAAATCGTCGAACGCAGCCAGATCGTCGAACACAGATCCCTGGCAAATCCTCGAATGCAGATTGCTGGAAAATCGTCGAACGTAGACTTTGGCTAAATCGTCGAACGCAGATTGCTGGAAACTCGTCGAACGGTCATGACATGCTCGTGACAACCAGCCATGTACGCTGTTCGACGATCGTCGACCCAAGATTATCGAACGCTGGCCAGATAGACGAACGGACACGATACGCCCTGGGACACGCCCGTGTTCCAGGCCTTGTACCCCCTGCCAAATACCAAATTTGGCCCAAAACGCCTCATGTTGCTCTTTTGAGTTTCAGGGTGTTACAGCTCTCCCTCTCTTAAAAGAATTTCGTCCACGAAATTACATAAAGGAAAGATAAGTACAAAACTAAAATTTGTACCTGAGCGGAACAACTCCGGGTACTCGTCAAGCATAGTCTGCTCTCGTTCCCAAGAGTGCTCTTCTTGGCCGCAATTGTCCCAACGGACCTCGACCATCCTGATCTCTTTATTGCATAGCCGCTTGACCTCTAAGTCCTCAATCCGCACGGGCTTGACCTTTGTCGTCAACCCACTATCCACCGGCACTTGATCAACCGCGATCACTTGCGAAGGCTCTAGCACCGCCTTCCGAAGCACCGATATGTGGAATACATCGTGTAAACCATAAAGCTCCACTGATAGCATCAACCGATAAGCCTCTTCGCAATCCGCTCCAGAACCTCAAACGACCCAAGGTACCTCGGGCTTAGCTTTTTCAAGCGCCGCACCGGCGAGATACCCTTGAACGGCTTGATCTTTAAGTACACCCAATCGCCCACAGCGAACTCCACGTTCATGTGCTTGGCATTATAGTACTTCGCCTGACAATCTTGAGCGATTAGCAACCTCTCCCGAATGATTCACACCAATGAAGTAGCATCTTCCACCTCTTGACGCTTGTACAACTTTGACTCACACGTTTCTGACCAAGACAATGGCGTGTGACATATACTACCATAAAGGGTATCGAAGGGCGCCATTTGAATACCCGTTTGGTATCTGTATTGTACGCAAACTCCACCAAATAAAGGTGATCCTCCCATTGCTTCCCGAATTCCAGGACACACATGCGAAGCATGTCCTCCATTGTCCTATTGACCCTCTCGGTCTGCCCATCCGTTTGCGGATGAAAGGCTGTGCTAAAACTCAACTTTGTTCCCAACATTTGCTACACCAGCCTCCAATCATTCGACGTGAACCTCCCATCTCAGTCACTCATGATGTTGCGGGGCACACCGTGAAGCCGTACTATGTTATCCACATATAACTTCGCCAATTTCTCAACCGGATCATCCTTCATATGCGGAATGAAATGCGACACCTTCGTTAAACGATCTACGACCACCCAAATGGCATCGTTCCCCTTTTGCAACCTTTGCAACCCATGCACAAAGTCCATAGTGATGTCATCGAACTTCCACTCCGAAATTGGCAAGGATTTCAAGAATCCTCCCTGCTTTTGGCACTCTGCATTCACCAAGGCGCAAGTTTGGCACTTCGCCATGTACAGCGCCACATCCTTCTTCAGTCCTGGCCACCAGAACAGTTTCTTAACATCGCGGTACATCTTCGTGCTCCTCGGGTGAATTGAATACTTGGTATGATGCGCCTCATACAACAATTCCACCCACAAATTGCCCACGCTTGGGACGCACAGACAACCGTCTTTCCAAAGTAATCCGTCCTCCACAACGAATTGGGAATTTGACCCATCCAGAGCCTCTATCATGAGTTGCTTCATGTGGATATCCACATCCAACGCCTGCCGAATCCGATCAGCCAGGTCATATTGGACTTCAGTCCAATTCAACAATGCTTCAGCACTTGACTGCTTGTCTACACAAATGATCTCCATCGCCTCCAACTCCCGAACCAACCGCTCGTCATGGATCGACAGCCAATTAGCTTGAGCTGGGGTTCGGCCACTTAACGCGTCCGCAACCGCATTGCCATTACCAGGCACGTAATGGATCTTAAACATATAGTCCCCCAGGAACTCCATCCATCTACGCTGCCGCATATTCAGATCTTTCTGATCTAGCAAATATTTCAGGCTTTTATGGTCGGTACAAATATCGACATTTACTCCATACAAGCAGTGTCTCCATAGCTTCAAGGCAAAAATCACGGCCGCTAACTCCAAGTCATGGACCGGATAGTTCATCTCGTGCATCTTCAGTTATCTTGAGCCATATGCTATAACGCTTCCATGCTGTAACAGCACGCAACCCAAACCACTGCCCGAAGCATCGCTATAAATCTCGTAACCTTCGGTCCCACTCGGCAAACTCAACACAGGCACCGTGGTTAACTGACATTTCAACTCCTCAAATGCTCGCGCGCACTCCGGCGTCCAAACGAACTTCTACTCCTTCCTCTTCAAAGTAGTGAGAGGTAACGATGTCCGCGAGAAGTTCTTTATGAAGCGCCTATAATAGCCGGCAAGCCCCAGAAAGCTCCGGACTTCCGCTACCGTAGAAAGCTCAGAACACTCCCGTATCACAACAATCTTCGCCGGATCCACTGCAATACCTTCCCCACTCACTATATGACCGAGGAACGCCACTGAGGATAACCAAAAATCGTACTTCGAGAACTTGGCGTACAATTGATTCCTCCTTAGCGTCTACAAAACCAAATGAAGATGCCTGAAGTGATCTTCCTCACTCTGCGAGTACACCAAAATATCATCGATGAAGACGATCACAAAATGGTCCAAGTAGTCCCTGAAGGTCTTGTTCATCAAATCCATGAACACTGACGGCGCATTAGTCAGCCCAAACGGCATGACCATAAACTCGTAATGCCCGTATCTCGTACAGAATGCTGTCTTAGGGATATCACTCTCCCTTATTCTCAGCTGGTAGTAACCGAACTTGAGATCCAACTTAGAGTACACCATCGACCCGACCAACTGATCAAAAATATCAACGATCATTGGGATTGGGTACTTGTTCTTTTCCATTAGCTTGTTTAACTCTTGATAATCAATACAGAGTCTCAAGCTCCCATCCTTCTTCTTAACAAAGAGGACCGGTGCGCTCCAAGGCGAAGAACTTGGACGCACTTACCCTTGCTCCAACAACTCTTGAAGTTGCACCTTCAGCTCCGCCATTTCCTTAGGCGCTTGCCAATACAGAGAGCTTGACACAGGCTTTGCACCTGGTACGAGCTCTATCGTGAAATCTATCTCCCATTGAGGCGGGGTTCCAGGAAGATCTGCGGGGAACACATCAGGGTACTCAGCTACCACTGATATACTATCCAACGTAGGCTTTGGCGTTGCAACCTCCACTAGTGTAAAGAACAACTCTGCACCAGCACGAACCGCCTTCACCACCTGAAGAGCAGACATCAACGTCTTGCTCGACCCTTTCAAGCCCGTAAAAGTCATCTCACAACTTACTCCCAACTTGACTTCCTTGCGACCGCAATCAATATAGGCTTGCTGCTCCGAGAGCCAGTCCATGCGAAATATAACGTCGAACTCCACCAACGGTAGTAACGACACTTGCAGATCAAACTCTTGATTCCCAATGCGAATCTTAACACCGCAGACTTTATCCGCGCACATCGAACACCCATTCGGTAACAAAACATCCAACTTGTCCTTCGCCATCGAAGAAGGTACGCCGATGCGAGATATGATTCCTTCGGACAAGAAGGAGTGTGACGCTCCTGTGTCAAAGAGTGCTTTTACCGGATACTCACAAATCAAAATAAATCCTAAACAAGCAGTGGTAAGGTAACAAGCACATAACAAGTATTTAAAAGATGAACTTGCTATAAATTTAAATTTTACCTGTCACCACATCCGCGTGTTTGATGGCCTCCTGTTGGCCAAGATTATAAACCCTCGGTTGGGCCGGAGCATAATGGGACGTGGTTGACTTCACCGCCTTGCCCTTATCTTCATAAGTTGCTCCCGGCTTCCTTTCAGACTTGGGACGTCCGCTCTAGTAATCGCGGGCAAAGTGCCCCGGCTTTCCACAAGTAAAGTATGCACCCAGGGTCCGACCCGTAGTAGCCCCAAAAGCACCTAAAGAAGGAGCTGGACCCGAAGTCCTAGCCTTCTTAAATAATTTATGGTACCCAGACTTTGAGGTAGTTGGCACCTTGAACTCAGATTTCTTGTCACCAACGCTTTTCTTTGCTTGTACATTCTTCATGTCCTTCTCCAAGGACCGGGCCGTGTTGACAAATGTCAAGAAACCCTGCATCATCGGCCCCGAGAGTAGTAACCTTAAATCATCTCTTAACCCTTCGTAGAATCGATTCGTCTTGCGCTCCTCATCCGCGATGGTGGAGCTAGCATACCGACTCAATCGAGTAAACTCGTGGAGATATTCATCCACGCTATTCTCTCCTTGAACAAACTTCAGGAACTCGTTCTCCAGAGCTATCCTCTGCGTCAAAGGGAGGTACCTAGCCAAGAACAGTCTCGAGAACTCCATCGAGACGTCTGTAAGTTGCATACCTCTCAGTAGATGCAGCTCCAATCATTCCCACCACAATCTCGCTTCACCGTCCAGAAGGAATGTAACAATAGTGGTCATTTGCCATTCTTTTATCTCTGTTGCTGTCAAGACTCTCTTCACCCTGGAGAGCCAGTCTTCAGCTTGAGATGGGGTTCCCATCCCCGAGATTACCGGAGGATTAATGCTCATGACATGTTTGAGTTGTCTCTCGGTTGCCCTCCTCGGCACCACCGGTTCCTCTACTACCTGTTCCACCCTTCTCTACTCAGCTGCTTGCAGTGGTACCTACTCCATCACAGGAGCGGGCTGATGCACCTGCCTTGCAGGCTGCGCATTGGTCATTGCGAACACTGCTTCAGCCACCAGTCGAATGGTTTCGGCCGAAGGAGGTGTTGTAGGAGCATCATTTGGAGCACTGCTAGCCTCAGAAACTCAACGTTCCGAAGGCCCAGCACCGCTTCTGGTCACCTATTGTGTACAAAACACCGTTAAGCGACCAAACAATATTGCAAACAGCAATTATAGGAACACGCAGGTTCCCCAAACACGTGTATTTTCATTCCTAAGTGGACATTCATGGGTTTTTTTATTGTTATAACGATGACCACACACATGTGCTCACCGCCCCTTAAAAAGAATTCGTCCACGAATTCATTTTAAGCCTGACCGAAACCAGTAGTCTGATACAAAATTATAACACCCCCAATCCATCGCATAGCATATAACAGTAGGTCCGGCCGGGGCCCGACGCCATATACCACAGACAGACCAGGTGGTTACTCAATGGAAACCATCCAACCAATCCAACGTCCTACACAGAGCATTCTAGAGGAAGCAGTTTTATAAGTTGCAATTAAAAGAACCCAGCACAAATAGCATGAATGTCCACTAAACAATCCCAAAGGAATGAAGTACAAATACACAAGTACTGGTCTTAAGGCCTTACAAATTGTTTCCTTCAAAATTACATGTTTTCAATCTCGGCACGCAGGCCGGACATACATGAATAAAGAAAACATCCAAAATGTAGGCCTTCGAGGGCCGGCACAGCAACATGGGCTTTAGCCCGCTATTGACCGCTTGGTCCAGCAGCACCTCCAAGCAATAAACCACCGCACAGTGGCAAACAAAAGCAACGGTCAGCAATGCTGACTAAACTATAACGATCCCGCCCCCAATTCGGGGAGGCGATACTCCTTCCCTGCAGTTTATTAGCATAACCAAGCAGTATAAAAATATACATTGCATCACAGGGGCTGGAACGCATGGCCACACGCCCCGTGCACTCAGGGCACATTCTCGGTGAACCGGTCAATGTCAAGTCAATTTAAGCCATAGACACCCCGGTCTCACCACCTCCACTTTGACGGCCAAACAATGAGCATTTTGTCTTCCCGGCATGGGTCACGTCAATTTAAGCCATAGACCGCCGAAGACCCTCATCTATGCCAACTACTCTACCCAAATGACATAGAACGGGTACGGTTCCATCTAACTCGTGCTCACATCGCAACGACAATTTAATCCATATGCGCAGGTCAAACTTCTCCGAGTTCTGTTTCCGTCACACACTTCACATAACCCGGTTATGTTCAAGTTGGCTCCCAGGCCACCGTGTTGGCAGAATCACGCATCTGCCCAGGTTTCCGGGTGCACCTTTGGGTTAATCCCCAAGGCTCCCTGTTGCAATCTACCACGTAGAAAAACCCGAAAACAAACATTCGCACGGAGTCTTCTCTGGTCATTTTTGTAATGCAACATCACCGATCCAGACCAACATGTCCGGATAGGCTTCACACATCATGCCTATGTCCGTTCTCGATTACGGACTCTACACAACGGGGACTTCACATATCTACCCGAAGGAATGCATCCAACTCACCGCAAACTCGCGAGAGCGAGCTTCCAATGCAAAAGAAGAAGAGCTTCACATGCTCAAGAATAGAATCGTTACCCTAGCATTCTTCCTTGGCGTCATGGAAATGTAAGGGGATGAAATGCACCGCACTCTCTTTGGCTTCGTAGATCCGAAGTCGGCTCGCGATTTGGATTTCTGAAGCCCTCCAAGGACTGGATCTAGGTTTCTTCTTCCTCCTTCTCTCTCCCTTCTCTCTAGAACTTAGACAGAGAACCAGCAATAGAAGAATAAGTGTTTTAAAACCCTGTACACAGGTATATCCCAATCGGATTAACCACCAGCCGTCGGATCCCACAAAAGGGAAATGCACGGCTACGATCCAGGTCTGACCTGGACAAATGGGGCTAAGCACCGCACAGTTCACCAATCCGGAGGAAGACACGTCCGCGACCAATCAAATTGTGTCGGGACATTTAGTTAGGATCCCTCCAAAACATCTGTGTCGACACTCCGCGTCGACAGAGTCAAACACGCCACAATCGCCCCGCGCTCGATGATCGTCGAGCCAAGATCGATGAACGCTGTCAAATCGTCGAACAGAGTTCCCTGGCAAAATCATAGAACACAACCAGATCGTCGAACGTAGCCAGATCATCGAACGCAGATCCCTGGCAAAATCATCGAATGCAGCCAGATCGTCGAACGCAGATCCCTAGCAAATCGTCGAACGCAGATTGCTGGAAAATCGTTTAACGCAGACTTTGGCTAAATTGTCGAACGCAGATTGCTGGAAAATCGTCGAACGGTCATGACACGCCCGTGACAACCAGCCGTGTATGCTGTTCGACGATCATCGACCCAAGATTGTCGAACGCTGGCCAGATAGATGAACGAACACGACACGCCCTGGGACACGCCCGTGTCCCAGGCCGTATTCCCCTTGCCAAATACCAATTTTGGCCCAAAATGCATCCCGTCGCTCTTTTCAGATTCTGGGCGTTACAGTACTCATTTGAGTAGGACTTGCAATTTAATGTTTTATTTTCCCGACTGCTCATTTGAGTGGGAATTGTAATTTACCGCCTACTCGTTTGAGTAGGACTTGCAATTTTGATTATGTATTTTTCTTTTTTTAAAACTTACCTTTTTTCCTTTATAATTGCTTTGATTGAGTGCGTGCATTCTCGTTTTTCAGTAAGATATTCTCATTCTAATGTTAGGTTATTTTATGTCTTCTTTTTTGTAACCCTTTATCGCTTAGTTTCGAACTCACGCCTCACAAAACTCATAAGTTGTCCCCGTCCCGATGAGTGGCTAATAGCTCTTAGCCCTCGGTATCGAATTGCATTGGGACATAATTTTTTTTAAATAATTAAAGGTCCTCTATTTCATTCTAATTAAAGAACTTAAGGTTTACCACAGGTATACGACGCGTAGAACCACATATCAATGTATGAGCTCTATTTCGGTTATCCATGCTCAATCTAGCCGAGAGGCCGTATGTATGGACTGATCAAGCTTGTGTAGAAAGAGTTTTCGTGCTAAACCATGAGAGAGGAGGAGTAGAAGTCTTCCGGATTGGGTCCCTGATATTACATTTTGTATTCTAAACTATAAGTGTATTTTTAGATTTTTTAAAACACGAATCATATCTTGTAAGTTTATATATTGTCCTCCTTTTATATATTTTGTTGCCACTAATGTTTTCTCTTCTCTTTGCAGGTTTTCTCAGCTTTCGGCCAAAATGACCTGATACGCCCCTTACACGCTCTCCCTGGGCGTGTCACCGGGCATTTAACCCGATCTCGAGGAAGCTTGCTGCCAGAACCCAAATCCCGATAAAAATACCTCACACACCCCACTAACATGGCCCCCTAACATGCCCTCCTTGGGTGTGTCACTAGGCATTTCAATTGGCGTGTCACCCTCTTCCCGAATCCTACTACTGCATTTAAAGTTTTTTCGTCACTGCACGTCAACCGTACTGACACGCCCCCTACACGGGCGTGTCGTCGGGCGTGTACCACCTTTTTCGATAATTGACGGATTTCCGACCACTGATTGAAGCTTGATGTGCCTTACAAGCCCACCCTACACGGGTGTGTCCTTGGGTGTGTCCACCGACGTATAGAAGAAACATCATTTCCATCAGAATTCAGCTCCCGAGGTCAACCCCGTACCTGTCATGCCCCTCTAACACTCCCTCCTCGGGCGTGTCGCCGGGCGGGACCAACCCGAAAATCTTCTATAAATTCAGATCCCCCTTGTGACCATAAGCAGTTTTGGAGTGAGAGGGGAGGTGCTGCCCTTTTGTTTCTTGTAGTTTTTCGTGCTTCTCCCCTCCCCCTTCCTCATTTTAAGCTTTTTCATGCTAGCTTAATGTACTCCTTTTGTAATAGTTTTGTAATTGCTTTAGTAGATTAATGTAAATGCTAGCATAAGTTTTTATTTCATTGCACTTGTAATCCTTTATTCCAAGTTGTAACTCTCTTTTAGTATTAATATAAAGTGTTTTTTATCTTTATTCGCTTAATGTTCTTCTACCCAACTCTCTTCCTCCATTTCTCCATGATTAACTAATCCTCCTTGTACTCAATCTTGATGATCCGAGGTTCGAGTTGATTAGGTTATGATGCTTTAAGTCTACTTTTTCTTTTTAGGGTTTTGGCCTTGATTTACTCTTGATTAATCTTGTTTGGAGTTATGTCATCGATATATAATTTCCATATTTATTTTCACTCTTAGCTAGCCGAGAGGTTCGTAGTTTGAAGTGAACACTCAAGAGTAAAGAGAGTTGAACGCACCCTTTGAGAGAGGCAGACGTTAAATCTCCCGGATTGGAGTGAAATCCAATAGTGGGGTTCACCGCGTAAAGCGAGCTTTAGGCCTCCGATTTGGACGAGAGTTCGATTGGACCTTCCTAAACTCAGGTGGGAATGACTTTGAGAGAAGCGTGGTCATGCTTATGGAACCTCCACGGTCAAGGTTCTTCGCCTTATTAAGTTAGAGTTTATTATCACATGTTTTTGATCAACTTTAGCTGAGGTGATTCTCGATCGAGTGCTTGTCTTTATCATTGTTCAACCCCTCATTTTAATCGCTAGTTGTGGCCTTTCTGTTCAAGTGCAAGTGTGTTTTTTTTATACTAGTAGTCTCTTCTTTTAATTAGGTAACAACACCGAAAGTATCTTTGATAAGATAATAGTTTTCGTGTGAGTAAGATTACTCAACAGTTCCCGGATTTTAATACGACACTTGTGTCCCCTAGCTACATTTCGATAGTTATACATGCCTCGTTGGATTGCTTGTTCTGTTTTTATTCTCTTTGCGAATATTTTTACACCAAATTTTTGACACTGTTGTTGGGGAGCAACTTTTGTTGATAATTCAAAAACACAAACCTATTACTTTTAGCGCTTCTCTTTCTCACCCTCTTTCTTTAAAAAAATTAAAAATTCGAAAAAAAAATATTACTGCTCTTAATAGAAACCCACATCACAATTTTTCTACACCACTTAACTCTCTCGAAAAGGGCAATGTGGCTATAAATGCCACTATCTTGTTGAGTACCATGCAAACCCTTAATCGGGTAGCCCTTGGGAAGTTCGGGAGTTAAAACATAAAAAAAATCTATTTAAAAAAAAAATTAGTAACTCTTTTTCTAGTCTATTTATTTCTCTTTCTTCATCTTTTCTTCTTCTAGTACATGACCCGTAGGAATCCGTTTGTTATTTTGGACTTGGACCATGAAATTTAGCGTACACTTCAGAGAAGATCGCGATTTCAAGGCCATACTCTCCAAATACCGTTGAGGATTCCGAGTCATTTTCTACCCTCATAATATAAGAACCTCACGTAGAGGAAGTTGTGCTTAGGACTATGTCTTATTATGCATGACTGAATCTAGAGGGTATATAATCAAGCATACTTCGCCCTGCTATAGCTTATAATATTTTTGAACTTAATCCTAGCATAATTCAAATGGTGCAGCAGTATTGCAATATGATAGACTTCAAGATGAAGATCCGAACGCGCATATAACAAGCTTTCTTGAGATTTGTGACACCTTTAAAATAAATGGTGTTACAAATGATGCTATTAGGCTAATACCCTTTCTCCCTAAGAACAAAGGCTAAGAAATGGCTGAACACACTACCAAAAAATAGCATCACCACCTGGGATCAACTAATTGAAAAATTTCTGGCGAACTATTTTTCGCAAGCTAAAATCGCAAAACTTAGGAACGATATTCCTGCCTTTGGACAAATAGATTATGAAACTTTGTATGAAACTTGGGAAAGAGTTAAAGAACTATTAGGATGCTGCCACCATCACGTGCTGCCTGTATGATTACAATTGCAGATGTTTTATGACGGGCTAAATAAAAGCACAAAGCAAATGTTAGATGCATCTTCCGGTGGTACCTTAAACCATAAATCCCCGAAAGCAGCTCTTGAGCATTTCGAGGACATGGCCATGAACACATATCGGTGGAATGTACCTACGTCCTGCCCAAACAAACCTGCAGGTATATTTGAAGTGGACAATGTCTGCCAACTAGCTCTGCAAGTTGAAATTTTAAGTAAAAAGATAACAGAGATAACTGTTGCCTCCGCCCCTCAAGTATGAGAATCTGCAACTACTGCTCCCGAACATTTAGATTATGTTAATAATATGTCTAGAAACTCTTTTCATAATTTTTCTACTGCTAATTTTCCTGCTCCGGATTTTTCTTTTCCGAATAGTTATAATCCCGCTTTACGGAATCACCCGAACTTTTCGTGGAGTAATCCCTCGAACGCAATGCGCCCGCCACCACAAAATGATTTTCCTGCACCACCACCACCTCCTCAAAATTTTCCAAAACTTCCAAGTATGGAGGAAATGTTTTCAAAATATATGAATTTTAATGACGCTATTATGAGAACCCTAGCCTGAAGCATTAAAAGTTTAGAGAATCAAGTAGGACAACTCGCAAAAATTATTTCTGAGTGACCTGCCGAGTCTCTTCCTGCCAACACCGAGCCCAACCCGAGAGAGCAAGCGAAGGTATAACTCTTCAGAGTGGGAGGCAAGTTTCTGGTATGGTTGGAGAAGATCCCGAGGCAAGCTCCGCCTCCATTTTAAGAAATCAAAGCTCCTCCCCCATTCTAAAAAATCAACCCTGCACCGAGAAAATTTTTATCATTCCACCCTCTACTGAAGAATAAGTTATCACCCCTCTCCATGTTGAAGAAAAAGGTCTCATTCCACCACCCATCTTTAAAAATAATCCAACTCCACCATACCCTTCCGAACTTAACAAGCAACGTCAGGACGATCAATACTCCTGCTTCCTAGAAATATTTAAACAAATCCACATAAATCTACCCTTCCACGAAGCAATATCCCAAATGTTGAAGTACTCTAAGTACCTTAAGGACCTCCTGACTAATAAAAAGAAGTTATAAAACTTATCGCATGTCACGTTAAATGCCAAGTTCCCTGAGGTCTTGACAAACGGTTTGCAAGATAATCAGTGACCCGGGTAGTTTTTCTATTTTGTGTGTCTTTGGTGATCTTTTTGTCAAGCACGCATTGGCCGACTTAGGTGCGAGTATCAACCAGATGCCCATCTCGTTATTCAAGAAGATAGGATTTGGTAGCCTCAACCCCACACGCATGAGTATCTAGCTCGCTGATAGATCCGTTAAATACCCATTAGTAATCGTGGAGGATGTCTTTGTTAAAGTCGACAAATTCATCTTCCCGGTGGATTTCGTCATATTGGACATCGAAGAAGACGTCAAGGTTCCCTTGATCCTTGGCCGACCCTTCCTTGCCACCTCCCGAGCTATAATGACGTAAGCAATGGCAAGCTCTTCCTACGAGTAGGCAACGATGAAGTGACCTTCTCTATAACACCCTCAATGAAGAATACCCCAGAGAATGACGACTCCTATTTTTTCTTAGATGGCTTAGGTGAATAATCTTCCTACTACCTTTTTGAAAGTAAAAATAAATTTTCTGATTTTTGTTCTTCCCCCACTCTTCCAAATGAATTTCTGTAAGACACGGTCATGGCCGCGGACTCCACCCTTTTCAATTTTTCGTACAAAGAAAAAGTCTACGAAGACATTGTTTTTGAAAAAGAAAGAATTTCCAAAATGTCGTATGAAGAACCCCCCACTGTGGAATTAAAGGAACTACTTGAACATCTTAAGTATGCCTTTTTAAAAAAATATTCTAAGCTACCAGTAATAGTTTCGGCCTACCTAACTGAAGTGCAAAATGATAAGCTCCTACTATTGTTACGTAAACATCGTCAAGCTATTGCCTAGCAGATAGCTGATATCAAGGGCATAAGCTCATCTTTCTGCACCCACAAAATCCTAATGGATGATAATTCGCGTAATTCAATCCATTCTCAGCGCCGTATAAATCCAAATATGAAATAAGTCGTAAAGGGCGAGGTTATGAAACTCTTAGATGTAGGAATTATCTATCCCATCTCCGATAGTAAGTGGGTTAGCCCTGTCCAGGTAGTGCCGAAAAGCAGAGGGATAACTGTAGTTAGTAATGATAATAATGACTTGATCCCGACACAGACAGTGACAGGGTGGCGAATGTGTATTGACTATTGTAAGATAAACGATGCCACCCGCAATGACCACTTTCCATTGTCGTTCATTAATCAAATATTAGAGCGATTATCCGGCCATATCTTTTACTGTTTTATCGATGGTCTCTCGAGATACTTTCAAATCCCCATCTCTCCCGAGGACCATGAGAAAACTACGTTTACTTGTCCCTTCGGTACCTTCACTTTATCGAAGAATGTCGTTTGGATTATGCAATGCGCCAGCTACTTTCCAGCGATGTATGCTCGCTATCTTCGACAAGTACGCATAAAGCATTATGGAGGTGTTTATGGATGATTTCTCCGTGTTTGGCGATGCCTTTAATAGTTGCTTAGAAAACCTTGAAAAAGTCTTAGAAAAATGCCAAGAAACTAACCTTGCCCTAAATTAGGAAAAATGTCATTTTATGGTGAGGGAAGGGTAAGTTTTGGGTCATAAGATTTCTGCTAGAGGAATTAAGGTAGACATAGCTAAGATAGAAGTTTTTGAGAAGCTACCGCCGCCTACGAATGTAAAAGCTAAAAGAAGTTTCCTAGGACATGCTGGCTTCTACCACCGCTTTGTAAATGACTTCTCCAAAATCACCAAACCCTTTACTCATCTTCTGGAAAAAGACGCCCCATTTATTTTTGATGACCTTTGTCTATTTGCCTTTGAATTAATAAAAGAGAAGTTAATTAATTCCCCTATTTTTATAGCTCCGGTGTGGGACCTTCCCTTTGAAATTTTGTGCGATGCAAGTAGATTCGCAGTGGGAGCCGTACTAGGACAACGAATATCTAAAAACTTTCATCTTATCTATTATGCAAGTAAAACACTTACATTTGCACAAGAGAATTACACCACAACCAAAAAGGAACTCCTAGATGTTATTTTTGCTTTTGATAAATTTCATCCTTATATTACGCTTTCCAAAAGTTTCATTTTTACAGACCACTCGGCCCTCAAGTATATTCTTGCTTAGACAGATGCCAAGTCGTGCCCGATTCACTGGGTCTTACTCCTCCAGGATTTTGTCTTAGAAATCCGTGATAAGCGAGGTGTCGAGAATTTTGCCGCCGACCATCTCTCACGATTAGATAATCCTTATATTGAAAAATGAGATGAAAAATCTTTTAATGATTTCTTCCCCAATGAGAAGCTGCTTTTACTTAACACATCCCAATCTCCTTGGTTTGCACACATTGCCAACTCTTTAGTGGCTCATGTGCTCATGAAAGAGTTCTCCTCTCAGCAAAGGAAGAAATTCTTTTCCGAGTTGAAGAACTATTTTTGGGATAACCCGCATCTTTTCCGAATCTACGCAGATCAAGTGATAATGAGATGTGTCTCTTTTGAAAAAGAATTAAATATTTTAAAACATTTGCATGAAGGACCGATTGGTGGTCATTATCAAGCTGCTCGCACCGCCCAAAAAGTGCTTCACATTGGTTTTTAATGGCCTAACCTGTTTAAAGATGCGAAAGCCTTTGTGAGTAGGTGTGATAGTTGCCAACGATCGAGAAAAATTTCCAATAAAAATGAAATGCCGCAAAATTATATCTTTGAGTGCGAAGTTTTCGACCTCTAGGGAATTGATTTTGTTGGCCCCCTTCCTTCTAGCTTCGGGAATAAATACATTCTAGTTGTTGTAGATTATATTTCGCAATAGGCTGAAGCCCAAGCTCTTCCTACTAATGACGCCCGAGTCGTAATTACTTTCTTAAAAAATTATTTTCTGGATTCGGTACGCCACGAGCCATCGTTAGCGATAGGGATTCATATTTTTGTAACGCGCGGTTTTCAAAAATTCTTATTAAATACGACATTATGCGTAATCTTTCAACTGCCTACCACCACCAAATTAACAGACAAGTCAATGTAGTGAACAGAGAGCTTAAAAGAATTTAGAAAAGCCTGTTTCCACCTCTAGAATAGACTGGTCAACCATATTAGAAAATGCTCTACGGGCCTACCGTAGAGTGTACAAAACCATCATCGGATGTATGCCATATCGGTTGGTCTATGTAAAATCATGTCATTTACCCGTAGAATTAGAACACCGTGCTTTTTGGGCCTAAAGTTTTTTAAATTTCGATCCCCACTCTATCGGTAACCTTAGAAAATTTCAACATAATGAGCTCGATGAGTGGCGCTCTTACGCATATGAAAATTACAAATTTTATAAAGAGCGGACGAAACATTTTCACGACAAACACTTAAGGCACCCAAAAACCTTAAAGCCGGGCGACCAAGTTCTTTTATATAATTCATGTTTACGTTTATTTCCTGGAAAACTAAAATCACGATGGTCTGGGCCGTTTACTGTCAAAGAAGTTTTTCTGTATGGCATTGTGTTAATTTCACACCCTAATAAGGGTGATTTTAAAGTGAATGGGAAACGTCTTAAACTATATTTTTCTAGTGATGGTGATGTCGGTCCGAACAATGTTAAGTTTCTTCTGCATGAACTTTAAACTAAATTAAGACTATTTATTTTTGTTAAAAACTTTAATTATTATTTTGGACAATAATCTTTTGGACAATATTATTTTGTTGCGTCGACCTTAAATGATGTTTTTTAAAAAAGGTTGCTCTTGGGAGGCAACCCAAGTTATTTTTCTATTTTCTTTATTTTACACGTTTTGCCCCGAACGTCTCTGACAAGCTGGAGCTTATACGATCGTCTGCTCCAATGCTACTGAATCCATCACGAATTCCAATGAAGACATTTCAAGAAGATCCAAAGCGCAAGCATGGGGGAGCGACATCACACAGCCTTCCGTGACTCGCAAATCCGGGGGAGTACCTGTTTTTCAATTTTGTACTTATATTTATGTTTTCAATTTTCTCTCTCTCCTTCCCCTCCTTTCTCCGTTGAGGACAATGCCCATTTTAAGCTTGGGGGAGGATTCCTCCTTCTCTTGTCTTTATTTTTTTTTTAAAATCAAATTAAATAATTTTTATATATATCTTAAAAATACAAAAAAGTGAATTTCTTAAAAATCCAAAAAAGAGAGAATATTTCAAAATAAAAAAAATTTATATGTTATTTGTTTAGTTTAAACTGATTTTGGTATTTCAATAGTACCCCTTATTTTTGTTTTGTTTTTCTCAATATTCCTTATAACGACTTAACTAATTATAATATTTCTAATCAATCTTTCTAATTATGTTTCACAAGTAAAATATTGCCCTTGTTGTGTTTCTAATTCGTGGTAGCATGTTAATGTGAAACATTTTATAAAACTCGCATTTCTATTTTGGTTTTTCGTTCTTTATTCCTTTTAGTTTCTTAAAAATATTTCATCCACTATTTCCCTTTTCATTTTTGGATAATTTTTGTAATGTCAACTTTTGATTTGTGTAGTAGATGTGAACAATCCAAGGCGCCTATTATTTCTATTTTCAAGATAATTTCCTTAGTCTTCTTTTATTATCTAGGGCTTGATTTTTGAAATTTTCCAAAACTATGATTTAGATAAATTTAGAAGCATGAAAATGATTTAGGCCAGTCTTGTTTTTGCTTGAGCCTTCTTAGCACCTAAATTTTTTTTCCTAGTTAGCCACTTTTGAGCCTTTTTCATATTCCATTTGACAGCTCCACTTATCATTTCATTTTCACCAAAGCTAAAATGTTCCAACCTATCTAATCACACTAGCCTTTTGAGTTTCATTAAAAAATTTTCATGATTACGATAGGGTTGTTTTTCATGATTTGATTGGAGTTTTTTTCTCAAAAGAAGTATTTACTTTTTTTGGCCAATTTCAAAATGAAAAGCAAATTATTTATGGCCTTTATTTTGTTTTGAAAAAAAAGAAGAAAGAAAGAAAAAAAAGAAAAGAAAATGAAAAAGAAAGAAAAATAGTTTATTTATGATGAAAATTTTTGAAACTTTTTATTTTGGTTTAGTGTGATTTTACGCCTTCATGTTTATCTTTGAATTTCATTCCTAATTATATACCTAAACCAAATGTTTCAGTCATAATAAGTCCTTTTGATTCATGTTTTTGATTTTTGTTTATTACCTAAGTAAAGAAGAAAAGTAAAAGAGTATAGTTTTAAATTTAGATTTTTGTTATTTGATTGATATAGTTATAATGTGTCTCTTCGATCTAGTAACAACTCAATGCGTTTTTTCATTTTGTTGCTTTGCTTAAATTTATTTAAAGAATTTCATTAAAATTTTGGTCGATTTATTTTCGTTAGTAAAGTTTAGAAATTGTTAAACCATATTTAAGTAATTATTTTAGGTTTGCGTTTCAGCTTCTCTCTACTTAGAATTTCGCATGGTACTTGTGTTAGCTTAATTAGAAATCTTTCTGATTAGTTACTTTTATGTTAGCTAGTTTTTATATCTTTGCTTGGGGACAAGCAAAGCTTAAGCTTGGGGGAATTTGATAGTACATTTTGTAGTCTAAACTATTAGGATATTTTTAGGTTTTTAATATACGAATCATGTGTTGTAAGCTTATATATTGAACTCCTTTTGTATATTTTGTTGCCACACATATTTTCTCTTCTTTTTGCAGGTTTTCTCAGCTTTTGACCAAAATGACCTGACACGCCACCCTTACACGCCCTCCCTGGTTGTGTCACCGGGCGTGTAACCCGATTGTGAGGAAGCTTGCTGCCAGAACCCAAATCCCGAGAAAAATACCTAACATGCCCCCCTGACATGCACTCCATGGGCATGTCACTAGGCATGTCATTGGGTGTGTCACCCTCTTCCTGAAGCTTGCTGCCACATTTAAAGTTTTTCCGTCGCTGCACGTCAACAGTATTTACACGCCCCCCTACACGGGCGTATCGCCGGGCGTGTACCATATTTTTCAATGATTGAAGGATATCCAACCAATGATTGAAGCATGACGTACCATGTACGCCCACTATACAAGGGAGTGTCCTTGGGCATGTCCCCCGACGTATAGAAGAAACATCATTTCTGTCAGAGTTCAGCTCCCGAGGTCAACCCCGTACCTGTCATGCCCCTCTGACATGCCCTCCCTTGGCGTGTCGCTCGACATGACCAACTCGAAAATCTTCAATAAATTCAGACCCTCCTTATTTCCAAAAGCAGTTTTGGAGTGAGAGGGGAGGTGCTGCCCATTTGTTTCTTGTATTTTTTCATGCTTATCCTCTCCCCATTCCTCATTTTAAGCATTTTAATCCTAACTTAATGTACTCCTTTCGTAATAGTTATTGTAATTGCTTTAGTAGATTAATGTAAATGCTAGCATAGGCTTTTATTTCATTGCACTTGCAATCCTTTATTCCAAGTTGTAACTCTCTTTTTGTATTAATATAAAGTGTTTTTTTGTCTATATTCTCTTAATGTTCTTCTACCAAACTCTCTTCCTCCATTACTCCATGATTAACTAATCCTCCTTGTACTCAATCTTGAAGATCCGATGTTCGAGTTGATTAAGTTATGATGCTTTAAGTCTACATTTTCTTTTTAGGGTTTAGCCCTTGATTTACTCTTGATTAATCTTGTTTGGAGTTATATCATCGATATATAATTTCCATATTTGTTTTCACTCTTAGCTAGCCGAGATGCTCATAGTTTGAAGTGAATACTCAAGAGTAAAGAGAGTTGCACGCACCCCTCGAGAGAGGCGGACGTTAAATATCCCGGATTGGAGTGAAATCCAATAGTGGGGTTCACCGCGTAAAGCGAGCTTTAGGCCTCCGATTTGGACGAGAGTTCAGTCGGACCATCCTAAACTTAGGTGGGCACGACTTTGAGAGAAGCATGATCATGCTTATGGAACCTCCACGGTCAAGGTCCTTTTCCTTATTAAGTTAGAGTTTATTATCCCGTGTTTTTGATCAACTTTAGTCGAGGTGATTCTTGATTGAGTGATTCTCTTTATCATTGTTCAACCCCTCATTTTTATCGCTAGTTGTGGCATTTATGTTAAGTGCAAGTGTGTTTTTCTTTATGCTAGTAGTCTCTTCTTTTAATTTAGTTAACAACCCCAAAAGTGTCTTCGATAAGATAATATTTTTCGTGTGAGTAAGATTACTCAATAGTTCCCATATTTTAATACGACACTTGTGTCCCCTAGCTACATTTCGATAGGTATACTTGCCTCGTTAGATTACTCGTTCAGTTTTTATTCCCTTTGCGAATATTTCCACACCAGTACCCCCCCTCCCCAATAGCGGAGTTCTTAGTGTAAAGCAGGCATTAAGAAGAATCCTTCAACGAACGAGAGCTCGTTCGAATAGTCTTAATGTTCAGGTGAGCGATAGCCTTTGAGATAGGTGAGCTCGTACTTGTGAAACATCGACGGCCAAGTTTCCTTTAATTAATTTGAAATTTTAGATCTCTAGTTATATAAAACTATTTTAGTCCTAATATAATTCCAAATGAGCGTTATTTCTTCATCGACCTTTTCTAAGCCTACTTTCAGCTTTTTCTTATAACCGTCCTAGTTAGTTATTCTGAAACCTATATTTTTCGGTAGGATAATAGTCCCTCTGGGAGGAGTAGAAATAATCAACCCGCCCTGGGAAATATACGACCTCGATATTCCCCCTGAATACCGTATACTATTTGTGATTGGTGCACTTGCCTTCTCTCGTTCACTAGGAGAATTTCGACTCATGCATCACTAATTAAATAAAGGGCAGGTGCCGCGGAGGGCCATCAAACATCAAAAGGCACTCGGCTCGGAGTTCGTGGAGGACACAGATGCTTAGGTTAGATTGATTCGGGATAGGATGCTGGAGGCCCAAAGAAGACTGGCCAATTACTATAATGCACGACATCGTCAGGGAGAGTTCTAGGTGGGAGACCTGGTTTTCTTAAAGATATGACCAATGCATGGAGTCTCGCGGGCATGTGGCGGAAGAATCTCAGTCCTAGATACGTGGGGCATTACCGGATCTTGGAGCGAACGACCACTTGACTTATAGGTTGGAGCTACTGCTAGAGTAAGCGGGATTGCGCGACGCCTTCCACGTCTCTTCACTTCAGAGGGCTCTACTATGACCTGAGCAGTTGATTTCCACTATAGATGGCCTGGTGGCTTCTGATCGATCAGTCAGCTTGGAGCCGGTCAGGATCGATGACACAGTAGTGCGGGTCTTGTGACATAAGAAGGTTTCGCTGGTCAAGGTCCTGTGGAGGAATCATGGGCAGGAGGAGCACACTTGGGAGCCAAGGGACTTGATGCACCAGAGGTACCCTGATCTCTTCGAGTTAGATATACCTTCGATTTTCTATGGATGTTGCATTCTTTTACTTCAGTAAAAACCTCGTAGGCATAATCTTAATTTTGGGGAGAAAATATTTATTTTTATGTATTGGGATTTGTAACATCCCTCAAATAACTAGACCCCTAAAAGTGGTTTTGTCATGACTATTAAGGCCTCAATATGACTCCAAGATCCCACCATAACACCCCTAACCCTTTAGGAGGTCCATTGGGTCACTATGGACCCATTGGGGTCAATCCAAATGATCAAGTTGACCAAAGTCAACCCTAACCCTAAATGGGTCAAACTAGCCTACATAGGGTCAATTGACCTCCCCTTAGCCAAATTGACCCCACCTAGACTTTCCAAACCCTTAAGGGAGGTCAATGTGTCACCAAGGACCCATTGAGGTCAACTAAAGATCTCAAGTTGACCAAAGTCAACTCTAGTCCTGAAATGATCAAAGTGCCCTATTTAGGGTCAAGTGGCCTCTAAGGTGACAAACCAACCCCACCCAACCCTTCGTAGACCTTAGGGGAGGCCAATGTGTCACCAAGGACCCATTGGGGTCAACGCAATAGGTCAATTTGACCAAAGTCATCTCAACCCAAGTTTAGGTCAAATTAACTCAAGTTGATCTAACCTAGCCCAATCTATTTGGGCTAACCACAATTTGAGTGGCCCACTAGCTCTAGGAGGCTTATAATTACCTAAAGGCCAATCAAATTTCTGCAAATAGTGACTAGAAGAGAGAAAGCTTTATTGCCCTTTAATGGAGGATAGAGAAAGGAAGAGGAAGATGCCATTCATGGCCGAGGAAGGCAAAGGAGCCTCCTCTCTTCATCTCAAATGGTTTGATTCATCTCCCCAATCAATTTTGAGAATATCAAGGGTTCTCTAGGACCTTTCAGTGGCTGGATGCACCAAACCACCATCGGCTGAAAACCTTCACTCATGTCCATTATTGGCTTTGAAGCCATGGCCCTGCTCTCCCCCATTTGATTTTTTTAACAGTTTCACCAGTCTGTGAGGAGTCATTTTCACTCTTTCCCTGAAGAAATCGAAGGATCTAGTAGTGTTGTTGTAGAGCCCCCAAAATTTTCATATACGACAATGGCAACATGGCGATCGACTCGACTCCAGCCACCCCACAATGTCTTATCCTCTTCCTCTTTCTCAGTCGATAGATCCACATCTACTGGCCGCAAGGTTTTGGGTCAATTGGCCTCAGATCAAGCAGGCTGAGAGATTGGTTTTCGAGATTTTTTTCTACCAACATATCACTGTTCCGACAACCTCCGGCCTGCCAACCACCGCGAATCGCCAGCCACCACCTCAACTAAGGTTGTGGTGGCGGTGGCCGGCCGGTAGGAGGCATGGGTGGCCGGGAATTCACGGGAAAACATCGCTCAGGATGGGGGAATCCTGGCCATTGGCTTAAGGAAGAACACGAGGGATTCAGTCCATTCCGCATCAAGATTCATGTCGCTGATGATATTTATTAATTCATTTTATTTCATTTCTGTCACATAAATTGCATTAGTTACATTTCATTATTAAAAATACTTATATGCATTTTCTGGAAAAATGGTTAACATCAAAATTGTAGCATTATGAGTATAGCTTATTTTAAAATTAGTTTCAACTATTTTGGGTCACTGGTCTGACCACAGCACACCAAATGGTAATCTATGCCTAGGGTTAACCCCACACAAATTTGTGTGCCCCCACTAAACTTCTCATCCAAATGTAATGAAATTTGGAGTATAGGTTAGTCTCATCTATATCTCAAACGTATCAAAAATGAGAATTTTTTAAATATATTTTTCTATAGTTTTAGAAAACATTTAATGAATCATGTATGATTTATTTAAGGGGTGTAATGACCTCAAAAACACCCCAAATTTAGGTGGGCGACCATTACGGTCATGTCATGACTCTGGTAAAAATATCAGCCCATATTGGCTTGATTTGGGTAGGCATTGGTGTGACCAAAGTTTGGTCCCTTACGGATAAATTAAGGCAAGTGTGTATTTGATGATTTGTGTGGCCAATTCTCATCCAAAAGGAATGAAATTTTGGCCACTGCCTCAAAGTCATCTAGAGCACCCCCGTATAGATTTTTAGTGGTTTGGTGTGGAGATTCCCAAGGACACTAGTGTAGGCCTTAGGGTTGAAGTTTGGGGCCTAGTGAAGGACATGGGACTATATGTCCTTGGAAGGTCTTTGAACTTGGTTGGTGAGTTCCTAGAGTAACAATAGGCTCTGGAAAATGGGTTTATGATCTTTAGGAACTTACACCCTCTTTAAAATAATTATGGATAGTTTAGGGCACTTTGCTCCAATATTTAATTACATGCTCAAATGATTTTGGATACTCATGAAGCTTAGGAAGAAACGTTATTTGGATGATGTTATTCCCTAGAAATTTTATTGTGAATTTTGGATTGATAATTTTAGTACTTCATTCACAAACCCTAAGTTTGATTCAATCACAAGATAATTATTTTAGGGTTATTTATTAATGAAAATTATGATACTTGGTCAGGGAATATTTTAGGACATAATCATGCTCTTTAAATTTTTATAAAAATTTTGGAAGAATTTTCATATAGACTCCTTCATGAGTAACCATTTGTTGAATATTTTAATATAATTCCATTATGTGATCAATTGGAGTTGGAAAATCATAATTCTTGTCCAGTAGCCTTTTTTGGTCATATTTAACATCTAGTAATTTTCTCATAATTTTTGTATGGTTGATTCTAATTTTCTCATAATTAAATTAATAATTTGTTGAGGGTCAAATCCTTTCTAGAAAATTGGGATTTTTGACATTTTCTGTTTGATGGAGACGGCGACCCCCAACATGTTGAAGATGATGACGGCTTGGGCGCACAAGGTCCTTCACCATCTCCAACCAAAGATTTGTGTCGCCACGGTGACCTTGTGGAGCGACGCTACAACCTCCTCCCTCTGCGCAATACAGCCAATTAATGGAGATGGCCAATAATATGTTTTTGCATCATTTAGTTATTTATTTGCAATGTTTATTTCATGATATTTAACTTCATGTGTTGTATTTTTATTTAGAGTTGCATGTAGCTAAACTATGTTGTAAGCGTATATAAGGCCCTGCTATTGTTTCATTTTGATTAGATTTGATGAAATAAGAAAACCCCAAATTGAGTCCCCCCACCTTTGTTCTCTCCCCCTCTTCAAAATTTGGGCTAGCCCCTCTCCCTCTCCCTCTCCAAAACTGCCTCCTCCTCTCTCCCTTAGGTATTCGGCCAACCTCCAAGCCGTCACCCTCCTCTCCCTCCTTTTTTACTCTCGGCCTCCCTTCCACCACTTTCAAGCCTCCTCCACCTCCAACCCAAGAAGCCCTTTCTCAAGAAAAACCCGACCAACCCTCAACAATACCAAAACTGACCAGCCCTCTCATCTTTGGTGGATCTCAGCAAGGCACAAAGTTCCTACCTTGTGAATCTAACTCCGGCATGAAGCGAAGAAGGCGAGGGATATTTTATCCTATCGGCATGACTCTAGCGGAGCCATTGAATAGCGGTCCAAATTAGTGAATCGGAATCATCCATTCTGATTCGGTATCAAAACTTTCATCTATTTTGTGTTTCTCTCTAGATTTTCATAATGGTGGATTTACTTTAGCGTGATCATTGAAACATTGGATTAATCGTGGTTTTCTTCGATTGCTTTGTTGTCTAACTAAATTTCATTTAAGTTTGAGAGGATTGGCGAACCTCGCTTTCATTTTGCTGGTAGAGAACTACCATTTCCGAATCGTATTTTTTGGGAGATCTCTTTTGGTACAACATCCGCTCGATCGGACCGGGTGGATCCTTTTAGCCTGAAATAATATTGGCATATAACCTTTGTTCGATCTTTAACGGTTTGGCTACCCGTACGTTAGTATTTAATTGATAAAATTGAATTACGTATGTGTCGCGTTAATGTTTCTGTGCAAACGTAGATTGGGACATGGAGAGAAAATTGTTATTTGTTTGTTATGAATCAGTGTCAACATGTGAGCCTGCATCACTGTAATTTTGATGTTACCAAATTGTCATAATTTTGCTAAGGCCATACCTAGTAAGAAAAGTGTACTTTGTGTTCTAAAGCATGAGTGGACAGATTTTGCAGAAAATATTATAAATACCAAATAAAGTAGGAAAATTATAATCTTCTGTATTTACTCCTAGAGTATCATGATCCAATAATAATCTTAGATCATTTGGTTGAATATTTGAATTGGTCACCATTCATACACATCATGTAGGTTAGTTGGTCTGCACATACTAGAAATTGTAAAAGTAGGATGCAATAATAACTTGAATTGGAATGGGTAGATGGTGTACCTGGTCTGGTTAGAATATATAGGGTCACCAAATGAAGGTTGTGTGAGCCTGATTGTGCAACGGCAGAGTGGTGCTCGAGATTGACGGTGGGTCGTCCTTCCTTGGAGAGGGAACATATAAATAAGATTAGAGTTAGCTCAAGATTAATGATAACAAATTGGGACATGATTAGACACAAAAAATAATAAGTACCTTACGAAAGGGAGCTTTGGGCTTCAGCCCATCGTCGTGCCCCCAAGAGCCCTTCACAGTGAATGCCCTGAGCAGTCCAAGGTTAATATTAATCTATAAGACTAAAATATTAAAGATAAATTAATAAAACTAGGGCTTCACCTTCACTCACCCATATGACTCAGGAGGTTAGCTTGGTTGTGTTGTCCAAGCGGCAGGCTCGATGTTTGTGGAAACGGGCAAGTTAGCCCGGCGAGCCGAAGGATCGGAAGATAGTTGTAACAAACAGGTTAGTCTGGGGAGCCGATGGATAGGTAATTTGTTGCTGCATGTGCATAAGATGGTGGGTCTTCGGTATTTGACGGTCGTTCACACCGACGTCGATATGATGACTCAGTGGGTGTGGTTCACACTTATCTAAGGAAAAGACTTGCGGGTTTGTCAGCATTAGTACGTGGTGACTCTGATGTGTCATGTTGTGTTTTTGGGGATGGAACAACACTTGTGCACTCAGTGAAAAGAACAAAAAAACCTCAAACGAGTTCAGATCTGACAATATTCATGAATCATAAAGTAAAGCATATTATCATAAAATTACCTTTGATGGATTGAGTCTTGAAATCTACCTAGATGCTCCAGAAGAGTCGTGCCGACCACTCATCTGCTAGAGTCTTGAGCGCAGAAAGTGTATCCATGCCTCTACAATAATCCACACGATCAGGTGTACCCATAGCAACTTGTCGCACAAGTTCTAGGTCGGGAGAGCACACTCAGCGCCTCCACATATTGCTAGATCTGTTGAAGGAGAGGCGATGGTGATAGTAGCCATGATCAGGATCGGCTACAACGATGGAATAGGCGGAACGCTTCCATCGGGATTTTAGTGTTTTTGCATTTCGCACAGTGATGGCTTGTGTTCTTAGATAGACAGAATAATCTCTCTACAGAAAACCCTAAACTATCATATTTATATGCAAGGAATAAATAGAATAGGCACCGCCATAATATCAGTAAGTCAACATTTGACTCAGCATGAGCATTGAGTGAACTCAACACACTCAATGCCAAGGGCCAGATGCGTTGAGTGAACTCAATGCTATCAATGCTTCTGTGTCATGGCGTTAGGTGATCTCAATACTGTCAATGCCTCTACGCCATGACGTTGAGTGATCTAAACATACTCATTGTAAAAGGTCAAAAGCAGTGTTCGACGAATCTGCGACAAAAGCCAAATTCGTCGAGCGGAGTTCGACGAATTTGCGCCAAGGCCAAATTCGTCGAACGGAGTTCGACGAATCTGTGCCAAGGCCAAATTCGTAGAACAGAGTTCGACGAATCTATGCCAAGGCCAAATTCATCGAATGGAGTTCAACAAATTTGCGCCAAGGCCATATTCATCGAATGAAGTTCGATGAATCTGAGCCAAGGCCAAATTCATTGATCAGAGTTCGATGAATCTGAGCCAAGGCCAAATTCGTCGAATAGAGTTCAATGACAGTACCATAGAAAATTTTAAGCCCCTTTCCAATTCTTTCAACTCATCATATGAGCTATTCAATACAGATCCAATCTCCCAATTTCTTATGTGTGACCCTGATAGGCTCATACTGAGCTGGCAGTGAGGCTACATGCTTGATCACTTCGAGATCTCTATGGTTGCACCAACAGTCTCCCATTTGATCTAGAAAGTATCAAACAAAAACTTCACAAACAATGAGAGTCATCTAGCAATACATTATTGCTCCCCAAACAACAAAATTTTATAAACTCATAAGCAATTCTGACCAATATTACAATGTTGTCATGTCCCTTTGTCCCTTACATCCGGATAGAAATAGAGGTATAGACTGTATCACCCTCATAAATGTTCAATCCCACTTTCCTGATCTAGAATGGACTCTCAGAAATTGGTGAATCCAATATCATAAATTGACCTAACCAAGCTTGGCCATGCATTTCTTAGTCCCATTCCATCAAGGGTCTCATGGATGCAACTCCTGTCATATAGGAGGACAAATCCCATCTCTACTCACATGCAAACACCCAAATGATTCGTAACGTACACAATAACCACCTTTATCATCCATCTTTCTCAAGACTAGACTTTTGATGGCATCAACGCACGCTCCTCCTCACTCAGTGAGTGTTGTGACTTCAGGTCAAAGGACCACAAACACCATTGCCACTTTGAGCCATACATGTGACACGTTCATATAACAATCCACAGAGTATTCTCACAGTGGGTCTGTCCAGTACAACTTGTTCATAACAAGTACCCGTATGATGACTTAATATCACAATATCATGACCTGTGAGGATGGGTCATCAGTCAACACACATGCTAGTCTTAAAGACATCATCATCTCCATAAGTGTTAACCCCTCAGTTCCCACCATCCTACAAGATGCTAAGACCCCCTTTCAATATTCGCGGACTCAGTTAGGCAATCTGCACAGTCCGGCAAAGCGGCGGTAATCGGCCACCAACGATGATCCCCCAGCGGCGGATTCAATGCTCTGTTCGCTCAGTTCGCCATGCCTTTGGATCTCCGGATTCTCTACGTAGGCGGACGTAGTGTCTCGTCCGCCCAGGCCGCCGTCCTACAGCAGGATCGCGCCTAGCAGTAGCAGATGGAAGCTCCAGCCCGCGAGCCCAGTCCGCCCCTTCTGCGCGGACTGGCGTGTTCTTTCTTTTTGCTTCCCGTCACCACTGCCCGGTTCTCCTGTACCCCGGGCAGCCGGTTATTTTAGCCCTGCCCGTTTGGGCAGGCCCCCCATCCTATAAATAGGGGGGAGGTGGTGCACCCAAGGCACGCTGACTCGTGCCCAGGAGACTTCTCGTTGAAGGATGCAGACTCGAATCTTGTGCCTTGCAGACTCCACCTTGCTCTGCTCTTGTCTTCCTTTTTCCTTCACTTGTAACCGAACCTTTCTTCAATCATGGAAAAGCCCGTCGCAAGAGAGGCATTCAGGCCGCGACGGGCGAAGTCTGTTGTTGTCGTGGCTCACAACCCTGATGTTCTTCCTGCTCTCGTCCGCTTAGTAGATTGCTACTCGCAGTCTCTCCTTTCCCTTCTTTTCCCTTGTGCTCGAACCATTAGCTGGTGGTGCTCGACCCCCTTTGCGTTTTTGTGCATCAACAATAAGCTTCAAAGATGATACAACGACCAGGGACCTTTAAGAATGAAGCTTCTAGGATCATAGGTTCTCACATCAAGTCACTACTTGACCATTAGAAACAAACATTCTAATGGCATTTATTTTAGTTAAATATTCTATCACAATAAAAATAATAACATAATAAAAGAACTTGGCAAAATATATAAAATGAAATGTATGCAGTACTTTTAATCATTAAATGAAATATTAAATTCAATAAACATACAATGCACAAGACTCAAACTAGAGTTGATCATTTAGGTATCGTATACCAATAAATGTAACATGACCATCATGCTTTCTTTGTGCGAGAGGCTTTGTCAGTGGTTCTGCAATGTTTTCTTCTGTCGACACTTTGCATATGCTCACATCTCCTCGATCGACAATCTCTCGAATTAGTTGGAACCGACAAAGTATGTGCTTGGAGCGCCGATGAGATTTAGGTTCCGAAGCAAGTGCAATTGCACTATTGTTGTCATAGTAGAGATCTACGGGACAAACAATACTAGAAACTACATCTAACTCGCCGATGAATTTTCTAACTCAAACAGCCTCCTTCGCTGCATTTGCAGCAGCAATATACTCGACCTCAGTAGTAGAATCGGCACTGTACCTTGCTTGGAACTCTTCTAGATTACAACACCTCCATTTAGGCAAAACAAAAATCCTGACTGGGACTTTGAATCGTCCCTATAAGTTTGGAAGATAGCATCCATGTACCCACTTACAACGAGCTCTTTCTCTCCGTCGAATACCAAGAACATATCCTTAGTCCTACGCAAGTATTTCGGGATATTCTTGACGGCTATCCAGTGACCTTCACCGGGATCAGACTGATACCTGCTAGTCATTCTCAAAGCATAAGAGACATCGGGTCTATTACAAAACATTGCATACATGATTGATCCAACTGCAGAAGCATATGGAACCAACTTCATACGGTCCTTATCTTCACAAAACTTAGGATACTGGTCCTTAGAGAGATTCACAGAATGAGACATGGGCAAGAATCATTTCTTGGACTCAAGCATGCTGAACAATTTCAACCCCTTGTCAATGTACGTACTTTGGGTCAAACATAACAAATTATTCGATCTCTCTCTATAGATCTTAATACCGAGTTTATAAGTCGCTTCGCCTAAGTCCTTCATCAAAAAGCAGTCCACTTAGTTTTTCTTAACAACTTGCATGGTCGGTTTGTCATTCCCGATCAACAGTATGTCATCTACATACAATATCAAGAAGAGTACAATGCTCTCATTAATCCTCTTATAAACACAAGGTTCATCCTGTTTCTTGATAAAACCAAACTCTTTGATCTTCTCATCAAAACGAAGATTCTAACTTCGAGAAGCCTATTTCAATCCATAAATGCATCTTTGCAGCTTCCATATTTTAGTGGCTTAACATGGTGATACAAAACCCTCAGGTTATGTCATATACACTTCCTCAAGGAGGTTTCCATTAAGGAAAGCGATTTTTACATCCATCTGCCAGATCTTGTAGTCGTAATATGTAGCAATAACATGCATAATTCTGATGGACTTGACCATGAGAATAGGGGAAAAGTCTCATCATAGTCAATACCATGAATTTGTTAAAAACCTGTTAACCCCTCAGTCCGCAGCATACTACAAGATTCCAAAGCCCCCCTTTCAGCAGGCGCGGACGCGATTTGTCAGTCCGCCCAATCCGGCAAGGTCCCCAATTGGACCATGGTACCCCAGCAGCGGACGCAAGTACCTGTCCGCTCTGTCTGCCAGCACTTGAGGTATCAGGTTCTACAGCGGCGGACGAAATGTCTCGTCCGCCCAGGCCGCCGCCCTCCGGCGGGCGTGCCCAGCAGCAGTGGAGGCTCTAGTCCGCGAGCCCAGTCCGCCCCTTCTGCGCGGACTGGCGTGTTCTTTCTTTTTGCTTCCCGTCACCGCTGCCCGGTTCTCCTGTACCCTGGGCAGCCGGTTATTTTAGCCCTGCCCGTTTGGGCAGGCCCCCTATCCTATAAATAGGGGGAGGTGGTGCACCCAAGGCACGCTGACTCGGACCCAGGAGCCTACTTGTTACAGGCTGCGGACTCGAATCCTGTGCCTTGCGGACTCCCCCTCGTTCTGCTCTTGTCCAGCTTTTCCTTTCACTTGTAACCAAATTCTTCTTCAATCAAGGGAAAGCCCGTCGCAAGAGAGGCATTCAGGCCGCGACGGGTGAAGTCTGTTGTTGCCGTGGTTCACGGCCCTGCTTTTCTTCCTGCCCTCATCCGCTTAGTAGATCATTACTCGCAGTCTCCCTATTCCCCGGCGTTCGAACCGTTAGCTGGTGGTGCTTGACCCCTCTGTGTTTTCTTGCATCAACAGTTAACACGCGACCTTCAGATCCGAGTAGTGTTTTGAAATCAGCGGACGGAAATGTCAGACCGCAGAGCGCGCTCCTCAGACCGCTCCAGCTCTTCAGAGGACTCTCTTTGGGACGCGATTGAGCAAGCTCGCCTTGAGGCCGAGCAGTCCCGCCAGCAGACTGACCAGCGTCTCGACGCAATCATCCAAGCTCTGCTCGCGCTTGCCCAGCGGCTTGCTCCTCAGGCCGCAGCGGACCCAGCGGATTCGCCAGTCCGCCAGACCCCAGCTCGCCGAACTCCGCTTCGGCAGTCGTCAGCAACTCCCCGGAACCCTGCTCAGTCAGCTGCCCCTCTACGCCCTTAAGAGGAGCAGTTTGCTTTCAGAGAATTCTTCAGAGAAGCTATCAGGGGGACTCCAGCCCGCCAGCTCCATTTTGCTGACCGCCAGTCCGCCGAGCCCGCGGACTCCCCGGCTCCAGTCCGCCCATTCTACCCCGCAGAGTTCGAAACCCCGTCTCCCTTTGTCGACCGGATCCGATGGGAATCGGCGCCGAGCAACTTCAGGGAGCCTCGCATCCCCTTCTATTCAGGAGCGACAGATCCAGTTTCTCACCTCCAGGCGTTTGAGGGGGCAATTGCTTTGAGATGCCTCTCAGATGCAATTAAGTGTAAACTGCTGGTCACCACTCTCGAAGGACAAGCGAGAGAGTGGTTCTACGAGCTGCCTTCGGGCACAATCTCTTCTTTTGCAGAGCTCTGTAGCCAGTTATTGCTGAGGTTTGCTACCTCAAGGAAGAGGAAGAATGGGCCAGCTGCCCTGTTTGAAATAAAGCAAAGGGATAATGAATCGGTGGCGCGATTCGTTGATCGCTTTCAAAGAGAGATCCAAGGGGTCAGGAATGTAAACCCCAATTATTATAAGGTCGCCTTGATCCATGGCCTCCGGGAGGGCCCTCTGAAGTTTAAAGTAACGACCAAGGCACTTGAGACTTATCAGGAGCTGATCGCCATGGTCAACCGCTTCATAGAAGGAGAAAATGCCAATCCGACCTATGTCTCATCCCTGACAACTAAGGCTGAAGGAAGGGATGCCTCCGCTTCTTCCTCTCGTGGCAAGCCCCCTCGCCTAGACTTCCAGCCTCCGTCTCAGAGAGGCAGAAACTTCCGCAACAAGAAACCTTTCCAAGGCCATCAACAGTTTCGTGAACAGAGACTGTCGTTGGCCACTACACCCACCATTCCATTGCAAGCTCTACCCATCCTCCAACAAGCAGCCTGTCTGCTTCGATCCAATTTGATGAAAGCCCTATGGAGGGCGCTGCAGATCTGGACCTTGACGAAGTCATCCAGATCCTGCAAAGGAGATCAGAAGAAAATAGGCAAGAGCCTCAGAAAATGTGGAAGCCGAGAAATAGCGCACAATATTGCCAGTTCCACAAAGAAAAGGGCCATCTGACTGAGGAATGCAAGGCCCTTCGTGCGCTGATAGAGAAGTTGCTTGCCGAGGGCAAGATCGACCTGGCCAAGAAGGATTCTCCTTCCTCTTCAAAGCCATCCACCTCGAAGGGCAAAGAGGTAGCCGAGGCATACTAAGAATGCATGGATGTAGAGGACGAGGGACGTCTGGGGCCGATCAACGTCCCGGTGGAGTGCTTCGATGCAGATGATGAAGGGGTCCTGGGATGCCTCTTCTTCATCCATGGTGGAGCCGGGACCGAGTCCACCCGGAAATAGTCAATCTCAAGGATCACCCAGGCAGAGGTGGCCTCTTCTTCCGTTGTTCCTCCAAGAGAAGTCGTCACCTTTGGTCCAGAAGATCTATCTCAAACAGCCAATCCATTTGATGATGTAGTTGTAATCAAGGCTATGCTTGGAGACTTCACGGTGGATAGGATTCTTGTTGACACAGGCAGCTCTGTCAACTTCCTATTCAAGTCTACCTTCGAGGCCCTGAGGACTGGAAAGCCTCTGCTTTCCACTGAGGGGCCACTCTATGGTTTCTCAGGAGAGAGAAAGGAAGTAGAGGGCAGCGTCATCTTGCTCGTGAAGCTTGGAGGGGCAACTAAGCAGATACAGTTCATAGTGGTTGACGCCCCCAGCAGCTACCATGCCATCTTCGACAGGCCCTTGTTAAACAAGTATCAAACAGTGGTCTCCACTTACCACCTTGCCATCAAGTTCTTTGCCGATGAAAGGATGTGCCGAGTCAGGAGTGACCCAAGGAGGGCAAGGGAGTGCTATGTCCGTACTGTCAACGTGGTTGAAGCCAGCCCTTCCCTTGCTCCAACAGAAGCTGCAGAAGTCTCTTCCAGTTCAGAAATCGCTGCTGATGAAGGTGCTCACCTGGAACCTGCCCAGGTGACGCAAGGAGTCCCCATTGCTGAGGGGGAGGAGAGGAAGCTCTCCATCAACTCGGAGCTACCTGAAGATCAAAAAAGCTGAGTTGATTTCCTGCTTGCTGAACAACCTGGATGTCTTCGCCTGGTCAGCAGAGGACATGCCAGGGGTGGATCCTGATGTTGCTTGCCACCACTTGAATGTTGATCCCGGCTGCAAGCCCGTGCAACAAAAGAAGAGGGACATGGCTACAAAGCTTGCTGAACCAATAAGGGAGGAGGTCGCAAAGCTCCTCAAAGCGAATTTTATTAAAGAAATTCAATATCCTACCTGGATTTCTAATGTTGTAATGGTGAAGAAACCAGGAGGAAAATGGCGAATGTGTGTAGATTTTACTAAACTTAATAAAGCATGCCCTAAAGATTGCTACCCCTTGCCTCGGATAGATTCTTTAGTTGATTCCGCGGTAGGGTACTCTTATATGAGTTTTTTAGATGCGTTTTCTGGTTATCACCAGATAAGAATGCATAAGCCTGACGTTCCTCACACGTCATTCATAACTAATGATGGTTGTTATTGCTACCTTGTGATGCCCTTTGGGCTTAAGAATGCCGGTGCAACCTACCAACGGATGATGGACCGTGTGTTTAACCATCAGAAGGGGAGGAACCTAGAAGTGTATGTAGACGATCTCTTGATTAAGAGTAAATCATTTTCGCTGCACTTGCGAGACCTAGCAGAGACGTTCGCTACTCTGCGTAGGTATAGAATGAAGCTCAATCCTTTGAAATGTACGTTTGGGGCAAGTAAGGGGATATTTCTTGGTCACCTCCTTACTCCGGAAGGACCTGCCCCTAACCCTGATAAAGTGAAAGCCATCCTTGATATGCCAACCCCTCGTTCACCTAGAGAAGTTCAGCAGTTAGGGGGGAGGCTGGCGGGCCTTGCGAGATTTCTCTCTTGAGTTGGAGATAGGAGTGCTCCATTCTTCAAAACTCTCCGAGGAGCCTCCAATTTTGAGTGGACGGAAGAATGCTCCAAAGCTTTTGAGTAGTTGAAGATGCAATTGACCTCAGCACCCCTGCTTCAGAGTCCTCGTCCAGGAGAGATTCTTTTCTTGTACCTAGGGGTTGGCCCTGAGGCCGTCAGTTCCGTTCTTCTTCGGGAAGAGGGCAGAAAGCAATTTCCAATTTATTATGTTAGCCATATTATGAAAAGTGCTGAGACACGGTACCCAATTCTGGAGAAGTTAGCCTTGGCACTGGTCATGTCAGCTCGCAGGCTTCGTCCGTACTTCCAAGCACATTCGATTCAAGTTGTCACTGATCAGCCTTTGAAGGGTGTGTTGGAAAAACCTGAACATTCCGGCAGACTAGCTAAGTGGGCAATAGAGTTGAGCGAATTTGAAATCTCCTATGTGCCCAAGACAGCCATTAAAGCTCAGGTCCTAGCAGACTTTCTAATCGACATGCCAGAGTCCAGTTCTGATCAGGCAGAAAGGTCACCTTTGGCTTGGACCATCTATGTTGATGGTGCCTCAGGCAGAAGTTCTTCTGGAGCAGGAGTGGTTCTCATCAATCCAAACGGAGTCAAGTTGGAACATACCATCAAATTTTACTTTCCAGTAACAAATAATCAGGCCGAATATGAATCTTTGCTAGCAGGCTTGAGGCTCGCAAGGGAATTAGGAATTGATCATGTTCACATCAAAACCGATTCTCTGGTGATGGCGTCACAAGTCCTCGGTAACTTTGAGACAAGAGAGCCAATCTTGAAGAAATATCTAGCTCTTGTGAAGATAGAAGTTGGCAGGTTCAAGAGATTTACTATTGAGCACATCCCGAGAACAGAAAATGAGGAGGCCGATTTTCTTTCCAAGCATGGGATGCTTTCAGGAGGGACAACTTCCGAGCTCTTCCGCCCGGCAGTGATGGAAGGAGATCTGATGCAAGTAGACCAACGTGCCTCTTGGATGGATCCGTTCATCCTTTATCTGTCAACAGGAGATTATCATCATACAGTCAGAGATAAGAAAAAGTTCAGAATAAAAGCAGCTCATTACATCCTAGTGGCGGGAGTCCTCTACAGAAAAACTTTCCTCTCTACCATGGCCCGGTGTGTTTCAGAAGAAGAAGCTTGCGCTGTTTTGCAAGAGGTTCACTCAGGAGAGTGTGGAAGCCACTCGGGAGCAAGAACTCTTGAAAAACGGATCCTGTGGCAAGGATATTTCTGGCCCACTATGAAGAGAGACGCTGAGATCTATGCCAGAAGGTGTGTTCAGTGCCAGAAGTTTGCTCCACTTCAGCACCAAGCAGCTCAGTCCCTCAGATCGATTGCAACTCCATGGCCCTTCGCAGTTTGGGGAATGGACCTCCTCGGTCCTTTTCCCATGGCAAGCAGTCAGCGGCGTTTCATTATCGTAATGATCGACTATTTCAGCAAGTGGATCGAAGCCAAGGCATTGGCAAAGACAACTACTCAGGTCGTCAGAAACTTCATTTGGGGGGAGATAGTCTCCCGACATGGAATTCCAATGGCTATAATCACTGATAATGGGCCGCAGTTCAACAACTCAGAGATGATAGAATTTTGCAGGCAGATCGGAACAGAGCTGCGGTTTGCATCAGTTCATCATCCCAGAAGCAACGGCCAAGTAGAAGCAGCCAACAAGCAGATCCTCAATTTGCTCAAGAAGAAAGTACAGAATCTCAAGGGCAGCTGGGCTGATCAGCTTCCATCAGTTCTCTGGTCCCTTAGGACAACGCCATCATCCGCAACTGGGGAGACTCCATTCAAACTTTCTCATGGCTCAGAAGCACTTATACCAGTTGAGTTTGAAGTCCCGTCACCCAGAGTTCTGCTTGCAAGAGAAGGCGTTGAGGACTGGCTTGAGTTGAATAGTGAAGAGATGAGGTTCAGCTTGGAACACGTCGAGGCCATCAGAGATCAAGCAGCCATAAGACAGGAAGAGGTCAAAAGGAGGATGGCCCGCTACTTTGATCAGAACGTGAGGATCAAACACTTCCAAGTGGGAGATCTCGTTCTAAAGAAGATTGATGCTGCTGCAAGAGCTGGTTCAACTGGAAAGCTTAATCCAAATTGGGCCAGCCCTTTTGTTGTCAAAGAAGCATTAAAGAGCGGCGCTTACCGCTTGCAGACATACGAAGGAGAAGATATACCACACACCTAGAGCGGGGATGATCTCAAACGGTTCTATTCTTGAAACTCCCTCTCTCTACTTTGTGTATCTTCTTCAAGAGTTATTATGAATAGAAACTGCCTGCTAACGCTTCTTCAAGTGTTTTGTTTATGTAATCATAATAGATGAAACGCTAAGAAAGATTCAAAAAAACGGTTCTGCGCCTGAACTCTCTTTCTTCTTTCTTATGTTTGCTTTGCAAATATATTTTTAAAATAAACGAAGGATCCATACTGACACCTTTTTCTAGTGTTTTCTCTCTCTCCCAAATACCTATAACGGTTCCCTGATACCAGGAGACATCGCCGAGTTCAGCAAGACCTCCCCTAGAGCTGTTGTCATTAGCATAACACCACAAAGACCACGTGTTGCGAGGAGATTTCGCACCGTGTAGTGGGAGCTTGCAGGCTCTAGCGCGGTTGGATTCTGGACTTCGGATCCCGGCAAGTACCTGACCCCACCTCTGCATTATGGAGGGCTGGGTGGGGAAAATCTCTACCATGCCATCATAAGGATATCGTTACAACTTCGATGATCGCGTGAGGAAAGTATGCCGTTCCGGCTCACCTGCCTGCGGGTCATCTTAGCTTGTAACCCTCGAACACTCCATGGTACCCTCAAGCAGTGCCTGGAGGAGACCCACAGCTTAGACTGTACTCCAGGCAAGAGGGCAGGGAACCGTTCCACCAAGTGAGCATTTTGCTCTTTGCAGGGAATTATGTGCGGACTGGTTTTCTCTATCCGCTCAGTCCGCCTATTTGGGTTGATCCTATAGCTTGTAGCCCGGTGAGGAAAGTATGCCGCTCCGGCTCACCTGCCCACCTGGTCGCAAGCTATAGATCATTTCTATTATGTGCGGACTGGTATTCTCTATCCGCTCAGTCCGCCTGTTTGGGTTGACCTTATAGCTTGTAGCCCGGTGAGGAAAGTATGCCGCTCCGGCTCACCTGCCCACCTGGTCGCGAGCTATAGGTCATTTCTCCTATTGTGAGTGGATTGGTTTTCTGTGTCCGCTCAGTCCGCTAGCTTGGGTTGATTCTATAGCATGTAGCCCGGTGAGGAAAGTATGCCGCTCTGGCTCACCTGCCCACCTGATCGCAAGCTATAAATCATTTCTTATATTATGAGTGGATTGATTTTCTTTATCGCTATGGGTCATTTCTATCTTTGTCGGACTGGTCTTATCTATCCGCGCAGTCCGCCAGTTTCCTTGGATGAATTTATAGATTCTATCTTTGGCGGACTGGTTTTCTCTATCCGCTCAGTCCGACAGTTTTCTTGAAACCACGAACTATATAGATCATTTCTACTATGAGCGGGTTGGTCTTCTGTATCCGCTCAGTCCGCAGAATGATTTTCATGTTATAATTTGATTAATAAAGAGAAATGCGGACTCTACTAGAACTCAATGAAGTACCACCTGACTTTGTTATCAGCCGGCTATTCTTGTCATTTTTAAAGGCGAATGTTGAATGGGTTAATGAGTTTGATTCTCTCATCAGCAAAAGTTCGTTATAAATGACGTGTTGTGCGGACTGCAATTAAAACTCAACAGAGTCCGCCTGGCAATTTCTTATTCCGACGGACAATAATATTCTTTAATCAGCAAAATAAAAGCTCAAACTTATCAGCATGACGTGCGGACTGCTAAGTGTTGGTGCGGTGAGCGTGGAAAAATAACATTGCAGAAAGCACACATGCCAAAAATATCCTTTTTCTATTTCATCAAAAATTGTTTACATCATTCTATATGTTTGGCGGACTGCAATCTTGCGTCCGCCACTTTTACAAAAACCAAAAAAGATAAAAATACACTGATCAATCTATAGTCCTTTGTCTCTTCTCTGGAGGCGCAGGGCTGTCACCAACAATGTCAACTTCTGGAGAGTAGCCCCCGGAGCAGCTCCCGCTGCTATCCGATCCTGTACTCGAGGCGGACCCGCTATGCGAGCTCCCGGTAGCAGAAGAAGATGCAGAAGTGTCGGACTCCGCGGACAGTTCCTCCACTCGCGGTCTTGAGGCAGCATTGTCTTCCTTGGCGCTTGGCTCTTCGCCTTGCCCTCCGTCTTCTTCTTCTTCTTCTTCTTCTTCGCCTTCTTCCTCAATAATATTTTTGCCTTTGTTAGCCCTCTCCATCGCCACGACCTGAGGAGCCAGCTCAGGGAAGATCTCCAAAAACGGGACACCATCCACTCCCTCCTTTATGAAGCCGTCGCGGACAAGTCGCTCAATAGCGACCTCGACGGTCTCCTTTACGAAAGGGAGCATGGCGGACTGGAAGTTGTTGTTTTCCAAGTCATAGGCGACCTGCGCAAAAGAAAAAGCAAACGTCAGACAGACCGTGGCGGATGGCAAATTGAGGCCGCTGCGAATTCAACTCACCCCCAGCTCCTCTCTTTGCTGAGCAACCCTTTTTCCCAGCCGCACGTTCCTTTCCTTTAGCGCTTTATTATCCTTTTGAAGTTGTTCGTTCTGCCTCAACAGGTCTCTGGCCAGAGTGGCAACATAGTGATTTGTCACCGCGCTGTTCGCAGAAGCCTGAGAGGCTAGCAGAGGGAGGTCGGCGGCGGGCACCTTCTTGAGGTCGCTCAGGTTGCGCTTTCCGTAAAGCGCGGATATCGCGATATGGGCGTGGCGTGTTATCCGCGAACTCTTCCACGAAGGAAGCGCGGTGGATAGGCGGACGTTTTTATTCTTGCTGTGCCAGTGGACCATAGGGTTCCCCCTGAGGTCCTTCTGGCTGATGCCGAAGCCACTCATCGAGAAACTTTCTGAGGAAGAGTAGTCCGCTGCCGGATCCCCTTCCTCCTTCCTCTTTCTGGCGACTGCTTCTTTCTTTTCTTTCTGTGTAGGGACGAAGCCTCTGGGCGTCTGCTGTAAGTTAGCGGGCACCGCCAAGGTCGCTGCAAAAACAAATGGATTAAACACCAAGGTCGCGGCGGATGCAAAAGCAGAGTCCGGAAGATACTTACTCTCTTCAGGCATGACGTCCGCTAAGCTCGCCAGCAGCGGAATATAGTGCTCAATGTCGAGCCTAGCATTGGCCAGGAACTCGACAATGGCGGACTCTAGATCATCCAGTTGCACGCTTTTGAAGGTGGAGTCCGCGCGCACCTGCGGATAGGTGTGCGCGAACCCGAGGTCGCCCTCAAAAATCAGGAACCTAGAGGTCCAGTTGTGGATCTTGTTGGGGAGACCCACAACTTTCATTCCCCTGCAGTAGAAGTATATGACCCCCTTGTAGGGGCGGCCTCCGGAAGCGGTGATAGAGCGGACAAAGAATATCTTTCGAAAGATATTCATTGAGAAAGCAATCTTTTCAGATCGCAAGTAAGAGACAAAGCTGCAGATCGCCGCGAGTGTATTTGGCGCGAGCTGGCCAGGCACCATTCCATAGTGCTCGAAGATCGCAGCGAGTTCCCATAAAAGCAGAAACTTGAATCCGCTGTCGAAATGGTCAACAGGAATGGCGATCTGGGTCGCAGTTGAGAAGTTCAATCTTTCCTGATGGGCGGGAAGGCGGACAAGGATGTTCGAGTTCGCCATCTTCTTTTCGACAAAGGCGTCCAGGTCGGCCTCTGTCAATGTGCATTTCCTGTGGTCTGCAGAATGGAAGGCGACAGCAGCATCAGTCTGCGCGGACACCATTTTGCAGGCCGCAGGATTCCTTGTACTTCAGCTGTTTCCTGTATAAGAGAAAGCGGAAGGCCCTATTTATAGCTAAAGAGTCTGACACCTTTTTGGCCAGGCCGCAGAGCTCGCAAATCCAATCCGCACAGTCCGCAAAAAGTTTAAACAGCCAAACAATTTACGCAGATACAGACACAGATTCACATGCCAAGGAAAATTCAAAGCAAAAAGTTGTGGCCGACACGATTTGTTGTCCGCTCAGATCGCGTTTTTCCTCCCAGGTCACAAGGAGCGGATAGATTTTCAATCCGCTTAGTTCGCAGTATTGCCACCTGCAGGTTAAATATCGAGAAGCAGACACAGCATTAGTCCGCACAATTCACCACATCACAAGGATTAAGCTATATAATTCGCGGATATATAATCTGAGTCCGCACAGATCAAATAGAGTTCATTTTACAAAAGCAATGCTTGGAGCACAATTACCCCAAATAATTATACAATTAAGCAAATAAAAGCTCAAGGCATTGCGGACTCAGCGGTCCCTGTTGTCGGTCCGCGCCGGCCTTTCTGCCCTGTCTCTGCATAGATGAGCCACTTCATCGCTTATCTGGAGAATTTCACTGTACACACGGCAGAGATGATGATGAATGACATTTATGGTCCGGCGCATGTGAGCAGCCTCCCGATCTACCCAGCTGAGAGGCACCATTGGCTCCGCCGCCGGCCTTGGCTCCTCATCCGCAGGGCTATTGGAAACCTGCCGGTGTAGCGATCTCCGGAGCAGCGCGATCTGGCGCTCGCGGCCTCTGCTCTGCGACCTCAGCAGTCCGCTTCTCCTTTCCTTCACGCACTGACGCCAAGTGCTTGCCTTTATAGAATCGGACGTCATCCGCGAGCCTCTTCTTCTCCCTTTCAGACCTCTCCAGTGCCCGCGAGATGCTGGCGATCTGGTCTTTTAGGGCCTTCTCGCGTTCCGCGGACGCTTTCTCACGCGCAGCGGACGCTCTCTCTCGCTCCTCTGATTTCTCTAACTCAGCTTTGACACACTGCATTTCAGCTTCAAATTTCTTCTCTAACTCTTTAATCATATTCAGGCTGGGCGGCTCATCCCTCGCGGATTCTATAGGCGAGACCGCGTCACCACCGGTATTCGGCGTTACCACGAACTCACCACTCTCGATGGAGCCCGGTGGCGACCTTCTACCTGCAACAAACAAAGTCAACTCCACATTCAAAGGCAGCTCGCGGCGGACGAAAAGAAAGGATGAAAAATCACTTTTAGACATAGCAGCAGCGAGTTGCCGACTATCGAAGATGATTGGCCGCCTTGCCCACTCTGGGTCAAAGGCGCTTAACCGCTTCTTCCATTCGCGATGGACCTTCGCTCTATTCTCAGCAGTTGCACTTGTTGAAACCACAATATCGTCCGTCTCGGTGATGATTCTGATTGGTCTTGACGTCCGCAGCGGCGACCTGTAAAGCCACTTACGCTGAAAATATTTAGGCGCCGGTTGAAGTTTACCTGACCGCATCAGCTCCGCAGCAATCCGCAGATCCTTAGCGGCTTTATCCGCCGCGACCTGCTTCGAGGCCGCCCCTACTGCAGCAACATGAGCAACAATTTGTTTCTTTTGCTCCTCTATCTTCTCCTTCAGTCTCTCTCTTTCCTCTTCCTCCGCAGCGGACAAGGAAGGGAGTTCATCACCTTTATTTCCAGAAGTCTCCGCCTCAGATTGCTGCAGTACAACCAGCAAGGATTCGCTGATTAAATCAAGTCTATCGACGTCTATGGAATCTATTATCTCATCCGTGGATAGACTGACCGTTGAAAGGGAATTATCTCCCTAGATTTGGGCCTCCGGAGTAACCAGATCGCTGTCTTGAACTTCTTTGTCGCGCGTCCTGTGTTGTAAGTCCGCATCCCCAGTCTGCTTGGAGACGTTCTTCTCCTTTATTGCGCGCAGTTTCTTCTCTACCCGCTCGGTGACGGTCGCCCCGTCTCTCTTCCTCTTCTTCCTTTTAACAGTCTTCTCAGCAGAATCCGCGGCGGACCCCCCTAGGTCGGGCTGGTTTTCGCGGACAGGCTCTGGGTTCACAACAGTCAATGCCTTTGAGGGCGCATCGTCCTCTTCCTCAGTCCGCCTGTCTTCTTCATCCAAGTTAACGATAGGAACCTGGGCATTGGGGGAAGAGATGTCAGCCTCAATGTGTTCGCCAATGGTGTCCGCCGACGTTGCAGTTTTCTGAGAAGGGGCAGAGTCCGACAGTGTCACCATCTTCTCACTTCTCAATGGTTCGGCGTCGACTGCGACGTCTTCGCAAACAGATACATCGGCTTGGCGGACTGCTTTCTCCGCAGGCTTCTGGCTCTGGGAACTCTCTCCTGTGGGGCGGACGAGGTCTTTTCTTATCGACCTCTTTACAATCTTCTTGGTCCTCATAGGCGTCGACAGTGCTTGATCGCCCTTTGCAGTGAGACTAGAGAAGAAAGCTCCAAGCCTAGCCATGCCGGACTGGAAAGTAGAGACCGCAAGTGGTGAGTAGCGCCACGCATCGATCGAGATTCTCAACAGTTCCCGGGCCTCCTGCGATATTTATAGCGTTGGCGGCTTTTTCGAGGCGAGAGGACTCGGCAGTTAAGAAAACATTTTCGAAGTTTTCTGAAAACTTAAAAATGTGCGGGGATTATGTTAACCCCTTAGTCCGCAACATACTACAAGATTCCAAAGCCCCCCTTTCAGCAGGAGCGGACGCGATTTGTCAGTCCCCCAATCCGGCAAGGTCCACAATTGGACCATGGTACCCCAGCAGCAGACGCAAGTACCTACCCGCTCAGTCCGCCAGCGCTTGAGGTATCAGGTTCTACAGTGGCGGACAAAATGTCTCGTCCGCCCAGGCCGCCGCCCTCCGGCGGGCGCGCCCAGCAGCAGTGGAGGCTCTAGTCCGCGAGCCCAGTCCGCCCCTTCTGCGCGGACTGGCGTGTTCTTTCTTTTTGCTTCCCGTCACCGCTGCCCGGTTCTCCTGTACCCCGGGCAGCCGGTTATTTTAGCCCTGCCCGTTTGGGCAGGCCCCCTATCCTATAAATAGGGGGGAGGTGGTGCACCCAAGGCACGCTGACTCGGACCCAGGAGCCTACTTGTTACAGGCTGCAGACTCGAATCCTGTGCCTTGCGGACTCCCCCTCGTTCTGCTCTTGTCCAGCTTTTCCTTTCACTTGTAACCAAATTCTTCTTCAATCAAGGGAAAGCCCGTCGCAAGAGAGGCATTCAGGCCGCGACGGGCGAAGTCTGTTGTTGCCGTGGTTCACGGCCCTGCTTTTCTTCCTGCCCTCATCCGCTTAGTAGATCATTACTCGCAGTCTCCCAATTCCCCGGCGTTCGAACTGTTAGCTGGTGGTGCTTGACCCCTCTATGTTTTCGTGCATCAACAAAACCCTTAGCCAACAATCGAACTTTTGAATGTCTATACATTCCCATCCATATCAGTCTTCTTCTTGAAGACCCACTTGCACCCTATGTATCATACCCTTTCAGGTGGTTCCACCAAAGTCCATACTTAGTTTTCATACATGGAGTCCATTTCAGATTTCATGGCCTCAAGCCACTTCTCGGAGTCCGGTCCACATATAGCATCTTGGTATGTTGCAGGCTCATCACTATGATCCATAAGCAACACATTACCTATTTGAGACACGAGAAATCCATATCCCTCAGGCACAAACCTTGGTCTACAAGATCTATGTAGAACTTGTGTTTCCTGAATAGCTTCTCCACCTACAACTACTTGTAGTCCTGACTCAGGTCCCATTTCCGATTCATTCACAGTTTGTGGTTCCTGAACTTCTTCAAGTTCTACCCTGACTGTCTTTCTACTTAAGAACTCTTTCTCAAGAATGACACCAGTACTTGCGGCAAACACTTTGCCCTCGGATGGTAGGTAGAAGTACTACCCTTTGGTTTCCCTAGGATAACCCACAAGATAACACTTATCTGATTTTGGTTCCAGCTTATCAAGAATTTGACATCTTACGTATGCCTCACAGCCACAAACCTTAATGAATGACATACCGGGACACTTGCCAGTCCATATCTCATATGGTGTCTTTAGAACCGCTTTCATTGGAGCACGATTTAATGTTAAAGCTGCAGTTTCTAGAGCGAAGCCCCAAAAGGAAACATGCAGATCTGAATGACTCATCATCGACCATACCATGTCTAACAAAGTACGATTCCACCTCTCATACACACCATTATGCTATGGTGTTCTAGTTGGAGTGAGCTGTGTTACAATACCACACTCTATTAGATGATCACGGAACTAATGACTTAGGTATTCGCCACCTCGACCAGATCAGAGTGCTTTAACCTTCTTACCCAACTGGTTTTCTACTTCGCTTTTAAACACTTTGAACTTTTCAAAGATTTCGGATTTGTACTTCATAAGATACACGTATCCGTATCTATTGAAATCATCAGTAAACGTGACAAAGTAGAAAAACCCACCTCTAGCCATAGAACTCATGGGTCCACATGCATCACTATGTACTATACCCAAAAGATCATCAGCCCTCTCATTGAAGCCAGTGAAAGGGACTTTAGTCATCTTGTCTAACAAACAAGACTCGCATCTCTAAAATGATTCATAATCAAATGAGTCCAATAGTCCATCTTTATGGAGCTTGGATATACATTTATGATTTATATGACCCAAATGACAATGCCAAAGATACGTAGGGTTTGAGTCATTTATTCTTATTCTTTCAGTATTTTCAATTTTGTAGATCAGATGGTTTATGTTCAAAACATACAGACCATTAAACATTTAGGCTACACCATAACAAACATCATTTTTAAATATTGAACAATAATTGTTCTTAATAATAAAAGAAAAACCCACCATGTCCAAACATGAAATGGATATAATGTTTCTAATTATGGAAGAAACAAAATAATAATTATCTAGTTCTATTACAAGCACACTGGGTAATGTAAGACGATAAACCCCCACTGCAACAGGAGCAACTCTTTCTCCATTGCCAACACGCAGGTCTACCTCTCCTTTATTCAGCAATCTTCTCCTTCCCAGTTCTTGCATATTTATACAAATATGAGAACCACATCCGGTATCAAATACCCAGGATGAAGCTGCAGAAAAGTTTATCTCTTTAACATAAATACCTAAAGCGAAAGTCATACCTCCCCTCTACTTTTGTAGACCCTACACATAAGAAGGACAGTTCGTCCTCCAGTGTACATCCTTGCCACAGTGGTGGCACTTTCCCTCTTTCATCAAGCCTTTCCTTTTTAGTGCTAAAGACTTGGGCTCCTGATGCGGGTTAAGACTCCAAAAATTATTACGAGCGCGTGGCGCCCCGGGCGTTTTATTAAAAAAAGCGGAATTGGTTTTATTTAGAAAATGAGGCGCGCGGATTTATTAGTTGGATATAAAGCAGGTGTTTTCGAGTTTTAACAAAAGGAGGCAAGTGCACCTATTGTGAGTAGTACAAGATATTCCGGTGTGGAATATCGAGGTCATATTGTTCTCGGGGTCGGGTCGATTATTTCTACTCTTCCCTTGAGGGGACTATTATTTTACCGATATTTACTTGTCGGGTATTTTATATATATATATATATATAAAGGCAAAAAGAAAGACAGAAAATAAAAGCGTTTAAAAAGGTGAAGCCGATGAAGAGCTTAGCGCGACCGCACCAAATTGAATTAGAACTAAAATAAACTTTTAATAAAAAGAGATCCTAAATTTCAAATTAAGGGGCGATCAATCCATACGCACGGCCTCTCGGCTAGCTAGCGTATGGACTATGGAAATAGGGCCCACACATCGATATGTGGTCCTACGCGTCGTAAACCCCTGGCAAACCTAAAGTACTTTTAATTAATTAGAAAATAAGGACATTTAATTATTTTAAGCTATTTTATTTGTCCCAATGCTCTTCGATACTGAGAGCTAACAACGGTTAGCCACTCATCGGAATGGGGATGGCTTGCGAGAAAAAGAATAAAATAAAGCCGAAAGCTGAAAATGAAAGATGTAAAGCAAAGCAGTAAATTGCAAGTCCCACTCAAACGAGTGAGACTGAAATGAAAGCTGTAAAGTGCGAGTCCCGGCTCAAGCGAGTGGGCAGGAGAAAGAAAGAAGTAAAAGACAAGTCCCACTCAAACAAGTTGGCGGGAAATTGCAAGTCCTACTCAAATGAGTAGGCGGGAAAATAAAGCGAGTCCTACTGAAACGAGTAGGAGAAAATAAATGCAACACCCACACACGCACTCTACAGAAAGTAAAACTCATGCACACACACTCTCGACATAAAGTAGAGCAAACACACATGACAGAATGTAAAAACTCACACACTCTACTGAATGAAATAAAAAACATTGCGCCATTTAACTCGTAACGAGTAGGCGGAAATAAATGCGCACACGTACAGAAATGAATAAAAATTAAGTTAATGAAAAATTAAAACGACTGCATTTCTACCGCTAGAATGCGGCAGAAATGCATAAAAAATAAAAAAAAAATTAAATGAGCAAAAATGTTTGCAAATAAACGCAAAATGAAAATGCTCGAAAAATTAAAACGAATACATTTCTACTGCTAGAATGCGGTAGAAATGAATAAAAAGAGGACAGAAAAATTAAACGGGCAAAAGTTTAAAACAAAAATCAAAGTGCACGAAAAATTAAAACGACTATATATTTGATGACTAGTTTTAGTCATCGGTTTTTGGGTTAGTTTAGCATAGATATCCCTAGGATTAATTATATTTTTTAGGTATTTTATGTTTGTTAGGTTCTAATTTCTATTTTTGATGTTATGTTTTAATTCCTCATTTTATGTTTTGTATGCATCCTATTAAGTTTAATTATAAAATTTTCTATTATGTTTTGTTTGCATCTTATTGTTTGTTTCATTTTATATATTTGTTTTATTATATAACATAACTTAATGCTCTATTTTATTTCATTTCTATAGGTTGGAGCCCACATGGTGCAGCCAAACACAAGACCAACCCTCCAACATACAACCCGAGCCTTTGAAGTACATGGTCGGCCCTCCTTGATGCATCCCTTCTTCATTGGTGCAGCCCGGCCCCTTCCAAGTGCATCAGCCCTTTACTTCAATTCAGCCGCCGAAGCAACCATGCAGCCCCTCTACACCCTACCCGAGCCTACAACAAAGCCCACCTAGCAGCCTTTTTCAATGCAGCAGCCCGGCCCCCCTCCAAAGTGTAATCCAAAAATTCATGTATCCAGCCACCTTGCATGGCTCTTCATTAAATGCTTGACCGGCCACTCCATCTCTTTCCCTTTTTTTATTTTTCTCCCTTCATGTGTTGGCCGGCCACACCTTTCCACTCCTCTCTCTCTCTCTCTTATTAATTTCTCCATGCATGCACCTTGCCACCAATGCATTGAACCCACCTCCCTTTCTTCCCCCTTATTAAATGAAATGCATTCCCCCTCTCCAAGCACGTGGTCGGCCACCCCCCTTGTCCCCTCATCTTCATTTCATTCTAGTACCTTCTCCCTCTCCTATATAAAGACCACATCCCTCAAGCATGGTGAAAAAAATCCAAGAGAAGAAAATTTAGAATCCAAGTTAGAATTTGAGTGTTGAGTTGAAGTTTTGAGAGTGCTTGTGAGTTGTTTTTATTTTACTTGTTGTTGTAGTTTTTCCATTATTGTAATTTTTGTTTTAGTAGTTTAATATAGTCTTGTTTTTTTTTATTATTGTGTAATCCTATTCCTTTTTGCAAGCAATGAAAATGATTTATCTTCATCTTATATTGTTTTCTTCCTCCACTATGAGTAGCTAATTTCCCTTAGCATTTGATTGTGAGGATCCATGAAATGAGATGAGGTTTTCTTTTACTTCTTAGTTTTATTTTTGTCTAAATTTTACTCGATCCTTCTTTGATTTCTCTCGCGTCCACTCCGTATTTCGGGTATACGGTAGTAGGCAATTTGATCTCATTTCATAGAAGTCGAGAGACTTATTGATTTGAAAGATCACTCAAAGAAGGAAGGAGTTGATCGCAACCCTAGAGATAGGATGACGTAAATCCTCCGGATTGGAGTCAAATCCAATAGTGTGAATCACCTCGTTAATGCGACTTTACGCTATTTTGACTTATAAAGAGATTTCTGTCAAAACGTCTATAAGTTAGGGGATTTAATGCTCTAGCGAGATTATTTCCTAATATCGGATCCGTCACGGTCGAGTTTAATTTGCAAAGATAAAATTATACCTTTTTCCGTCTTATCTCATTTCATGGTGAATCATTGATCGAATGCTAGCTTTTTATTATAAGTTTTTTGTTTCAAATTATCTTTAGTTTTAATTTAAAAATTCTCAAAGACCCAACAATCTTTCGGTAGGATAATATTAGAAGCGTGAGTAAGAGTAGTTGACAGCCCCGAGTTTAAATACGACCTTGGTACTACAATTCGATAGGTGCACTTGCCTTTTCAGATTGATAGCAATCTTCATCACACCAAGTTTTTGGCGCCGTTGCCGGGGACGCTTTTTCGTCAATATTAGGAAGACGCTTTCGCTATTATTTTTAAAAAAATAAAAAAAAAAATAAAACAAATTTTATTTTCTTCTTCAAGTTTCTATTTCCGTTCTTCTCTTCCTCTTTCCTCCATTCTCTTTTGTTTTTTTAGTGCATGACCCATAGGAATCTATCACTACTTGTTGACTTGGACCCAAATATCGAACGCTCCTTTCGGAGAAACTTGCGATTCAGTGGTTCCACTTCTCAAACAGCGGTTGAGGATTCCGACGGTGATTGTAACTTCAACTCTGAAATGGAGACCCTAACCCAGTGTTTGCCCAGCAAAGGACGATGTCCGATTATGCTCGGCCCAACCTGGAGGGTATAGGAACAAGTATTATTCAACCTGTAATTGCGAACAATAACTTTGAGCTTAAGCATAGCATCATACAAATGGCGCAACAATATGTACAGTTCGACGGATTACAAGATGAAGATCCGAACTTACATATTGTCAGTTTTCTTGAGATTTGTGACACCTTCAAAATAAATGGTGTCTCAGATGATGCTATTAGGATAAGACTCTTCCCCTTCTCTTTAAGGACAAAAGCCAAACAGTGGTTGAGTTCTCTTACAAGAGGATCAATCACTACTTGGAACATTTTAGTTGATAAATTTCTTGCTAGATATCCCCCCCCCCCCCGCCAAAACTGCAAAATTAAGAAACGATATAACTTCATATTCTCAAATTGCTTCTGAGACCCTTTATGACACATGGGAGAGGTTCAAAGAGCTTTTGAGACGCTGTCCCCATCATGCTCCGCCTGTATGGTTACTGGTCCAGACATTTTACAATGGGCTAAATCAAGAGACTAAGAAAATGATAGATGTCGCTTCCACTGGTTCTTTGGTTCGCAAAAATACGGAAGCCGCTCTTGATCTTATAGAGGACATGGTGATGAACACTTTTCAGTGGAACTCACCTAGGACTCGCCCAAATAAACCTGCAGGTATCTATGAGGTGGACTCGGTTTCGCAACTAGCGCTGCAAGTGGAAATGCTGAATAAGAAGATTTTGGAGATGATTGCTTCCTCCGCCGCTAAGGTATATGAAAATGCGAATGTTGCTACTGCCGAGCAGGTGGATTATCTGGGGAACATACCCAGGTCTGCTCAAAATAATTCTGCAAATTTGACTACTTTTTCTGCTTTTTCTTCTCCTCCTGGTTTTAATACTGCTTCGAACTCTTATCATCCTGGATGGCATAACCATCCTAATTTTTCTTGGAGTAACCCTGATAATGCTGCACGTCCACCACACGATTTCACTCCACCACCAACACCACAATATCAAAATCAAAATTTTCAAAAAACTCCATCTTTGGAGGAAATACTTTCTAAATATATAAGCTCGAATGGTGCTATCATTAGAAGTCTATCTGGCTCCATGAAAAATTTAGAGAACCAGGTCGGGCAACTTGCCAAGGTCATCTCAGAGAGGCCACCCGGGGCTCTTCCCTCAAACACTGAACCTAACCCAAGGGAGCACGCGAATGCGATTTCCCTTCGGAGCGGTAAAGTTATTAACGAGCCCACCACAAGGGAAGAGCCAGAGGTGATTGCCTCTCCTACTGCTGAAAATATTATCGTTACGGAATCAAATGATAAAATTTTTTAAAAAGAAAAAGAAAAATCTATTTTTGAAAAAGAAGTTAATGATTTTCAAAATGATGCTCTGACAATTATAAATGAATTTTCGCCACCTTATCCAGCTAGGCTTAGGAAGGAAAAATTAGATGATCAATATTCACGCTTTCATGAAATGTTTAAACAAATTCATATAAATTTTCCGCTTCACGAAGCCATTAGCCAAATGCCAAAATATGCAAAATATCTCAAGGATTTGTTAACGAACAAAAAGAAATTGGAAACTTTTTCTCACGTAACGTTAAATGAAGAGTGCTCGGCGGTTATTAAAAACTCTAATCTTCCTAAAAAAATAAACGATCCGGGTAGCTTTTCTATTCCTTACGTGTTTGGTGATCATTTTGTAAAGCATGCGTTAGCGGACTTAGGTGCGAGTGTTAACCCCTCAGTCCGCAACATACTACAAGATTCCAAAGCCCCCCATTCAGCAGACGCGGACAGGATTTGTCCGTCCGCCCAGTCCGGCACTGTCACCAGTCGGGCGCCAAGGGTGATACTCCAGCAGCGGACGCAAGGACCAGTTCGCTCAGTCCGCCGGCGCTTTGGGCAACAGGTTCTCCAGCGGCGGACGCAGTATCTCGTCCGCCCAGGCCGCCGCCCTTCTGTAGGCGCGCCCCTCAGCAGTGGAAGCTCCAGCTCGCGAGCCCATTCCGCCACTTCTATGCGGACTGGCGTGTTCTTTCTTTTTGCTTCCCGTCACCGCTGCCCGGTTCTCCTGTACCCCGGGCAGCCGGTTATTTTAGCCCTGCCCGTTTGGGCAGGCCCCCTATCCTATAAATAGGGGGGGAGGTGGTGCACTGAAGGCACGCTGACTCGGACCCAGGAGCCTACTTGTTACAGGCTGCGGACTCGAATCTTGTGCCTTACGGACTCCCCCTTGCTCTACTTCCCTCAGTCTATTCCTTTCACTTGTAACCAATTCCTTCTTCAATCAAGGGAAAGCCCGTCGCAAGAGAAGCATTCAGGCCGCGACGGGCGAAGTCTGTTGTTGCCGTGGTTCACGGCCCTGCTCTTCTTCCAGCCCTGCTCTTCTTCCAGCTCTCATCCGCTTAGTAGATCGCTACTCGCAGTCTACCTATTCCCCCTGTGATCGAACAAGTTAGCTGGTTGTGCTCGACCCCCCTTGTGTTTTCGTGCATCAACAGTTAACACGCGACCTTCAGATCCGAGTAGTGTTTTGAAATCAGCGGACGAAAGATGTCAGATCGCTCTAGCTCTTCAGAAGACTCCCTTTGGGACGCAATAGAACAAGCTCGCCTTGAGGCCGAGCAGTCTCGCCGGCAGACCGACCAGCGTCTTGACACAATCAGCCAAGCTCTGCTTGCTTTGGCCCAGCGGCTTGCTCCTCAGGCCGCAGCGGACTCAGCGAACTCGCCAGTCCGCCAGACCCCAGCTCGCCGAACTCCGCTTCGGCAGTCGCCAGAAACTCCTCGGAACCCCGCTCAGACCGCAGCCCCTCTGCGCCCTCAAGAGGAAGAGTTTGCTTTCAGAGAGTTCTACAGAGAAGCTGCTAGGGGCACTCCTGCCCGCCAACTTCGCTTTGCTGACCGCCAGTCCGCCGAGCCCGCGGACTCCTCGGCTCCAGTCCGCCCTTTCTATCCTGCAGAGTTTGACACCCCGTCTCCCTTTGTTGACCGAATTCGATGGGAGTCAGCCCCGAGCAACTTCAGGGAGCCGCGCATCCCGTTCTATACAGGAGCGACAGATCCCGTTTCTCACCTCCAGGCATTTGAGGGGGCAGTTGCTTTAAGATGCCTCTCAGATGCGATTAAGTGTAAATTGCTGGTTACCACTCTCGAAGGGCAAGCGAGAGAATGGTTCTATGAGCTGCCTTCGGGCACTATCTCTTCTTTTGCCGAGCTTCGTAGCCAGTTACTGCTGAGGTTTGCTACCTCAAGGAAGAGGAAGAATGGGCCAGCTGCCCTATTTGAGATCAAGCAGAGGGATAACGAATCTGTGGCACGATTCGTTGATCGCTTTCAAAGAGAAATTCAGGGGGTGAGGAATGTGAACCCCGACTATTACAAAGTTGCCTTAATCCACGGCCTCCGGGAAGGCCCTCTGAAGTTTAAGGCAACGACCAAGGCTCCCGAGACCTATCAGGAGTTGATCGCCATGGTCAACCGTTTCATAGAAGGGGAGAATGCCAATCCGACTTACGTCTCATCTCTGACAGCCAAGGCTGAAGGAGGGGATGCCTCCGCTTCTTCTTCCCGTGGCAAGCCCCCTCGCCCAGACTTCCAGCCTCCGTCTCAAAGAGGCAGGAACTTCCGCAACAAAAAACCTTTCCAAGGCCATCAACAGTTTCACGAGCAGAGACTGCCGTTGGCCGCCACTCCCGCCGTTCCTTTGCAGGCTCTTCCCATCCTCCAGCAGGCAGCCTTGCCTGCCCCGTGCCAATATGAAGAAAGTTCTATGGAGGACCCTGCAGATCTGGACCTTGACGAAGTCATCCAGATCCTGCAAAGGAGATCAGAAGAAAGGAGGCAAGAGCCTCAGAAGCTGTGGAAGCCGAGGAATAATTCGCAATACTGCCAATTCCACAAGGAAAAGGGTCATCTGACTGAGGAATGCAAGGCCCTTCGTGCGCTGATTGATAAGTTGCTTGCCGAGGGCAAGATTGACCTGACCAAGAAAGATTCTCCTTCCTCGTCGAAGCCATCCACCTCGAAGGGCAAAGAGGTAGCTGAGGCTTACCAGGAGTGTGTAGATGTGGAGGATGAAGGCCGTCTAGGGCCGATCAACGTCCCAGTGGAATGCTTTGATGCAGATGATGAGGGAGTTCTGGGACGCCTCTTCTTCATCCATGGTGGAGCAGGGACCGAGTCCACTCGGAAATCTTCAATTTCAAGGGTCACCCAGGCGGAGGTGGCATCTTCTTCCGTTGCTCCCCCAAGAGAAGTCATCACCTTTGGTCCAGAAGATCTTCCTCAAACAGCCAATCCATTTGACGATGCTGTTGTGATCAAGGCTGTGCTTGGAGACTTCACGGTGGACAGAATTCTTGTTGATACGGGCAGTTCAGTCAACCTCCTCTTCAAGTCTACTTTTGAGGCCCTGAGGACCGGAAAGCCTCTGCTTTCCACTGAGGGGCCGCTCTATGGATTCTCGGGAGAGAGGAAAGAGGTGGAGGGCAGCGTCACCTTGCCGGTGAAGCTTGGAGGGGCAACGAAGCAGATACAGTTCATAGTGGTCGACGCCCCCAGCAGCTACCATGCCATCTTCGGCAGGCCCCTGCTGAACAAGTACCAAGCAGTGATTTCCACTTATCACCTCGCCATCAAGTTCTTTGCCGATGGGAGGATGTGCCGGGTCAGGAGCGACCCAAGGAGAGCAAGGGAGTGCTACGTTCGCACTGTCAAAATGGTTGAAGCTTCCCTTGCTCCAGCAGAGGCTGCAGAAGCCTCTTCCAGTTCGAAAGTTGCTGCTGATGAAGGTGCTCACCTGGAACCTGCCCAGGTGACGCAAGGAGTCCCCATTGCTGAAGGGGAGGAGAGGAAACTCTCCATCAACTCAGAGCTACCTGAAGATCAAAAGGCTGAGTTGATTTCCTGCCTGCTAAAGAACCTGGATGTCTTTGCCTGGTCAGCAGAAGACATGCCGGGGGTGGATCCTGATGTAGCTTGCCACCATCTGAATGTTGATCCCAGCTGCAAGCCCATCCAACAGAAGAAGAGGGACGTGGCAACAAAGCTTGCAGAACCAATAAGGGAGGAGGTTGCGAAACTCCTCAAGGCGAATTTTATTAAAGAAGTGCAATATCCCACCTGGATTTCAAATGTTGTAATGGTTAAAAAACCAGGGGGAAAGTGGCGAATGTGTGTAGACTTTACAAAACTTAATAAAGCATGTCCTAAAGATTGCTACCCCCTGCCTCGGATAGATTCTTTAGTTGATTCCGCGGTAGGATACTCTTACATGAGTTTTTTAGATGCGTTTTCTGGTTATCACCAAATAAGAATGCATAAGCCCGACGTTCCTCACACGTCGTTCATAACTAACGGTGGATGTTATTGCTATCCTGTCATGCCCTTTGGGCTTAAGAATGCTGGCGCGACCTATCAACGGATGATGGACCGTGTGTTTAACCATCAAAAAGGAAGAAACCTAGAAGTGTATGTAGACGATCTCTTAATTAAGAGTAAATCGTTTTCGCTGCACTTGCTAGATCTAGCAGAGACGTTCGCTACTCTGCGTAGATACAAGATGAAGCTCAATCCTTTGAAGTGTACTTTTGGAGATAGTAAGGGGAAGTTTCTTGGTCATCTCCTTACTCCGGAGGGACTTGCCCCCAATCCTGACAAGGTAAAAGCTATTCTTGAAATGCCTACCCCTCGTTCACCGAAGGAAGTTTAGCAGTTAGGGGGAAGGCTAGCAGGTCTTGCAAGATTTCTTTCTCGAGTTGGAGATAGGAGTGCCCCCTTCTTTAAGACCCTCCGACGTGCGTCCAAGTTTGAGTGGACAGAAGAGTGTTCCCAGGCTTTTGAACAGTTAAAGATGCAGCTTACCTCATCGCCTCTGCTTCAGAGTCCCCGGCCAGGAGAGGTTCTTTTCTTGTACCTAGGGGTTGGCCCTGAGGCCGTCAGCTCCGTTCTTCTTCGGGAAGAAGGCAGAAAGCAATTCCCGATCTACTATGTCAACCATATTCTGAAGAGTGCTGAGACGCGGTATCCGATCTTGGAGAAGTTAGCTGTTGATGCATGAAAACGGACAGGGAGTCGGGCACCACCAGCTAACGGTTCGAGCACCGGGGAATAGGGGAGGAAAGGAGGAGACTGTCGACCAATCGGTTACTAGCGGTCGCAGCTAAAGGACCGGAAAAGGGGGCCGCTGGCAGCGGCAACAGCAGAGTTCGCCCGCCGCGGCTTAAATGCCACTCTTGCGGCGGGCTTTCCTTTACTTCAAATAAGAAACAGTTACAACAAGTAAAAGAAGAAGCCGGCCGGGCTACAAGCCGCAATACACTAGACTTGAGACCGCAGCTCTTAACAGGCGAGCTACTGGATCCCAGTCATGGTGTCTTGGGGAGTGCACCCACCCCCTATATTTATAGGCTCGGGGGCCTGCCCAAACGGGCAGGGCTAAAATTACCGGCTGCCCGGGGTACAGGAGAACCAGGCAGAGGTGAGGGGAAGCAAAAGAGAAAGAAACAAGAAAGGAGGGAAGCCGCGCGGCCTGGCGGATTCCTCCTGGCGAGCTGACGGCTGGGTCCTTGGGCCTTGTCGCTGAGCAGGGTCGGTGCTGGCAGCGGCCTGACTTGGAGACCGCCCGGCTTGGGGGGTTTGGCGGCTTGAATACGCAGACCGCCTGGTCTGGAAAGCTGCGCGGGCAGGTCGCGGATTCCGGGCTTATCATAATCCCCGCACATTTTTAAGTTTCCAAAAAACTTCGAAAATGTAGAACTAAGCCGGAGACCGCGACTGCTTCATCGTTGTCTATAAAATCCCCTGACCCTTGACATTCTTCAGGATTCCTGCCAAGCACGGGTCGCTACTCGCCACTTGCGGTTAGAATTTTGCAAGCCGACGCGATTTCTTTAGCGATGGATGTGATGTCATCAATGTTAGCCCGCAACAAGAAACCGCCAGAAACGAAGCCGAGCCGGAGCGAGAACTCGAATGATTCTGCCCGTCAGACTGCCAAGAAGACTGGGAAGCCGGAGACATCAGCGGCTTCTGGAGCTGAAAAGAGGCCGACAGAGATCGTCGGCGGACCATCGCAGGCCGCAGTAGATCCCATAGCGGTTTCGAAGGCTTTCTCTCCACTGCAAACCGGGATTGCCAAATCCTTCGACGTGACTTTCTCTCCATCAGGAGAACCGCTTCTAAAAATTGGTGGGACGGAGGAGAAGAGTGTTGAGTCTGGGAAACCGTCCGAATTGCCGAGCAAGGTCGACTTAATCGTTGTGGATGACAACGAGCCGGAGAAGGCGCAGGAACCCGAGCGGACTGTTGCTGAACAGGGAAAGCGGACTGAAAAGGTGTCCGACTCCCTGAAACGGCGGAAAGAAAGGAGCGAAACCCTTGAAGAAAGGATGAAGAAGAAAATGAGGAAGCTGCATGCCAGAAACCGGAATATCTCTGAAAAGACCGGAGCGGACAGTCTTCAACACAGGCCGCACGAGAAGGAGGTACTCGAGGACTCGGCTACACCGGATCACAAGCCGAGCGAACTGGAGAATACGCCCGCGGTTAGCGACTCGCTCAGCGAGCTCCTGAAGGGCATGGAGACCCTCCAGCGGCAAGACGCGCTGTTGTCGACACCAGCGGCCTCTGAGGAGGTTGACCGCCCGGACATCCAGGTTATTGGGGAGAAGCCTGGCGAACCGGCTTCCGCGGCTTCTGAAGGAGCCGAGAAACTGAAGCTCCGCGAGAAGATGGAGGAGATGAAGAAACTGATCGCCGAGAAGCCGGTGGCGACCACACATCCATTGCTGCAAGGTAAACACCGGGACGTTAGGCGAATTATTAAATTCTACAAGTCGCGGTCAAGGAAGAAGGGGGCGAATATAATATTAAATCCGCCGGCCAGCTTTTTCCTGACCACGGCTCAACTGAAAAGCCGAGCTAAGGAAACCGAGCGGCTATGGAAAGAAAAGCTGAAGAGGATAGATCCTGAGCGGCTCAGGCGGCCAGTGATTAAAATCCATACCGCGGCCTCTGGAGAAGATAAACATCAAACCGGCGGTCTCATCCTACCGATTTCCTTACTAGAAGGTCGCAATAATCCGGCTGAACCTGACTGCGGTTTTTCTCCTACAGGTGTACCGGAGACCGCGATGAAACCGGGCGACTTGACGTCGTATTTGTCTATGCTGCCACCGCCTCCGCCTCCAAGTGTTCGCGAGAAGGAGATGGCCGACTTCCAGAAGGACGTCGGCATGCTGCAGGCGGCTTTGGACGCGGCCACCGAAACCCTGCGGATTAAAGAGGAACAGCAGCGGGTTGCCCAGGAGGCCGCGGAAAAAAGGATCCAAGAGCTGCAAACCACCCTGGAGCAAGAGACCACAAGGTTGCAAATAGCGCTTGAGCAGGAGACCGCGAGGATGAAGACTGCGATGGAACAAGAGACTGCCCGGCTCCAGACCGGGATGAAGGAAGAGACCGCCAGGCTCCAGACCGTGAGGAAGGAAGAGACCGACAGGCTCCAAACCGCGATGGAAACCGCTGAGGCGAAGATTGCTGAGATGCAGGCTGCCTTGGAGCAGGAAAGGGTGGAGAAGCACTTGCTGATGGCCGCGCGGCTGGAAGGAGACAGAGAACAGATCCCACATGCCGGAGGCGGCGAAAACCAAGACTTGCCGGCGGAGACCGGCGGAGAACTGCGGCCTGCACCACCAACTCCTGCAGAGTTGCCGGGAACTAGCCGCCCGGCCTCTGGCGAGAGTTCGCATCCGCCAGTGGCCGCGGCGCCTAACCAGGTCGCAGTTCCAAGCGGTCCGGGGGCCCAGGCGATCCATATGATTCCGTTTGCGAGAGTTGAGCGCGACGCTGCGCGAGTTCATCGGTCTCTGCATGCGCTTCATAATCTGGTTAGCCAGGTGTATGTTGCGATTGTGCAGACCGGTGAACAGGTCGCGCACATGGGACGAGATAGGCTGGAAGACGACAAACGATCCTGAGCGACTTGAGAGACCTAAGCCGCGCGGACATTCGTATATTATGTTGTAATATATATTTTTTCTCTGGATGTTGAACAATTTGATTGCTGTAAACTGTTGTATTTTATTATGCTGCGAACTGAATGCGGCTTATGCGGTTTGTATTTATAATCCACATGTCTGCTGCTTGTTTTGAGAAATCTAAAGTTTTGGAAAGTAGCCGCGCGGTCTGGCGAACAGAACGCCGGCTTGAATACTTGATATCCACATGATTTGCCATAGAATTTTTCTAAGTGCAGGGAAATAGCCGTGCGGACTGACGGACTAAAAGGCGACTTGATCACTACGCTGTTCTGCACTTCCAGCGGACTTAGGCCGCGCGGCGTGACGACTAGCCGCGATTTGACGTTGGGCACTGTAGCTTCACGGATTTTCTATAAATAGCGCAGACCCCGTAGATTTCATCACAAATCAAGAAGGATGCGGGCTAAGTCCAAGTCGTTGCGGTCTGACAAGGCCACAGCCGTTAGGACAGACGCGGCCTCCGCCTTCCACTCAGCTGACCACAAAGAATGCCGGCTTACAAAAGCCGAGCTGGATGACTTTGTCGAGAAACATATGAAAGGAAGTCCGCTGATCGCGCGGCTTCCCCGGCAGGATGAGCGGATTAACTCCTCCAACGCGAATCAGATCGCAGTCCCCATTGACCACTTCAACTGCGGCTTCAGCTTCCCGGTCTTGCTAGAGGCCGTAGCGGTCTTCGAACACTATGGAGTTGTGCCCGGACAACTTCCCCCGAACTCGATAGCCGCAATATACAGCTTTATCTCTTACCTCAGGTCGGAAAGAGTCCGCTTCTCGATGAGGCTCTTCCGAGAGTGCTTCTCGGTGCGGTCTATCCCGGACTCCGGGACTAGGATCTTCCGGGGGCACCTCTACTTCGGCTGCAGAGGGATGAAGATAGTGAACTTGGCCAACAAGATCGCAAACTGGCCGGAGCGGTTTCTGATCTTCGAGGGCAACTTGGGGTTGCTGCCGGTCGACCCCCAAATCCGCGAAGAAGCCGCCTTCGGCAGCAGCGGCTTGGACGGCATGGAGAAGGAGATTTACGACTTCTTCAAAGGCGAGCGGCTTGATGTAAACCACTACATCCCGCTGTTGCCGTCGATAGTAGCAGTCGAAGCGGAAGACAGTAAGTGTTAAGCCGGCTGACCTGAATTCTTAGCCGTACGACCTGAAAACTAACTTTGACTTCTATCTTTGCAGCTGCTGTGGCGGTCCCGCTGAACAAGCCGCAGACTCTGGGCGGCTTGACCCTTACCCAAAGAGAAAAGAGAGCGAAGCGGGTCAAGCCGGCGCGAGCTGCGGAGGAGGAGGAGTCGGACTCCTCTGGAGAGTTCATGCTGCAAGGAACCGGCAGCAGCCTGAAGGATGTCCACGGCGACCCGGCCTTGCGGTGGAGTCCGGACGGCAAGTCGGTGACGATCTCCACCGCCCTCCCCTACTGGGGAGCAGAAGAAGTAAGCCGCCATGCTAATGCGGTTGGCGGCGCGCTGTACGGCAAGCGCAACTTGAGGGCTATGCGACGAGTTCCTCCGGACGACCTGCCGCGGCTAGCCGCGCAAGTCGGCGCGAGGAGCTTCATGGCAAGCCACTTCATGGGGCTTGCCTACAAGGAGCTGATGAAAGAGAACAGCGGCCTGAAGACGCAGTTAGGCGAACAGCAAGAAGAGAACAAGCGGCTTAAAGAGAAAGAGGCGGTAAGTCATTACCAATACCCGCGCGGTAAGCATTATATAACCGCGCGACCTTACCTTTACCTTTGCTTTGCAGGAAATGTACAACCCCGCCAACCCGATCTTCCAAGACCAAGTCTTCCCCCAACTCGTCCAAGGAATCGATGGAGCACTTAACTGCCTCCGGGACCTTGGCGTCTTGGCCACCGGCTTCACCGACTTCACATGCGCCGACATCTACCCTTCCCTGAAGGAGCAGGTGGTCGACGTCTATAAGTCGATCAAGGGCAAGGCCAAGGTCGGGGAAGAAGTCGTCGAGGTGGTGGGTGACGCCGTGGAAGAGGTCGGCCAGGGAAGCCGGAGTCCACGCACATCTCCTGAGTCCGGCGGCCAAGAGTCGGAGACCGCGCGGCCAGACTCGACATCTTCTGATGGTTCAGCGAGCTCCGCAACTAGCAGCGGGTACTCTTTATCATCTGTCGATGTTGGCGATGGCAGTGATTTGGATGCTCCTGCGACTAAAAAGCTCAAACCGCACGATTAGAAAAATTTATAACTTGGTTTTGTATTTTGAACTTTTTTGAAATCGGCGGCATTGTTTTTGTAACCGCGCGATTAAAAATTTTGTAACACTTAATGACATAGTAATGAAGGCATTTTTACCTTACTCTTTGTTGTGAATCTTACTTTTCTTACTTGACTAAGTCCGCGCGGTCTCAGATTAGCTTCCGATTTAGAATATAAGTATGTAAACCGACTGAGTTTGGCTGTGACTTCATCAAAGCTGTCCGCAAGAGAGAGACATTTCCCTGCGGTTTCTACCGGAGTGCACGTCAACAATAAGCCGAGCGGCTAATAATTTAAACCGCAATTTTCCTTGATGAATTATTCAACGTTATCTGCTAGAAGAGCTGAATTGTCGCGGCTTGTTCATACTTAAACCGTGACCGCTAAGCCGCGCGGCCACCTGTCGCAGTCCGCAAACATCCATCACATTGAAATATTAGATTGCTGCTAGGGCAAACTCTGAAGCGAATTGCCCATTTGATTAAAGGAACAGAAATAGAGAAATAAGCTTCGGCTTCCGATAATACAGACTGATATAGCCATATGGGAGCCGGGAACTCTTGTGACGATAGTTCGCTGATTTAGCTGATATAATTAATACCATAAGTCAGCAGATCAATAGCCAGGAATTAAGTGCCAGAAGCAGGTCGGGCGACCTCTTTTTCATATAAATAACAAACCGGCAATTGATATACATAAGCCGAATAAGATACTGAATAGCGGATAGGCGGACGTAAGTCGGCCGAGTTCCCAAATATATTAATGATAATCCGGCCGGTAAGAACAGGAAAGTTAAAAAACTTAAGCCGGAATATGAAACCGGGCGGCTTGTGTAAATAATTATAAAACCTGCACAGGCCGCTAAATAAAACCGCGAGACATCGGATAGGCACGTGTTGTCCTGCAAAAATAGGTGAAGATATGCACTTATGTGTCAATGTGGGCAGGTGCGCGTGACATTGCTTTCCTCACAAAAAACACATAAGCGGGATCGAAATTCTTAAATTCCATGACCAATTTCAAGCGGGACAAGTACGCAACGTCTGCGACTGAGGTCAAGCAGGACAAGTACGCAATGTCTGCGACCGAGGTCAAGCGGGACAAGTACGTAAAGCCTGTCTGTGACTGAAGTCATGCGTGACGGGTACGCAATGCCTGCGACTGAAGGTCAAGCGGAAAACCCACTACACATCTGCTACTGAAGTCGAGCAGGATGTGGAGGGCTTAAGAATTCGAAAGGGGCTCTTGCCCCTACATGCATGCATATATAGGCATAAAGAGTAAAGCTAAAAATAAGCTTCAAATGAAAAAGTAACATTTGCATGATGTTAAGGAAGTGATAAAGGATATATATCTGTAGCTTTATCATGCCGTATAGAAAGAGAGAGAGAGAGAGAGATGTTATGTATTATTCTGAACATAAGCACTTTTCATTATAGAAAGAGAGAGGAATCACTGCTTGAATCATTGAGCAAGAAATGAAAGATTGCCATTAGAGAGTCACTAAATAACATATTCTTGTAACTTTCCAGCTCTTACAAGTTGATTAGCCAATTTCCTGAGAGCTATGCAATCTTCTGCTAGATGACCAATATCTTTATGATACTTGCAAAAAAGCTGCTCGTGCTGATGCTTGATTTTGGATTTCATACGCCGAGGCTTCTTGAACTCAGGCATTCCCTGAATGATTATCAAAAGATCTTCCATAGAAATTTTGAACTTAACATACTTACCTGAATCTTTTTCATACTTTGGAGTTTTATCCTCGAGAAAATGAGGAGACTTGCAATATTCAACTTGCAAAACAGCTTGTGAGGAAGTAGATTGCTGTTGACCAGAAGTCTCTTGAGATTGTTTAGTCATTTGATTCAGAAACGAAACATAACCTTTATTTGCCTCTTCGGCTATTATGAATGTATTAACTATATTAATAAGATCTCCGAAGCTTTTGGGATATTTTGTGGTGAGCTTGAATTTCAATGGGCCTTCTTGAAGGGCATTTATGAAAGCATGCAAGTAATAGTCTTGATGGACGCTACAAATATCTAGGACCTCCTTTTGAAACCGATCAACAAAATCTGGATTAGACTCGTCAATTCCTTGCTTGATTCGGAAGAGAGCTCCAACGTCTCTTTTCCGCTTCCTGTAAATAGCGAATCTAGAAATAAATTGACATCGAAGATCCTTGAAGCTGGTTACTGATCGAGGTGGGAGGCTATAAAACCATTCTCTTGCAACATTGCCAAAAGATATAACGAAGAGTTTGCATTTTACTCCATTTGACACTTTTCTAAGTGAAATAGCTGATTCAAAAGCTTGCAAATGAGAAAACGGGTCATCACATGCAGAATACTCTGGGAGACGTGGTTCTCTGAAATCATCGGAGACAGTATCCCACCGAATTTGATTAGTGAATGGAGAAGGGTCCTCTTCTTCGTCCTCACAAAGAGACTCATTTGCAACAGATTCTAACCCACGCTCAACACTGTTTGCAAAAATTTCTCTATGAGGGTCAACAACCTCACTATTAAAATACGAGCAATCCTGCACTTCTGAGAGATCTGTAGTCACTGAGATGCGGCTCGATTTATCATGACCCTTTGCAGGATTCATCCTGAAAAGAGAGAAATAGCCGAACTTTTGCAAGAGACCGCAGAACAGCGGCGGCTTAACGCGGCGGCTAGGCGATACTGCAAACCGATAAGAAGACCGGCTGAAAAGAGAGCGGATAGAATGCCAGGTTCCACAGTGCGGGAGGCGGGCTGAAAGCCTTAGCCGGCGAAGTCGCGGCTTGCTAGACAGGCCGCCGAACTCTAGAGGATAGAGCGGTCTGGCTCCCTAGACCGCTGATTTCATCGATTAGTCGAGATCTGAAGGTCGCGTGTTAACTGTTGATGCATGAAAACGGACAGGGAGTCGGGCACCACCAGCTAACGGTTCGAGCACCTGGGAATAGGGGAGGAAAGGAGGAGACTGTCGACCAATCGGTTACTAGCGGTCGCGGCTAAAGGACCGGAAAAGGGGGCCGCTGGCAGCGGTGTTGATGCACGAAAACACAAGGGAGGTCGAGCACAACCAGCTAACTGTTCGAACATGGGGGAAAAAGAGAGACTGCGAGTAGCGATCTACTAAGCGGATGAGGACTGAAAGAAGAGCAGGGCCGTGAACCACGGCGACAACAGACTTCGCCCGTCGCGGCCTGAATGCCTCTCTTGCGACGGGCTTTCTCTTGATTGAAGAAGGGTTTGGTTACAAGTGAAAGGAAAAGACTAGTGAAGCAGAGCAAAGGGGAGTCCGCAAGGCACAAGAATCGAGTCCGCAGCCTGTAACAAGTAGGCTCCTGGGTCCGAGTCAGCGTGCCTTGAGTGCACCACCTCCCCCCTATTTATAGGATAGGGGGCCTGCCCAAGCGGGCAGGGCTAAAATAACCGGCTGCCCGGGGTACAGGAGAACCGGGCAGCGGTGACGGGAAGCAAAAAGAAAGAACACGCCAGTCCGCACAGAAGGGGCGGACTGGGCTCGCGAACTGGAGCTTCCACTGCTGCTGCTGGGCGCGGCCACTGGAGTCTGGCGGCCTGGGCGGACGGGATACTGCGTCCGCCGCTGGAGACTTGCCCAACGCGCCGGCGGACTGAGCGGACTGGGCTTTGCGTCCGCTGCTGGAGTATTACCCTTGGCGACTGGTGACAGTGCCGGACTGGGCGGACGGCCAAATACTGTCCGCGCCTGCTGAATGGGGGCTTTTGGGAACTTGGAGTATGTTGCGGACTGAGGGGTTAACATAATCCCCGCACATTTTTAAGTTTCCAGAAAAACTTCGAAAATGTTACTTTAACCGCCGAGTCCGCAAACCTCGAAAATGCCGCCAAAGCTATAAATACCGCTGGAGGGTCTGGATCTGCTGAGAATCTTGATCGACACGGGGCGATACTCACCACTTGCGGTCTCCACTTTCCAGTCCGGCATGGCAAGACTTGGTACATTCCTCTCTAGCTTCACTGCCAAAGGCGACTCGGAGCCGTCAACGCCAGTGAAGACCAAGAAAATTGCAAAGAGGCCGGCAAGACAAGATCCTGTCCGCCTCGCAGGAGAAAACTCCCAGAGCGAGAAGCCTGCGGAGAAAGCAGTCCGCCACGTCGATGTTTCTGCTCGCAAGGATGCCGTAGTCGACGCCGAACCATTGAGGAGTGAGAAGATGGCAACCTTGTCGGACTCCGCCCCTTCTCAGAAGACTGCGACCTCGGCGGACACTACTGGCGAACACATGGAGACTGACATATCTTCCCCCAATGCCTCGGTGCAAATCGTTGACTTGGACGAAGAAGACCGGCGGACTGAGGTAGAGGACAACGCGCCCTCAAAGGCATTGTCTGCTGTGAATCCTGAACCTGTCCGCGCTGACCAGCCTGATTTAGGGGGGTCCGCCGCGGATGCTGCTGAGAAGACCGCCAAGAGGAAGAAGAGGAAGAGAGACGGAGAGACCGTCGCTGAGCGGGTTGAGAGGAGGCTGCGCGCTATGAAGGAGAAGAACATCTCCAAGCGGACTGGGGAAGCGGACTTACAACACAGGCCGCGCGACAAAGAAGTTCCAGACGGCGATCTGGTTACTCCGGAGGCCCAAATCCAGGGAGAGAATTCCCTCTCAACGGTCAGTCTTTCCACGGATGAGATACTTGATTCTATAGACGTCGATCAACTTGACTTAATCCAGGACTCCTTGCTGGTTATGGTGCAGCAGAATGAGGCAGGGACTGCTGGAGATAAGGGTGACGAACTCCCTTCCTTGTCCGCTGCGGAGGAAGAGGAGAGGGAGAGGCTGAAGGAGAAGATAGAGGAACAAAAGAAGCAAATCGTTGCTCATGTTGCTGTGGTCGAGGCAGCCTCGAAGCAGGCCGCGGCGGACAAAGCTGCTGAGGATCTGAGGATTGCGGCGGAGCTGATGCGGTCAGGTAAACTTCAGCCGGCGCCCAAATACTTTCAGCGCAAGTGGCTTTATAGGTCGCCGCCGCGGACGTCAAGACCGATCAAAATTATCACCAAGACGGACGATATCGTGGTCTCAACAAGTGCGGCTGCCGAGAGAAGAGCAAGGGTTCACCGTGAATGGAAAAAGCGGTTAAGCGCCCTTGACCCAGAGCGGGCAAGGCGGCCAATCATCTTTGATAGTCGGAAACTCGCTGCCGCTATATCTAAAAGTGATCTTTTATCCTTTCTTTGAATCCGCCGCGAACTGCCTTTGAATGCGAAGTTTGACTTTATTTGTTGCAGGTAGAAAGTCGCTGCCGGGCTCCATAGAGAGTGGCGAGATCGTGATCACACCCAACACTGGAGCCGACGCGGTCTCACATGTGGAGTCCGCGGAGGATGAGCCACCCAGCCTGAGTATGATAAAAGAGTTAGAGAAGAAATTTGAAGTTGAGATGCAATGTGTTAAAGCAGAGTTAGAGAAAGAGGCGGAGCGCGAGAGGGCGTCCGCGGCGCGCGAGAAAGCGTTCGCAGAACGCGAGAAGGCCCTCAAAGACCAGGTCGCCAGCATCTCGCGGGCGCTGGAGAGGTCTGAAAGGGAAAAGAAGAGGCTCGCGGATGATGTCCGATACTACAGAGGCAAGCACTTGGCGTCGGCTCGTGAAGGAAAGGAGAAGCGGACTGCTGAGTTCGCTGAGCAGAGGCCGCGGGCGTCAGATCGCGTTCCTCCTGAGATCGCGGCACCGGCAGGTGGCCAGCAGCCCGCGGATGAGGAGCCGAGGCCGGCAGCGGAGCCAATGGTGCCTCTTAGTCGAGTTGACCGGGAAGCCGCCCATATGCACCGGACTATAAACGTCATCCATCACCATCTCTGCCGGGTATACAGCGAAATTCTTCAGATAAGTGATCAGGCGGCTCATCTATGCAGGGACAGAGCAGAAAAGCCGGCGCGGACTGATAACAGGGACCGCTGAGTCCGCAATTCCTTGAACTTTTCTGATTAAATGTATATTGTTTGTATGATTGCTCCAAACAATGCTGTGTGATGTGTGATTGAACTTTATTTGATCTGTGCGGATCCAGATTATATGTCCGCTATTCTTATGTAGCTTTATCTTTGGCATGATCTGTTGCGGACTGTGCGGACTAGCGCTGTGTCCGCTTCTTGCTAACCTGCAGGTGGGAATATTCGCGATCTGAGCGGATAGGGAACTGCGACGGCTATAACTTGGCCTTGAATCTTTTTGGAAAATTAGCTTGTCTTTTCTGTCCGCGTTATTTGTTTGGCTGCTTTTTAATTCTTTGCGGATTGTGCGGATTGAATATGCGACCTGCGCGGACTGGCCAAAAAGCTGTCAGACATTTCATCTATAAATACTGCCTTCTGTCCTCTATGCAGGAAATTGCTGAAGTAGACGAAACCCTGCGGCCTGCAACATGGTGTCCGCTCGCGCTGATGCTGCAGTCGCCTTCCACTCTGCGGACCACAAAAAATGCACTTTGACAGAGGCTGATCTGGCGGCCTTTGTTGAAAAGAAAATGGCGGACTCCAATATTCTTGTCCGCCTACCCGCACACCAAGAAAGATTGAACTTCTCGACGGCGACCCAGATCGCCATTCCTATTGATCATTTTGACAGCGGATTCAAGTTCCCACTCCTATGGGAACTTGCCGCGATTTTCGAGCATTATGGGATGGTGCCCGGCCAGCTCGCGCCGAACACACTTGCTGCGATCTGCAGCTACCTCTCCTACTTGCGATCTGAAAGGATCGCCTTTTCAATGAACATCTTCCGGAAAATGTTTTCCGTCCGCTCCATTACTGCCTCCGGAGGTCGCCCCTATAAGGGTGTGATCTATTTCTACTGCAGGGGGATGAAAGTTGCGGGTCTTCCAAACAAGATCCACAACTGGACCTCAAGGTTCTTGATCTTTGAAGGCGACCTCGGGTTCGCGCACACCTATCCGCAGGTGCGCGCGGACTCCGCTTTCAAGACTGCGCAGCTGGACGACTTGGAATCCGCGATTGTGGAGTTCCTGGCCAATGCCAGGCTTGATGTCGAGCACTACCTCCCGCTGCTAGCGGGCCTAGCGGACGTCGTGCCTGAGGACAGTAAGTAGCTCTGCGGACTCAACTTTTGTATCCGCCGCGACCACGCTTTTTAACTGGTTCTCTTCTTGCAGCGACCTTGGCGGTGCCCGCCAACCTGCCGCAGACGCCGAGCGGCTTTGTTCCTACTCAAAAGGAGAAAAAAGAAGCGGTTGCAAAGAAGAGGAAGGAGGAAGGGGATCCCGCAGCGGACTACTCCTCCTCCGACAGCTTCTCCATGGCCGGCTTCGGTACCAGCCAAAGGGACCTTAGGGGAAACCCTATGGTCCATTGGCATAGCAAGGATAAGCACGTCCGCTTATCCACTGCGCTCCCCTCATGGAGGAGTCCGCGGATAACGCGACATGCCCATGTTGCGCTTTCCACTCTCTACGGGAAGCGCAACTTGAGCGATCTGAAGAAGGTACCCGCCGCCGACCTCCCTCTGCTGGCCTCTCAGGCCTCTGCGAACAGTGCGGTGACAAACCATTATGTTGCCACTCTGGCCAGAGACCTAATAAGGCAAAATGAGGAACTTCAGAAGGATAACAAAGTATTAAAGGAAAGGAACGCGCGGATAGGAGAAAGAAATGCTCGGCAAAGAGAGGAGCTGGCGGTAAGTTGAATTCGCCGCGATCTAGTTTGGCTGTCCGCCGCGATCTGTCTGATGTTCGCAATCTTGCTTTTGCAGGTCGCCTATGACTTGGGGAACACTAAATTCCAGGCCGCCACGCTCCCCTTTGTAATGGAGACAGTTGAGATTGCCGTTGAGCGGCTTGCCCGCGACGGCCTCATGAAAGAGGGAGTGGACGGCGTCCCCTTTGTCTCCATCTTTCCGGAGCTGGCTCCTCAGATCGCAGCGATGGAAAAATCTAAAAAAGGGAAAGAGGTTATCGAGGAAAATGATGATGATGAAGAAGAAGAAGACGACGGAGGCTCTCAAGGCGAAGAGCAAGTCCCTGCGGACAATGCTGAATCAAGCCGGCGAGGAGAGGGTCTGTCCGCCGAGTCCGGCTCTTCTGCTTCTTCCTCTGCTACTGGCAGCTCGCATAGCGGGTCCGCCACTAGTTCAGGGTCAGGTAGCAGCGGGAGCAGCTCGGGGGGCTACTCTCCAGATGTCGACATCATTGGTGACAGCCCTGCACCTGCTGAGAAGAGACAGCGGACTGACTGATGATCAATGCATATGTATACATTTTGCAATTTTACTTGTAAAAAGTGGCGGACGCAAAATTGCAGTCCGCCGAACATTTTGAATGATGTAAAATTTTTGAAGAAATAGAAAGGATATTTTGTCATGTGTGCTTTCTGCAATGCTCTTTCTCCACGCTCACCGCACCGATATTTAGCAGTCCGCACAACACACTGATAAGCCTTTGTTGATTAGAGAATTATAGTTCTATTTTGGAACTGTCGGGCGGACTCCGTTGAGTCTTACTTTCAGTCCGCATGATATATTATTAGTAAACTTTGTTGATTAAAGAATTAGGTATCAACTTATTCAGTATCCGCCTTAGAGAACAACCAGCATCATGCCTGGGGTACTCGAGTTATAGGGTTGTAGTCCGCAAGCCAGATCGCACAATATAAAAGCTCGGTCGGTCATTAACTTGACAATGTGAAAACCATTCCGCGGGCTGAATAGAACAGAGCCAATCCACTCATAACAGAAATCAAATTTATATAACCCAAAATCATTCTGCGAACTGAGCAGATACAGAAAACCGATCTGCTTCTAACAGGAAAGTTCTATAACTTGAATGTGAACTCTGCGGACTGAGCGGATATAAAAAACAACAATCCGCTCATAACAGAAATGATCTATAGCTTGCGACCAGGTGGGCAGGTGAGCCTGAGCGGCATACTTTCCTCACCGGGCTACAAGCTATAAGATCAACCCAAGTCGGCGGACTGACCGGATAGAGAAAATCAGTCCGCCAAAGATAACCAGCTTGTAATCCAAGTTCCACCAAACTCTTTGAATAATGAATCCAGTCCGCCAAAGATAGAAATGACCCATAGCTTGTGACCAGGTGGGCAGGTGAGCCTTAGCGGCATACTTTCCTCACCGGGTTACAAGCTATAAGATCAACCCAAAAAGGCGGCCTGAGCGGACAAAGAAAACCAGTCCGCAAACATACAGAAATGACCCCATAACTTGCGACCAGGTGGGCAGGTGAGCCTGCGCGGCATACTTTCCTCACCGGGCTACAAGTTATAAGGTCAACCCAAAGAGGCGGACTGCGCGGACAGAGAAAAACAGTCCGCACAAACTTCCCTGCAAAAAGCAAGACCCTCAATTGGCGGAACGGTTCCCTGCCCTCTTGCCTGGAGTACAGCCTAAGCTGTGGGTCTCCTGCAGGCACTGCTTGAGGGTACCACGGAGTGTTCGAGGGTTACGAGCTATGATGATCAGGTGGGCAGGTGAGCCGGAACGGCATACTTTCCTCATGTGATCATCGAAGTTGTAACCATATCCTTAAGGCGGCATGGTAGAGCTTTACACCCACCTTGCCCTCCAAAATGCAAAGGTGGGGTCAGGTACCTGCCGGGATCCGAAGTCCAGAATCCAACCGCGCTAGAGCCTGCAAGCTCCCACTACACGGTGCGAAATCTCCTCGCAACACGTGGTCTTCGTGGTGTTACGCTAATGACAACGGCTCTAGGGGAGGTCTAGCTGAACTCGGCGATGTCTCCTGGTATCAGGGAACCGTCATAGGTGTTTGGGAGAGAGAAAACACTAGAAAAAATGTCAGTATGGATTCTGTGATTAAGAAAATGTATTGCAAAGGGAACATGAGAGAAAAAAGAGAGTTCGGGTGTCAAACCGTTTTCGAAAACTCTCTTAGTACTTTATCTGTTATGATTACAACAAAAACACTCGAAGAAGTGTTAGCAAGCAGTTTCTACTCATAATAATTCTTGAAGAGGATATACAAAATAGAAAGGGGGTTTAAGAATAGAACCGCTTGAGATCATCCCCACTCCACGTGTGCGGTATATCCTCTCCTTCGTAAGTTTGTAAGCGGTAAGCGCCGCTTTTTAATGCTTCCTTGACGACAAAAGGGCCGGCCCAATTTGGATTGAGCTTTCCAACTGAACTAGCCCTTGCAGCAGCATCAACCTTCTTCAGAACTAGATCCCCTACTTGAAAGTGTTTGACCCTTATATTTTGATCGAAGTGACGGGCCATCCTCCTTTTGACTTCCTCCTGCCTGATGGCTGCTTGATCTCTGACCTCCTCGATGTGTTCCAAGCTGAACCTCATCTCCTCATGATTCAGCTCCACCCAGTCATCAATACCTTCTCTTGCAAGCAGCACTCTGGGTGACGGGACTTCAAACTCAACCGGGATGAGTGCTTCTGAGCCATGAGAGAGTTTGAATGGGGTCTCCCCAGTAGCAGATGAAGGCGTTGTTCTAAGGGACCAGAGGACTGACTGAAGCTGATCAGCCCAACTGCCTTTGAGATTCTGTACTTTCTTTTTGAGCAAATTGATGATCTGCTTGTTTGCTGCTTCTACCTGGCCATTGCTTCTGGGATGATGAACTGATGCAAAACGCAGCTCTGTTCCGATCTGCCTGCAAAAATCTATCATCTCTGAGTTATTGAACTGTGGCCCATTGTCAGTGATTATTGCCATTGGTATCCCGTGCCTGCAGACAATTTCTCCCCAAATGAAGTTCTTGACGATCTGAGTAGTTGTCTTAGCCAGTGCCTTGGCTTCGATCCACTTGCTGAAATAGTCGATCATTACAATGATGAAACGCCGTTGCCCGCTTGCCAAGGGAAAAGGACCAATGAGATCCATTCCCCAAACCGCAAAGGGCCAAGGAGTTGCAATCGACCTGAGGGACTGAGCTGCTTGGTGCTGAAGTGGAGCAAACTTCTGGCACTGAACACACCTTCTGACATAGATCTCTGAGTCTTTCTTCATTGTGGGCCAGAAATACCCTTGCCGTAGGACTCGCTTTTCAAGAGTTCTTGCTCCAGAGTGGCTTCCACACTCTCCTGAATGAACCTCTTGCAGAACGGTAAGAGCTTCTTCCTCTGAAACACATCGGGCCATTGTTGAGAGGAAAGTCTTTCTGTAAAGGACTCCCGCCACTAGGAAGTAGTGAGCTGCTTTTATTCTGAAATTTTTCTTGTCTTTAACTGTATGATGATAATTTCCTGTTGATAGGTAAAGGATAAATGGGTCCATCCAAGAGGCTCGCTGGTCAACTTGCATTAAATCTCCTTCCTCTACTGCCGGACGGAAGAGTTCGGAAGTTGTGCCTCCTGAAGGCACCCCATGCTTAGAAAGAAAGTCGGCCTCCTCGTTCTCTGTTCTGGGGATATGTTCGATTGTGAAGCTTTTAAACCTGCCGATTTCTATCTTCACAAGAGCCAAATACTTTTTCAAGACTGGTTCCCTTGCTTCGAAGTTACCAAGGACTTGCGACGCCATAACCAGAGAATCAGTTCTGATGTGAGCATGATCGATTCCTAATTCCCTTGCGAGCCTCAAGCCTGCTAGCAGTGATTCATATTCAGCCTGGTTGTTGGTTACTGGAAAGTAGAACTTGATGGCCTGCTCCAGCTTGATTCCATTTGGATTGATGAGAACCACTCCTGCTCCGGAAGAACTTCTGCCTGAGGCACCATCAACATAGATGGTCCAAGCCAAAGGTGACCTTTCTGCCTGGTCAGAACTGGATTCTGGCATGTCAATCAGAAAATCTGCTAGGACTTGAGCCTTGATGGCTGTCTTGGGCACATAAGAAATTTCAAATTCACTTAGCTCTATCGCCCATTTGGCTAGCCTGCCGGAATGCTCGGGCCTTTCCAACACACCCTTCAAAGGTTGATCGGTGATGACTTGGATTGAATGTGCTTGGAAGTATGGACGGAGCCTACGAGCTGACATGACCAGTGCCAAGGCTAACTTCTCTAAGATCGGATACCGCGTCTCAGCACTCTTCAAGATATGGCTGACATAATAGATTGGAAACTGCTTTCTGCCTTCTTCCCGAAGGAGAACGGAGCTGACGGCCTCAGGGCCAACTCCTAGATACAAGAAAAGGATCTCTCCTGGCCTGGGGCTCTGAAGCAGAGGGGACGAGGTAAGCTGCATCTTTAACTGCTCAAAAGCATGAGAGCACTCTTCTGTCCACTCAAACTTGGATGCACCGCGGAGAGTTTTGAAAAAGGGGGCACTCCTATCTCCAACCCGAGAGAGGAATCTTGCAAGACCTGCCAGCCTTCCCCCTAACTGCTGAACTTCCTTCGGTGAACGAGGGGTAGGCATTTCAAGAATAGCTTTTACCTTGTCAGGATTGGGGGCAAGTCCCTCCGGAGTTAGGAGATGACCGAGGAACTTCCCCTTACTCGCTCCAAAGGTACACTTCAAAGGGTTGAGTTTCATCTTGTATCTACGCAGAGTAGCGAACGTCTCTGCTAGATCTAGCAAGTGCAGCGAAAACGATTTACTCTTGAATCAAGAGATCGTCTACATACACTTCTAGGTTTCTTCCTTTTTGATGGTTAAACACACGGTCCATCATCCGTTGGTAAGTTGCGCCAGCATTCTTAAGCCCAAAGGGCATGACAAGATAGCAAAAACATCCATCGTTTGTAATGAACGACGTGTGAGGAACGTCGGGCTTATGCATTCTTATCTGGTGATAACCAGAAAACGCATCTAAAAAACTCATGTAAGAGTATCCTACCGCGGAATCAACTAAAGAATCTATCCGAGGCAGGGGGTAGCAATCTTTAGGACATGCTTTATTAAGTTTTGTAAAGTCTACACACATTCGCCACTTTCCCCCTGGTTTTTTAACCATTACAACATTTGAAATCCAGGTGGGGTATTGCACTTCTTTAATAAAATTCGCCTTGAGGAGTTTTGCAACCTCCTCCCTTATTGGCTCTGCAAGCTTTGTTGCCACGTCCCTCTTCTTCTGTTGGATGGGCTTGCAGCTTGGATCAACATTCAGGTGGTGGCAAGCTACATCAGGATCCACCCCCGGCATGTCTTCTGCTGACCAGGCAAAGACATCCAGGTTCTTCAGCAGGCAGGAAATCAACTCGGCCTTTTGATCTTCAGGAAGCTCCGAGTTGATGGAGAGTTTCCTCTCCTCCCCTTCAGCAATGGGGACTCCTTGCGTCACCTGGGCAGGTTCCAGGTGAGCACCTTCATCAGCAGCAGCTTTCGAGCTGGAAGAGGCTTCTGCGGCTTCTGCTGGAGCAAGGGAAGCTTCAACCATGTTGACAGTGCGAACGTAGCACTCCCTTGCTCTCCTTGGGTCGCTCCTGACCCGGCACATCCTCCCATCGGCAAAGAACTTGATGGCGAGGTGATAAGTGGAAATTACTGCTTGGTACTTGTTCAGCAGGGGCCTGCCGAAGATGGCATGGTAACTGCTGGGGGCGTCGACCACTATGAACTGTATCTGCTTTGTTGCCCCTCCAAGCTTTACTGGCAAGGTGACGCTGCCCTCCACCTCTTTCCTTTCTCCAGAGAATCCATAGAGCGGCCCCTCAGTGGAAAGCAGAGGCTTCCCAGTCCTCAGGGCCTCGAAGGTAGACTTGAAAAGGAGGTTGACTGAACTGCCCGTATCAACAAGAATCCTGTCCACTGTGAAGTCTCCCAGCACAGCCTTGATAACAACAGCATCGTCGAATGGATTGGCTGTTTGCGGCAGATCTTCTGGACCAAAGGTGACGACCTCCCTTGGAGGAGCAACGGAAGAAGAGGCCACCTCCGCCTGGGTGACCCTTGAAATTGAAGATTTCCGAGTGGACTCGGTCCCTGCTCCACCATGGATGAAGAAGAGGCGTCCCAGAACTCCCTCATCATCCGCATCAAAGCATTCCACTGGGACGTTGATCGGCCCCAGACGGCCTTCATCCTCCACATCTACACACTCCTGGTAAGCCTCGGCTACCTCTTTGCCCTTCGAGGTGGATGGCTTCGACGAGGAAGGAGAATCCTTCTTGGTCAGGTCAATCTTGCCCTCGGCAATCAACTTAACAATCAACGCACGAAGGGCCTTGCAATCCTCAGTCAAATGGCCCCTTTCCTTGTGGAATTGGCAAAATTGAGAATTGTTCCTCGGCTTCCACAGCTTCTGAGGCTCTTGCCTCTTCTCTTCTGATCTCCTTTGCAGGATCTGGATGACTTCGTCAAGATCCAGATCTGCAGGGTCCCCCATGGGACTTTCTTCATATTGGCACGGGGCAGGCAAGGCTGCCTGCTGGAGGATGGGAAGAGCCTGCAAAGGCACGGCGGGAGTGGCGGCCAACGGCAGTCTCTGCTCGTGAAACTGTTGATGGCCTTGGAAAGGTTTTTTGTTGCGGAAGTTCCTGCCTCTTTGGGACGGAGGCTGGAAATCTGGGCGAGGGGGCTTGCCATGGGAAGAAGAAGCGGAGGCATCCCTTCCTTCAGCCTTGGCTGTCAGGGATGAGACGTAAGTCGGATTGGCATTCTCCCCTTCTATGAAACGGTTGACCATGGCGATCAACTCCTGATAGGTCTCTGGATCCTTGGTTGTGGCTTTGAACTTCAGAGGGCCCTCCCGGAGGCCATGGATCAAGGCAACTTTGTAGTAGTCGGGGTTCACATTTCTCACCCCCTGGATCTCCCTCTGAAAGCGATCAACGAATCTTGCTACTGATTCGTTATCCCTTTGCTTGATCTCGAATAGGGCAGCTGGCCCATCCTTTCTCTTCTTCGAGGTAGCAAACCTCAGCAGTAACTGGCTACGGAGCTCTGCAAAAGAAGAAATAGTGCCCGAAGGCAGCTCGTAGAACCACTCTCTCGCTTGCCCCTCGAGAGTGGTAACCAACAATTTGCACTTAATTGCATCTGAGAGGCATCTCAACGCAACTGCACCCTCAAATGCCTGGAGATGAGCAATGGGATCTGTCGATCCTGAATAGAATGGGATGCGAGGCTCCCTGAAGTTGCTTGGAGCTGATTCCCATCGAATTCGGTCGACAAAGGGAGACGGGGTGTCAAATTCTGCAGGGTAGAAAGGGCGGACTGGAGCTGAGGAGTCCGCGGGCTCGGCGGACTGGCGATCAGCAAAGTGGAGTTGGCGGGCAGGAGTGCCCCTAGCAGCTTCTCTGAAGAACTCTCTGAAAGCAAACTCTTCCTCTTGAGGGCGCAGAGGAGCAGCGGACTGAGCAGCGTTCCGGGGAGTTGCTGACGACTGCCGAAGCGGAGTTCGGCGAGCTGGGGTCTGGCGGACAGGCGAGTCCGCTGGGTCCGCCGCGGCCTGAGGAGCAAGCCGCTGGGCCAAGGCAAGCAGAGCTTGGCTGATTGTGTCAAGACGCTGGTCGGTCTGCCGGCGAGACTGCTCGGCCTCAAGGCGAGCTTGTTCAATCGCGTCCCAAAGGGAGTCTTCTGAAGAGCTGGAGCGGTCTGAAGAGCGGGCTCTGCGGTCTGACATCTTTCGTCCGCTGATTTCATAACACTACTACTCGGATCTGAAGGTCGCGTGTTAACTGTTGATGCACGAAAACACAAGGGAGGTCGAGCACAACCAGCTAACTGTTCGAACACGGGGGAAAAAGAGAGACTGCGAGTAGCGATCTACTAAGCGGATGAGGACTGAAAGAAGAGCAGGGCCGTGAACCACGGCGACAACAGACTTCGCCCGTCGCGGCCTGAATGCCTCTCTTGCGACGGGCTTTCTCTTGATTGAAGAAGGGTTTGGCTACAAGTGAAAGGAAAAGACTAGTGAAGCAGAGCAAAGGGGAGTCCGCAAGGCACAAGAATCGAGTCCGCAGCCTGTAACAAGTAGGCTCCTGGGTCCGAGTCAGCGTGCCTTGAGTGCACCACCTCCCCCCTATTTATAGGATAGGGGGCCTGCCCAAGCGGGCAGGGCTAAAATAACCGGCTGCCCGGGGTACAGGAGAACCGGGCAGCGGTGACGGGAAGCAAAAAGAAAGAACACGCCAGTCCGCACAGAAGGGGCGGACTGGGCTCGCGAACTGGAGCTTCCACTGCTGCTGCTGGGCGCGGCCACTGGAGTCTGGCGGCCTGGGCGGACGGGATACTGCGTCCGCCGCTGGAGACTTGCCCAACGCGCCGGCGGACTGAGCGGACTGGGCTTTGCGTCCGCTGCTGGAGTATTACCCTTGGCGACTGGTGACAGTGCCGGACTGGGCGGACGGCCAAATACTGTCCGCGCCTGCTGAATGGGGGCTTTTGGGAACTTGGAGTATGTTGCGGACTGAGGGGTTAACAAGCGGCAACAGCAGAGTTCGCCCGCCGCGGCTTAAATGCAACTCTTGCGGCGGGCTTTCCTTTACTTCAAATAAGAAACAGTTACAACAAGTAAAAGAAGAAGCCGGCCGGGCTACAAGCCGCAATACACTAGACTTGAGACCGCAGCTCTTAACAGGCGAGCTACTGGATCCCAGTCATGGTGTCTTGGGGAGTGCACCCACCCCCTATTTATAGGCTCGGGGGCATGCCCAAACGGGCAGGGCTAAAATTACCGGCTGCCCGGGGTACAGGAGAACCGGGCAGAGGTGAGGGGAAGCAAAAGAGAAAGAAACAAGAAAGGAGGGAAGCCGCGCGGCCTGGCGGATTCCTCCTGGCGAGCTGACGGCTGGGTCCTTGGGCCTTGTCGCTGAGCCGGGTCGGTGCTGGCAGCGGCCTGACTTGGAGACCGCCCGGCTTGGGGGGTTTGGCGGCTTGAATACGCAGACCGCCCGGTCTGGAAAGCTGCGCGGGCAGGTCGCGGATTCCGGGCTTATCATTAGCTTTGGCACTGGTCATGTCAGCTCGCAGGCTTCGCCCATACTTTCAAGCACATTCAATACAAGTCATCACCGATCAACCTTTGAAGGGTGTGTTGGAAAAGCCCGAGCATTCCGGCAGGCTAGCTAAGTGGGCAATAGAGCTAAGTGAATTTGAAATTTCTTATGTGCCCAAGACAGCCATCAAAGCTCAAGTCCTAGCAGATTTTCTGATTGACATGCTAGAGTCCAGTTCTGATCCGGCAGAAAGGTCACCTTTGGCTTGGACCATCTATGTTGATGGTGCCTCAGGCAGAAGTTCTTCTGGAGCAGGAGTGGTTCTCATCAATCCAAATGGAATCAAGCTGGAGCAGGCCATCAAGTTTTACTTTCCAGTAACCAACAACCAGGCTGAATATGAATCTCTGCTAGCAGGCTTGAGGCTCGCAAGGGAATTAGGGATCGATCATGTTCACATCAGAACCGATTCTCTGGTAATGGCGTCGCAAGTCCTCGGTAACTTCGAAGCAAGGGAGCCAGTCTTGAAAAAATATCTAGCTCTTGTGAAAATAGAGGTCGGCAGGTTTAAAAGCGTCACTATCGAACATATCCCCAGAGCAGAGAATGAGGAGGCCGATTTTCTTTCTAAGCATGGGATGCCTTCAGGAGGCACAACTTCCGAGCTCTTCCGCCCGGCAGTGGTGGAAGGCGATTTGATGCAAGTAGATCAGCGCGCCTCTTGGATGGACCCATTCATCCTTTATCTATCAACAGGAAATTATCATTATACAGTTAGAGACAAGAAAAAGTTCAGAATAAAAGCAGCTCACTACTTTCTAGTGGCGGGAATCCTTTATAGAAAGACCTTCCTCTCAACCATGGCCCGATGTGTTTCAGAAGAAGAAGCTCACACCATTTTGCAAGAAGTTCATTCAGGAGAGTGTGGAAGTCACTCTGGAGCAAGAACTCTTGAAAGACGAGTCCTGCGGCAAGGGTATTTCTGGCCCACAATGAAGAAAGACTCAGAGATCTACGCCAGAAGGTGTGTTCAATGCTAGAAGTTTGCTCCGCTTCAGCACCAAGCAGCTCAGTCCCTCACGTCGATTGCAACTCCTTGGCCCTTTGCGGTTTGGGGAATGGATCTCATTGGTCCTTTTCCCTTGGCAAGCGGGCAACGGCGTTTTATCATCGTAATGATCGACTACTTCAGCAAGTGGATCGAAGCCAAGGCATTGGCTAAGACAACGACTCAGATCGTCAAGAACTTCATTTGGGGAGAAATTGTCTGCCGGCACGGGATACCAATGACAATAATCACTGACAATGGGCCACAGTTCAACAACTCAGAGATGATAAATTTTTGCAGGCAGATCGGAACAGAGCTGCGTTTTGCATCAGTTCATCATCCCAGAAGCAATGGCCAGGTGGAAGATGCCAACAAGAAGATCCTCAACTTGCTCAAGAAGAAAGTGCAGAATCTCAAGGGCAGTTGGGCTGATCAGCTTCCATCAGTCCTCTGGTCCCTTAGGACAACGCCATCATCCGCAACCGGGGAGACTCCTTTCAAACTCTCTCATGGCTCAGAGGCACTCATCCCGATTGAGTTTGAAGTCCCGTCACCCAGAGTGCTGCTTGCAAGAGAAGGTGTTGATGATTGGGCTGAGTTGAATAATGAGGAGATGAGGTTCAGCTTGGAACACATCGAGGAGGTCAGAGATCAAGCAGCCATAAGGCAGGAAGAGGTCAAAAGGAGGATGGCCCGTTACTTCGATCAGAATGTAAGGATCAAACACTTCCAAGTGGGAGATCTAGTTCTAAAGAAGGTTGATGCTGCTGCAAGAGCTGGTTCGGTTGGAAAGCTTAATCCGAATTGGGCCGGCCCTTTTGTCGTCAGGGAAGCGTTAAAAAGCGGCGCTTACCGCTTGCAGACTCACGAAGGAGAGGATATACCGCACACCTGGAACGGAGATGATCTCAAGCGGTTCTATTCTTAAAACCTCCTTTTTCTACTTTGTATATCCTCTTCAAGAACTATTATGAATAGAAACTGCTTGCTAACACTTCCTCGAGTGTTTTTGTTGTAATCATAACAGATAAAGTGCTAAGAGAGATTTCAAAAACGGTTCTATACTCAAACTTTCTTCTTCCTTATGTTTGCTTTGCGAATATGTTTAAGAATCCATACTGACACCTTTTTCTAGTGTTTTCTCTCTCTCCCAAAGACCTATAACGGTTCCCTGATACCAGGAGACATCGCCGAGTTCAGCTAGACCTCCCCTAGAGCCGTTGTCATTAGCGTAACACCATGAAGACCACGTGTTGCAAGGAGATTTCGCACCGTGTAATGGGAGCTTGCAGGCTCTAGCGCGGTTGGATTCTGGACTTCGGATCCCGGCAGGTACCTGACCCCACCTTTGCATTATGGAGGGCAAGGTGGGTGTAAAGCTCTACCATGCCGCTTTACGGATATTGTTACAACTTCGATGATCACATGAGGAAAGTATGTCGTTCCGGCTCACCTGCCCGCGGGTCATCTTAGCTTATAACTCTCGAACACTCCATGGTACCCTCAAGCAGTGCCTGCAGGAGACCCACAGTTTAGACTGTACTCCAGGCAAGAGGGCAGGGAACCGTTCCGCCAAATGAGGATCTTGCTTTTTGCAGGGAATATTATGCGGACTGGTTTTCTCTGTCCGCGCAGTCCGCCTATTTGGGTTGATCTTATAGCTTGTAGCCCGGTGAGGAAAGTATGCCGTTCAGGCTCACCTGCCCACCTGGTCGCAAGCTATAGATCATTTCTATCGTTGGCGAACTGGTTTTCTCTGTCCGCAGAGTCCGCCTGCTTGGGTTGATCTTATAGCTTGTAGCCCGGTGAGGAAAGTATGCCGCTCAGGCTCACCTGCCCAACTGGTCGCAAGCTATAGATCATTTCTATCGTTGGCGGACTCGATTCGTTATCCGCATAATTCAAAGCTTTGGGATTGCAAGCTGGTTATCTTTAGCGGATTGGTTTTCTGTATCCCCTCAGTCCGCAGGGTAGTTTATAGATCATATCTACAATGAGCGGATTGGTTGACCGTATCTGCTCAGTTCGCAGAATGATTTTCATGTTATACAAGTTTGATTTATAAGCGGATTAGTTTTCTGTATCTGCTCAGTCCGCGGAATGGTTTTCACATTATTTGTCAAGTTAATAATCAATGTGCTTTTATTATGTGCGGTCTGGCTTGCGGACTGCAACTATAAGTACCCCTGGCATTATCAGCTGGCTGTTCTCTGAGGCGGATACTGAATAAGTTGATGTCTAAATACTTTAATCAAGGTTCACTATAAATATATCATGCGGACTGCAAGAGTTTATCAAGCGTGTTGTGCGGACTGCTAAGTATCGGTGCGGTGAGCGTGGAATAATAAATCTCTAATCAGCAAAGAGAACATTGCAGAAAGCACACATGCCAAAAAAAATATATCCTTTTCATTTCATCAAAAAATTTTACATCATTCAATATATTCGGCGGACTGCAATCTTGCGTCCGCCACTTTTTACAAAAAACAAAACAAAATATATACATATATGCATTGATCAATCAGTCCGCTGTCTCTTCTCAGGAGGTGCAGGGCTGTCACCGGTGATGTCGACATCTGGAGAATAGCCCCCCGAGCTGCTCCCGCTGCTACCTGATCCTGTACCAGTGGCGGACCCGCTATGCGAGCTCCCAGTAGCAGAGGAAGAGGCAGAAGTGTCGGACTTGGCGGACAGCTCCTCTCCATGTCGGCTCGATGCAGCATCGTCCGCATTTTCCCTGACACCTTGCTCTTCGCCTTGCGAGCCTCCGTCTTCTTTTTCTTCTTCTTCTTCTTCTTCGTCGTCTTCATCCTCATCTTCGCCTTCCTCAATGACATCCTTTCCTTTCCTAGCTCTCTCCATCGCTGCGACCTGAGGGGCCAGCTCCGGGAAGATCTCCAGAAAAGGGACGCCCTCTACTCCTTCCTTCATGAGGCCGTCGCGGGCAAGTCGCTCCACAGCAACCTCAACAGTCTCCATCACAAAAGGGAGCGTGGCGGCCTGGAATTTTTTGTTCTCCAAGTCATAGGCGACCTGCGAAAAACAAGATTGCAAACATCACAGATCGCGGCGGATAGAAAATCTAGACCGCGGCAAATGCAACTCACCGCCAGCTCCTCTCTTTGCCGAGCATTCCTTTCTCCCATCCGCGCGTTCCTTTCCTTCAGCACTTTGTTATCCTTCTGAAGCTGTTCATTCTGCCTCAACAGGTCTCTGGCCAGTGTGGCAACATAGTGATTTGTCACCGCACTGTTCGCAGAGGCCTGAGAGGCCAGCAGAGGGAGGTCGACGGCGGGCACTTTCTTGAGGTCGCTCAGATTGCGCTTTCCATACAGCGCGGAGATCGCGACATGCGCGTGGCGTGATATCCGCGGACTCTTCCACGAAGGAAGCGCGGTGGATAGGCGGACGTGTTTGTTTTTGCTGTGCCAATGGACCATGGGGTTCCCCCTGAGGTCCTTCTGGCTGATACCGAAGCCAGCCACTGAGAAACTTTCTGAGGAAGAGTAGTCCGCTGCGGGATCCCCTTCCTCCTTCCTCTTTCTGGCGACTGCTTCCTTCTTCTCCCTTTGTGTAGGAGTGAAGCCGCTGGGGGTCTGCGGCAAGTTAGCGGGCACCGCCAAGGTCGCTGCAAAAAGAGAACTAGAGTTAACAGCATGGTCGCGGCGGATACAAAAGCTGAGCCCGCAAAATTACTTACTGTCCTCAGGCAAGATATCCGCTAAGCTCGCCAGCAGCGGAAGGTAGTATTCAATGTCAAGCCTGGCATTCGCTAGGAACTCGACGACTGCGGACTCTAGGTCGTCCAGCTGCACATTCTTGAAGACGGAGTCCGCGCGCACCTGCGGATACGTGTGCGCGAACCCAAGGTCACCCTCAAAAATTAGAAACCTTGAGGTCCAGTTGTGGATCTTGTTTGGAAGACCCACTACCTTCATCCCCCTGCAGTAGAAGTAGATTACTCCCTTATAGGGGCGACCTCCGGAGGTAGTTATAGAGCGGACGGAGAATATTTTGCGGAAGATGTTCATTGAGAAGGCAATCTTTTCAGATCGAAGATAAGAGATGTAGCTGCAGATCGCAGCAAGGGTATTCGGCGCGAGCTAGCCAGGGACCATCCCGTAGTGCTCGAAAATTGCTGCGAGCTCCCATAGGAGCGGGAACCTGAATCCGCTGTCGAAATGATCGACGGGAATGGCGATCTGGGTCGCCGTCGAGAAATTCAACCTTTCCTGATGAGCGGGCAGGCGGACGAGTATGTTCGAGTCCGCCATCTTCTTTTCGACGAAGGCAGCCAAGTCAGCCTCCTTCAAAGTACATTTTCTATGATCGGCAGAATGGAAGGCGACTGCAGCATCAGTGCGTGCGGACACCATGTTGCAGGCCGCAGGATTCCGTTTACTTCAGCAATTTCCTACATAAAGAAAGCAGAAGGCAGTATTTATAGATAAAGTTTCTGACAGCTTTTTGGCCAGTCCGCTAAGGTCGCATATTCAATCCGCACAGTCCGCAAAGAATTAAAAAGAAGCCAAACAAATAACGCGGATACAATAATAAATTAACATTCCAAGGGAAATTCAGGGCCAAGTTGTGGCCGTCGCAGTTTCCTATCCGCCCAGGTCGCATATTTTCCCACCTGCAGGTTAAATAACGAGAAGCAGACAACATGAATTCGCACAAGTCGCCACGTCACAAGAATCAAACTACATGAATAGCGGATATATAATCTTAATCCGCACAGATCAAATAAAATTCAGTTCACAGCACAACATTATTTGGAGCGATCATACAAACAATATACAATTAATCAGAAAAGTTCAAGGCATTGCGGACTCAGCGGTCCTTGTTATCGGTCCGCGCCGGCCTTTCTGCCCTGTCCCTGCATAGATGAGCCGCCTGATCGCTTATCTAAAGAATTTCACTATATACGCGGCAGAGATGATGATGGATGACGTTTATAGTCCGGTGCATATGGGCGGCTTCCCGGTCAACTCGACTGAGAGGCACCATTGGCTCCGCTGCCGGCCTCGGCTCCTCATCCGCAGCACGTGGGATACCACCTGCCGGTGCGGCGATCTCCGAAGCCGCGCGATCTGACGCCCGCGGCCTCTGCTCAGTGACCTCAGCAGTCCGCTTCTCTTTTCCTTCACGAGCCGACGCCAAGTGCTTTCCTCTGTAGTATCGGACGTCATCCGCGAGCCTTTTCTTTTCCCTTTCAGACCTCTCCAGCGCCCGCGAGATGCTGGCGACCTGGTCTTTGAGGGCCTTCTCGCGTTCCGCAGACGCTTTCTCGCGCGCCGCGGACGCCCTCTCATGCTCCACCGCTTTCTCTAACTCTGCTTTGACACATTGCATTTCAGCTTCAAATTTCTTCTCTAACTCTTTTATCGTGCTCAGGCTGGGCGGCTCGTCTTCCTCGGACTCCACGTATCAGACCGCGTCGGTACCAGTGTTGGGTGTGACCACGATCTCGCCACTCTCGATGGAGCCCGGCAGCGACTTTCTACCTGCAATAAATAAAGTCAACTTCGCATTCAAAGGCAGTTCGCGGCGGACTCAAAGAAAGGATAAAAGATCACTTTCAGATATAGCGGCAGCGAGTTTCCGACTATCGAAGATGATTGGCCGCCTTGCCCGCTCCGGGTCAAAGGCGCTTAACCGCTTTTTCCATTCGCGGTGAACCCTTGCTCTTCTTTCGGCAGCCGCACTTGTTGAGACCACGATATCGTCTGTCTTGGTGATAATTTTGATCGGTCTTGACGTCCGCGGCGGCGACCTGTAAAGCCACTTGCGCTGAAAGTATTTGGGCGCCGGCTGAAGTTTACCTGACCGCATCAGCTCCGCAACAATCCGCAGATCCTCAGCGGCTTTGTCCGCCGCGGCCTGCTGCGAGGCTGCCCCGACCGCAGCAACATGAGCAACGATTTGCTTCTTCTGCTCCTCTATCTTCTCCTTTAGCCTCTCCCTCTCCTCTTCCTCCGCAGCAGACAAGGAAGGGAGTTCGTCACCCTTATCTCCAGCGGTTTCCGCCTCGTTCTGCTGCAGCACAACCAGCAAGGAGTCCTGGATTAAATCAAGTTGATCGACGTCTATGGAATCAAATATCTCATCCGTGGAAAGACTGACCGTTGAGAGGGAATTCTCTCCCTGGATTTGGGCCTCCGGAGTAACCAGATCGCCGTCTGGAACTTCATTTTCGCGCGGCCTGTGTTGTAAGTCCGCCGCCCCAGTCAGCTTAGAGACGTTCTTCTCCTTCATTGCGCGAAGCTTCTTCTCAACCCGCTCGGCGACGGTCGCTCCGTCTCTCTTCCTCTTCTTCTTCTTGGCGGTCTTCTCAGCAGCATCCGCGGCGGACCCCCCTAAATCGGGCTGGTCAGCGCGGACAGGTTCAGGATTCACAGCAGACAATGCCTTTGAGGGCGCGTCGTCCCCTACCTCAGTCCGCCGGTCCTCTTCGTCCAAGTCAACGATTTGCACCGAGGCATTGGGAGAAGATATGTCAGTCTCCATATGTTCGCCAGCAGTGTCCGCCGATGTGGCGGTTTTCTGAGAAGGGGCGGAATCCGACATGGTTGCCATCTTCTCACTCCTCAACGGTTCGGCGTCGACTACGGCATCCTTGCGAGCAGAAACATCGACGTGGCGGACTGCTTTGTCCGCAGGCTTCTGGCTCTGGGGACTCTCCCCTATAGAGCGGACAGGATCTTTTCCTGTCGACCTCTTTACAATCTTTTTGGTCTTCATAGGCGTTGTATGCTCCAGGTCGCCTTTTGCAGTAACGCTAGACAAGAAAGCTCCAAGTCTTGCCATGCCGGACTGGAAAGTTGAGACCGCAAGTGGTGAGTAGCGCCCCGTATCGATCAAGATTCTCAACAGATCCAGACCCTCCAGCGTTATTTATAGCGTTGGCAGGGTATTCGAGATTTGCGGACTCGGCGGTTAAGAGAACATTTTCGAAGTTTTCTGGAAACTTAAAAATGTGCGGGGATTATGTTAACCCCTCAGTCCGCAACATACTACAAGATTCCAAAGCCCCCCATTCAGCAGGCGCGGACAGGATTTGTCCGTCCGCCCAGTCTGGCACTGTTACCAGTCGGGCGCCAAGGGTGATACTCCAGCAGCGGACGCAAGGACCAGTTCGCTCAGTCCGCCGGCGCTTTGGGCAACAGGTTCTCCAGCGGCGGACGCAGTATCTCGTCCGCCCAGGCCGCCGCCCTTCTGTAGGCGCGCCCCTCAGCAGTGGAAGCTCCAGCTCGCGAGCCCAGTCCGCCACTTCTATGCGGACTGGCGTGTTCTTTCTTTTTGCTTCCCGTCACCGCTGCCCGGTTCTCCTGTACCCCGGGCAGCCGGTTATTTTAGCCCTGCTCGTTTGGGCAGGCCCCCTATCCTATAAATAGGGGGGAGGTGATGCACTGAAGGCACGCTGACTCGGACCCAGGAGCCTACTTGTTACAGGCTGCGGACTCGAATCCTGTGCCTTACGGACTCCCCCTTGCTCTACTTCCCTCAGTCTATTCCTTTCACTTGTAACCAATTCCTTCTTCAATCAAGGGAAAGCTCGTCGCAAGAGAGGCATTCAGGCTGCGACGGGCGAAGTCTGTTGTTGCCGTGGTTCACGGCCCTGCTCTTCTTCCAGCTCTCATCCGCTTAGTAGATCGCTACTCGCAGTCTCCCTATTCGCCCTGTGATCGAACAAGTTAGCTGGTTGTGCTCGACCCCCCTTGTGTTTTCGTGCATCAACAGCGAGCATCAACTTGATGCCTTTTTCTTTATTCAAGAAGCTAGGATTGGGCACTCTCAGCCCTACACGAATGAGTATTCAGTTAGCCGATAGGTCAATTAAATATCCATTAGGTATCGTAGAGGACGTGCTAGTGAAGGTCGACAAATTTATCTTCCCGGTAGATTTTGTCATTCTTGATATTGAAGAGGACGTCGAGGTCCCTCTTATACTTGGTCGTCCCTTCCTAGCCACCTCTCGAGCGATCATCGATGTAAGTAACAGAAAACTTTTTCTGCGTGTGGGAGATGATGAGGTCACATTTTCAATCAATCAATCAATGAAAAACTATTTAAAAAATGATGATTCTTGTTTTTTTTTGGATGGGTTAAATGAAGATTCTTCTCTTTCTCTTTCGAACGTTTCTTCAAATTCTTTTTCTTCTCCTTTTTCTGAAATTTCCTCAAATGTTTTTAAAAACGCAGTTATGTCCTTGCAAGCAAATCTTGAAAATGAATATGTTTTTAGTATAAAAAATTATGAAAATCTTATTTTTGAAAAAGAAAAAAATCTGAAAAATTCTTACGATGAAGGACCCCACCTTGAATTAAAGCCACTCCCTGAACATCTAAAATATGCCTATCTTGGAAATAATTCTAAATTGACCGTTATAATCTCGGCCTACCTTTCTCAATCCGAAAACGATCAATTGATCGAAGTACTGCAAAAGCATCGCCGAGCTATAGCGTGGCAAATTTCCAATATTCCTGGCATAAGCCCTTCTTTTTGTACCCACAAAATATTTTTTGAAAATAATTCCAAGGGCGTAGTCCAACCTCAACGTCGTCTCAATCCAAATATGAAGGAGGTTGTGAAGGGAGAGGTGCTCAAATTATTAGATGCGGGGATAATTTATCCTATTTCCGATAGTAAGTGTGTAAGTCCGGTCTAGGTTGTACCTAAGAAGGGTGGGATCATGGTAGTGAGAATGAAAACAACGATTTAGTTCCAACTAGGACGGTAACGAGATGGAGGATGTGCATCGATTACCGTAAGCTAAACGATGTCACTCGTAAAGATCACTTCCCCCTTCCCTTTAATGATCAAATTTTAGAACGTCTATCCGGGCATAGTTTTTATTGCTTTCTCGATGGTCTCTCGGGGTATTTCCAAATCCCTATTGCACCTGAGGACCAAGAGAAGACAACATTCACTTTCCCCTTTGGAACTTTCGTCTATCGTAGGATGCCCTTCGGGTTATGTAACGCACTTGCTACCTTTCAACGGTGTATGATCGCTATTTTCGATAAATACGTAGAAAATATTATGGAAGTATTTATGGACGATTTTTCCATTTTTGGCGACTCTTTTAATCTATGTTTAAAAAATTTGGAAAAAGTTTTGCAACGCTGCGAAGAAACAAATTTAGTTTTAAATTGGGAAAAGTGTCATTTTATGGTACGCGAAGGCTTAGTCCTTGGTCATAAGATTTCCGCTAAGGGAATTGAAGTGGACAAGGCAAAAACTGAAGTAATTGAAAAGCTACCGCCGCCTATGAATATCAAAGCGACTAGAAGTTTCCTAGGGCATGCGGGTTTTTACCGACGATTCATTAAGGACTTTTCAAAAATTACTAAGCCACTTACCCACCTTCTCGAAAAAGAAACTCCTTTTGTTTTTGATGATGTTTGTCTTGCTGCGTTTGAATTGATTAAATCTAAACTTATAAATGCTCCAATTATGATTGCCCCAGTTTGGGATTTACCCATTGAAATAATGTGTGACGCGAGTAATTTTGCGGTAGGTGCGGTTCTAGGACAACAAATTGCTAAGAACTTTCATTCGATCTACTATGCAAGTAATTCTCTAACATCGGCTCAAGAAAACTACACCTCACCTGAAAAAGAACTTTTAGCCGTTATTTTCGTGTTCGATAAATTCCGGCTGTATATTACTCTTTCTAAGATAATCGTTTTTACAGATCATTCCGCTTTGAAGTACCTCCTCTCTAAACCGGATGCCAAGCCGCGTCTTATTCGTTGGATCCTCTTACTTCAAGAATTCGATTGAGAGATTCGGGATAAGAAAGGAGCGGAAAACCTAGCGGCTGATCATCTTTCTCGTCTTGAAAATCCTAAACTCGATTTTTAAATGAAAATTTTATTAATCACTCTTTTCCGGAAGAATGAATTTTAAATGTTTCTTCTTCTACCCCCTGGTTTGCCGATCTGGCCAATTATTGTTTGACCCGGGTACTTCCAAAAGAGTACTCTTCTCACCAAAAGAAGAAATTCTTTTCTGAGTTGAAGTATTATTTTTGGGAGGACCCCTTTCTATTTCGCATTTATGCGAACCAGGTGGTTAGAAGATGTGTTTCCCGGGAAGAAGGTCAGTAGATTTTAAAGCATGTTCATGAAGGTCCGACTGGCGGGCATTTTCAAGCAAACCACACCGCCCACAAAGTGCATAGTGCTGCCTTTTATTGGCCAAGCATATTTAAAGATGCACAAATCTTTGTGGGCGGGTGAAATCGGTGCCAGCAGATTGGAAACATTTCTAACAAAAATGAAATGGAACAAAATTATTTTCTTGAATGCGAATTTTTCGATCTGTAGGGCATCGACTTTATAGGCCCGTTTCCTTCAAGCTTAGGAAATAAGTATATTCTACTCGTCGTAGACTATGTTTCTAGATGGGCAGAGGACCAAGCTTTACCAAGTAATGATGCTCGCATCGTAGTTTCTTTTCTTAAGAAATTATTTTCTCGTTTTGGTTTTCCTCGAGCGATAGTTAGTGATAGGGGAGTCATTTTTATAACGCTCAACTCGCTAAAGATTTAATGAAATATGGCGTTACACATAAAATATCCACCGCTTATCACCCCCAACTAACGGTCAGGTCGAGGTAGTCAATCGAGAACTTAAAAGAATTTTGGAAAAAACGGTTTCTGCTTCTCGTAATGATTGGTCTTTAAAGTTAGACGATGCTCTTTGGGCCTATCAGATAGCGTACAAGACCACTATTGGTTGTACTCCTTTCCGATTAGTCTACGAAAAATCGTGTCATCTCCTGGTAGTAGTAGAAAACCGTTCATTTTGGGCAATAAAGTTTTTTAATTTCGATCCGCACTCAGTCGGCGAGCATAGAAAAAACCAACTAAATGAACTTGACGAATGGCGAGCATCCGCTTATGAAAATAATAAAATTTATAAAGAACGCACAAAACTTTATCACGATAAGAACTTGCTCCATCCTAAAACGTTTAAACCTGGCGATCAAGTTCTTCTTTTCAATTCTCGCTTACATCTTTTTCCTGGCAAGCTTAAATCTAGATGGTCTGGAACGTTTACGGTCAAGCAAGTCTTTTATTACGGAACTGTGTTACTCTCGCACCCGGATAAGGGTGACTTTAAAGTAAATGGACATAGATTGAAACTTTATTTTTCTAATGATCCCGTGTCTCCCACAAAAGAGGATCTTGTTTTGGACACTTGAGTATTTATCTTCATCTGGACTTTTATTTTATTTTATTTTGGACTTCTTAAAAATTATGAAACTTTTATTCAAACTGTCTTTTATATTGTTAAATAAAGAACAATTTTGGGATCCTGCCCAAGTATTTTCTGCTTTTATTTTTATTTTACTCTTCTCCCGGTGGCTCAAGTACAAGTTTGTGATCGCCGCTCAAATGTTGCTGATATCAAGATGGATCAAATCAAACATGTTGATGATCAAGTGCACTAAAAAGCAAGCATGGGGGAGTGACATCCGCCTTCATCTCACAAACCCTGGGAAGTCCTGTTCTTTTTACTCTATTTATTTTTAAGCATTTTCTGCTCTTTCTCGTTTTTGCTTCTCCTTCGTTGAGGACAATTAAACTTTTAAGCATGGGGGAGGGTTTAGTTTCTTTCTTTTTTTTCTTCTTTCCTCTAAAACAAAAATGCTTTGAAATAAAATTCAAAAATTTATTATAGGTTTTTGGAGCCTTTTAGTAGTATTGTTTTTTATTTAACTTCATCAAAAATTCAATAAAATTATAAAATACAAAACACAAAAAAAAATTCAATACAAAATCCAAAAAATTGCTAAAATCTATTTGAAAAACAAAATCAAAAATTATCTTTATCTTTATTTTTATGTTTCTTCTAGTGATGTGTAGGCCCGTGCGGTTTTGTAGTTCTAAGTAGATTTCTTTGAAACGGTTTTCTAGATTTATCATTTTAACATAGTTTAGTTTTACAAATTTCTTGTCCTTAAATATAGGCAACTATTTTTTACGTTGTAAGTTAGCAATTTTTAGTTTTTCTCTTTTTATTCGGTTAGTTGCGTATGAATGGTTGCTAAGTAATGTTATCTCGTTTTCATTTGTGGGGTAATACTTTCTTGTTGTCTAGAACTTGTCCCTAGCTACTCTCGAAATATTTGCGTCGTTTTAACGTACTTTAGAAATGATTTAGGACACCCTTTGATTCGTTTGGGCCTTTTTTCCCACCAAAAATTTTCACCGTTGCAAAATAATGTTTGGGCCTTTTTCCATGTTTCTTTGTTTTTAGCTCCACCTTTCATTTCATTGTTTCGCCAAAGCCAAAATTCCTTTCCTATTTCACACTAAACATTGAGCTTGAATATTGTTTGTGAAGGGTTATTATCTTTGAAAATGAAAAGGAAAATTATTAGTTTGCATTTGGAGCTCACTTTTATGAAAAAAAGAGGTTATTATCAAAATGTTATCAAATCAAAAAAAAATAGAAAACAACAAAAAAAGAGAGAAAAAGTTTATTTGTGGCCAAATTTTGAAAATAAAACTTTTTTTTGGCCTTGTTTTGTAATTTGAAGTGGAAAAATGATGTACTTATCATTTCTCATTTTTATCATTTTTGTTTTATTTTTGAGCTCACCCTTGGTTTAGTGTGATTTAACCGCCAATTTTTATCTTTGATTTTCAATCCCTAATCATTTACCTAAGCCAAGTCTTAACACCTATTTAAAGTCCTTTTGATCTTTAGACGTGAATTTTCGTAGTGGAGATAGTGTGAACAGACAAGCCTATGGCCACCATCATTGATGGATTTATTTGGAGGTTATCTTGAGGTGTTTTAGGGTTAATTATTATTTGGCAACCTAGGAGTTCGTCAATGCGCCATTTATTTAGAATTTCTACTCTTGTCTTTCTTATTTTCATTTATTTTTGATGCCTTGTTTTAGGGATTTAGAAATGTGTAAATTTTTTTTATGTTCTAATGATATCTTTAGGTTTCCATTTTTCAAGTTTTCTATTGTGCACTTCTCACCCTACTAGTTGTTAACATAGAAATTAGGATAGTTAAAATTTTCATGTTTTGTTTTTCTTAAATTATGAAATCTAAATTTTCTTTGTTTACTTTTATTTCTATTCCCTAGTTTTTAACTCTATTTGCTTGAGGGCAAGCAAATACTCTAGCAGGGGGGAATTTGATGACTAGTTTTAGTCATCGATTTTTGGGTTAGTTTAGCATAGATATCCCTAGGATTAATTGTTTTTTTTAGGTATTTTTTGTTTGTTAGGTTCTAATTTCTATTTTTGATGTTATTTTTTAATTCCTCATTTTATGTTTTGTATTCATCCTATTATTCATCCTATTAAGTTTAATTACAAAATTTTCTATTATGTTTTGTTTGCATCTTATTGTTTGTTTCATTTATATATTTGTTTTGTTATATAACATAACTTAATGCTCTATTTTATTTTATTTCTATAGGTTGGAGCCCACATGGTGCAGCCCAAACACAAGACCAGCCCTCGAACATGCAACCCGAGCCTTTGAAGTGCATGGTCGGCCCTCCTTGATGCAGCCCTTCTTCATTGGTGCAGCCCGACCCCTTCCAAGTGCAGCAGCCCTTTACTTTAATTGAGCAGCCCAAGCAACCATGCAGCCCCTCTACACCCTACCCGAGCCTACAATAAAGCCCACCTAGCAGCCCTTTTCAATGCAGCGGTCTGGCCCCCCTGCAAAGTGTAATCCAAAAATGCATGTATCCAGCCACCTTGCATGGCTCTTCATTAAATGCTTGGCCGGCCACTCCCTCTCTTTCCCTTTTTTATTTTTCTCCCTTCATGTGTTGGCCACTCCTCTCTCTCTCTTATTTTTCTCACCATTCCACACCTCTCTCTCTCTTATTAATTTCTCCATGCATGCACCTTGCCACCAATGCATTGAACCCACCTCCCTTTCTTCCCCCTCATTAAATGAAATGCATTCCCCCTCTCCAAACACATCGCCAGCCAACCCCCTTATCCCCTCATCTTCATTTCATTCTAGTACCTTCTCCCTGTCCTATATAAAGACCCCATCCCTCAAGCATGGAGAAAAAAATCCAAGAGAAGAAAATTTAGAATCCAAGTTAGAATTTGAGTGTTGAGTTGAAGTTTTGAGAGTTCTTGTGAGTTTTTTTTATTTTACTTGTTGTTGTAGTTTTTCCATTATTGTAATTTTTGTTTTAGTAGTTTAATATAGTCTTGTTTTTTTTATTATTGTGTAATCCTCTTCTTTTTTGCAAGCAATGAAAATGTTTTCTCTTCATCTTATTTTGTTTTCTTCCTCCACTATGAGTAGCTAATTTCACTTAGCATTCGATCGTGAGGATCCATGAAATGGATGAGGTTTTCTTTTACTTCTTAGTTTTATTTTTTTCTAAATTTTACTCGATCCTTCTTTGGTTTCTCTCGCGTCGACTCCGTATTTCAGGTATACGGTAGTTGGCAATTTGATCTCATTTCATAGAAGTCGAGAGACTCGTTGATTTGAAAGATCACTCAAAGAAGGAAGGAGTTGATCGCAATCCTGGAGATATGATGACGTAAATACTCCGGATTGGAGTCAAATCCAATAGTGCGAATCACCTCGGGAATGTGACTTTAGGCCATTTTGACTTATAAAGAGATTTCAGTCAAAACGTCTATAAGTTAGGGGATTTAATGCTCTAGCGAGATTATTTCCTAATATCGGATCCGTCACGGTCGAGTTTAATTTGCAAAGATAAAATTATACCTTTTTCCATCTTATCTCATTTCATGGTGAATTATTGATCGAATGCTAGCTTTTTATCATAGGTTTTTGTTTCAAATTATCTTTAGTTTTAATTTAAAAATTCTCAAAAACCCAACAATCTTTCGGTAGGATAATAGTAGAAGCATGAGTAAGAGTAGTTGATAGCCCCGAGTTTAAATATGACCTTAGTACTACAATTCGATAGGTGCACTTGCCTTTTCAAGTTGATAGCAATATTCATCACACCAATATTCATTCTTATAACTCCGTAAAAATGCTAAAAAAGTGCAAATAAAGTAAAAAGGAAGAAAAGTTTTACAACATAAAAATGAAAATCTAAGTTAGTGAAAAAATGAAAATCACTTTCAAAACGTTTTTACGGATCTATAGGAATGAAATAAAGCTATAAAAATCTAAATCTAAACAAACCTAAGGAAAAATAACTAGAATGAAAAGCATGAACTCTAACCTCGTACACACACACACCCATTTTAGAAGAACAAAAAAAATAAAGATAAATCAAAGTAAAAATAAAATTGTATAGGGGAGAGGGCAAAAAGATGAAATCCACATCCATAGAAAGGGAGAAAATATACAATTTTATTAAGCTAAAATGAAGATTACAAAGCTAAAACCAAAATAAAGGAGAGGGGGAGAAATTCCCTTACAATGCATTTGGAATCATCTAAGAAGCATATCCCCTATACAAAATGTAACCAAAAAGTGGAATAGGATTACAAACAACAGCTGCTTATTTATAGACACAATTTTCATGGGACACGCCCTATGACACGGGCATGTCAACACTATGCATGATTTGATCCGGCGAATTGAAGGCTTAGTTGACTTCGGGCTGGACACGTATCGGTCACGTGGCGGTCACGCCCCAGGTCACGGGCGTGACTGTGGGCGTGTCGGGAAGGTGGATCTGGGCGCAGGTCCCGTCGAAAAGTCACCGCGTGGGTCTTTTCGGCCAGGTGGAGGAGTCATGCCCAGGTCACGGGCGTGACTCTGGGCGTGTCGGGTTGGTCGACGATCGTTGAGCTGAAAACGTTGAGCGCGAGTGACACGGGCCATGGTCACGGGGCGTATCATGGGACACGGGCGTGACGTTGGGCGTGTCACATGATTTTTTGAACTTTTTTGATTTCTTGGGAAATTGACATGTCACGCCCAGGCCACGGGCGTGCCCAAAGTACATGGGCGTGACCACATGCAAAATTTGACATTTTTCCTGAAATTTTCAGGAAACAAAAATAAGCTTAAGTTAGAATAATATTTACAAAATAAGAGAAATTTATTAAAAAAAATAACTAAAAGACACAAAAAAAAGTAAAACGACTTATTTATTGTACATAAAAATAGGTATATTTTCAACTTATCAAATACCCTCATACTTAAGCTTTTGCTATTCTAGAGAAAAAGTTGGAGATGAACTTATAAGGAATTAAAGAAATCCTAAGTTTTGCTAACTTGAATTAATTAAAAGTAAGATCAAAATAAACATCCGGGGTACTAGAGTTAAATCTTAAATTATGAAACTGTTACAAATAGAGGAAGAGTTTCAAAAAGATTTCTAGATAAAACAAATAGAAAGCAAAAATTTATTTTTGTTAGTTTAATAAAGATTGATTGAAATTATATAAAAAACTTTATTTTAAAAGAAGTTAAAGGAAATAATGTAGTTACAAAATTATGCTCTCAAAAAATTTTAAATTAATTCTACAATCATTAAAATAAGATAAGTGGTTTGGTGGGTTATGAAGAGGGCTTGGATTGAGGCAAAGTAATTTTTCTCGAACCTCAGCATATATTTTTTCTTTTTGGATTATTAGGAAAATAGGAATCTTATTTTCCTAATATCATTCATTTTTTTTCTTTTTCAACTTCATCATAATTAAATTAACTCAATGTATATGTGGGGAGTAATGAATTTTATCCTCTTACTCCGTAACATATAATCTTTTTAAATTTTGGGTGCATATGTTTATGGAACGAAATCTTATTCCCATTGATATATGATCTTTTAAGGGATGAAATAGGGGTAAGCATGTCAGGTAAGACATGAAAAAAATAGAGGTGGGTTTATTTTTTCAAAAAAAAAACTAGATTTTAATAAAAAAAGTTTTGAGAGCAACCTTTTTTAAAATGAACGTTCCTATGTTTCTAAAAGCATGAAGTAGAAATAATTGAAATCCATAATTGTTATTTACTAACATAAAAGACGAGCTTCTATTTATAAAAATTAGAAGTGGTAGTGAAAAACAAGTTCTCTATTATAAGGAAAAAACATAAAAAAAATTTTAAAACTTAACCCCAGACACTTAAATCTATCAAACTTTAATTAATAAACGAATAGTAAACAAAAAATAAGTAAAATTCGCATATAAATTAACTTGAAACTAGATTTTTGGAAAGCAAAAAAAGTTAAGATAAGGCATATTCGATTTATTTGTTACAAAATTAACAAAACATTTTTTGGAATTTTAGGATTTGTATCATTTTTTTTGTATTTTTGATAATCATCTTTTTTTTGTTTTTTTGAGTTTTATCTTTTTAGGGTTTTTGGATTTTCAAGATTTTTTTTTTGATTTTTTAGTTTTTTATCAAATTATATACAAGAAATGGGGAGAGAAAGAAGTGTTATTTATAAAGAAGAGAGGGTGGAAAGAGAAAAAAGATTTTTACAAAAATTTTACAAAGTAAACAATTTTTTTGAATTATAGTTTATGGCCCGCGAACAGACTCTTATTTAGGTAGTTGTTTCGATGAGTCGAACACCGCGGACATGCTAAAAAATGAGTTTTTTATAAAAAGAAGAGAGTGGGGGGAAAGAGAACGATTTATTTTTACGAAAAATATTTACAAAGTAAAAGACTTTTTTTTTGAATTTTTGTTTTGTTTTATGGATTTTTTAGGTTTTTGATTTGATTTTTTTATATAAAAAACAAGGAAAAAGAAAAATGTTTTTTGAAGTGTTTAATTTTTGCATTTTTTTGTATTTTTGATGATTTTTGTTATTATTGCAGAATATAATAGTGCAGAAATAGAAAAATAAGAAAACACCCTCATACTTAAATCCAACATTGTCTCCAATGTTGCAATCTAAGTATGCGGAACGGTAATATACAAACTAAAATATGTACAAAAATAAAAAGGGAGGGTAAAAGCTTCCCTAAGACGAGTGCAGGAGGCCCGGGTTGAAACCCTGTATTATTAAAAATAGAAAAAATAGAACAACAAAAATAAAAATGATAAACGTGGCCAAAAGGGTGTGGGCGGTAGGGGGCGACATGTGGGTGTGTGACTCGAAGCTTACGTCTTAGCTATTGAGTGTGACTGATAAGCGATCCCCTAGCACGCAAAAGAGAGCGAAACGTGCCGATGCGACAAAATAAATATATAAGTTTTGGAATAAAAGAGTTTTATTATTATTTTTAAAGTTTTTATTATTATTATTATATTTTTTTGGGTTAAATTTGTTTTTTTTGCTTTTTGAAGAGGAAGAAGTTAAAAACAAAACATATAAACGAATTTGTTTTTGTTTTTTTGTTTTTGGTTGTTTGGTTTTGTGGTTTTTTAAAGTTTTTTTTGTTTTTTTTGTTTTTTTTTGTTTTGTGGTTTTTTTTGTTTTGTTTTGTTTTTTTATTATGTTTTTTTTTTCATTTTATAAGTTTTAGATTTTTAAGTTTTTTTTTGAGGTTTTTTTTATTTTAGTGTTTTAGTTTTTTTTCATAAAAAAAAATTTTTTTAAAAGTTTTTTCGTTTTTTAGATTTTTTGGTTTTATAGGTTTTTCAAGTTTTTAGTTTTATAGGTTTTTTTTGTTTTTAATTTTTTCGCACTATTTCAATTTTTTTATTTTTGTTATAGATATATATATATAATAATAAGTATAAAATAAGTTTTTTGTAATTTTTTTAGTAGTTTTATTATTATTATTATTATTATTATTATTATTATTATAATAAGTCGTATTATTTTTTATGTTGGCCATTTTAAATTTGTTTTGATATATACAAAAATAGGTAAAATTAATAGTATTCCAGAGTTCAAAATAACGACTCGAAATGTTCCCCGACAACGACACCAAAAATGTGATGCGGGTTAAAACTCCAAAAATTATTACGAGCGTGCGGCGCCCCGAGCATTTTATTTAAGAAAAGCGGAATTGGTTTTATTCAGAAAACGGGGCGCGCAGATTTATTAGTTGGATATAAAACAGGTGAAATCGAGTTTTAATGAAAGGACGCAAGTGCACCTATCGTGAGTAGTACAGGATATTCCGGTGTGGAATATCGAGGTCGTATTGTTCTCGGAGTCGGGTCGATTATTTCTACTCTTCCGTGGAGGGGACTATTATTTTAACGATATTTACTTGTCGGGTATTTTCTTATATATATAAAGGCAAAAAGAAAGACAGAAAATAAAAGCATTTAAAAAGGTGGAGCTGATGAAGAGCTTGGCGCGACCGCACCGAATTGAATTAGAACTAAAATAAACTTTTAATAAAAAGAGATCCTAAATTTCAAATTAATTAGGGCGGAGACTTGGCCGTGGAGGTTCCATTAAAATGAGGTCACCTATCTCTAGAACTATCGCTCACCTGAATGTTAATACTATTTGACCGAACGTTAGTCTGACGAAGGATTCATCTTGACGCTCGCATTACACTAAGAACCCTGCTATTGGGTGGGGAACCAAATCCGGTAGAGTTTGTGCGCCTCCTCTCTCGAGGGTTAGTGCGGAACTCCATTTACTAAGGGGCGAGGGTTAGTGCGGCCTTTCGGCTAGCTAGCGTACGGACTACGAAAATAGGGCCCACACATCAATATGTGGTCCTATGCGTCGTAAACCCCGGGTAAACCTTAAGTACTTTTAATTATCTAAAAAATAAGGACCTTTAATTATTTTAAGCTATTTTATTTGTCACAATGCTCTTCGATACTGAGGGCTAAGAACGGTTAGCCACTCATCGGAATGAGTACGACTTGTGAGAAAAAGCATAAAATAAAGCAGTAAAGAAAGCTGAAAATGAAAGATGTAAAGGAAAGCAGTAAGTGAAAGCAGTAAATAAAACAGTAAATTGCAAGTCCCACTCAAACGAGTGAGACTGAAATGAAAGCGGTAAAGTACGAGTCCCGGCTCAAGCGAGTGGGCGTGAGAAAGAAAGCAGTAAAAGACAAGTCTCACTCAAACGAGTGGGCGGGAAATTGCAAGTCCTACTCAAATGAGTAGGCGGGAAAATAAAGCGAGTCCCACTCAAACGAGTAGGAGAAAATAAATGCAACACCCACGCACGCACTCTACAAAAAGTAAAACTCACGCACACACACTCTCGACTTAAAGTAAAACACACGCACATGACAGAATTTAAAAACTCACACACTCTACTGAATGAAATAAAAACATTATGTCATTTAACTCTTAACGAGTAGGCGGAAATTAATACGCACACGTACATAAATGAATAAAAACTAAGTTAATGAAAAATTAAAACGACTGTATTTCTACCGCTAGAATGCGGTAGAAATGCATAAAAAGTAAAAATAAAAATTAAACGAGCAAAAAAGTTTGCAAATAAACGAAAAATGAAAATGCCCGAAAAATTAAAACGAATACATTTCAACTGCTAGAATGCGTTAGAAATGAATAAAAAGAGGACAGAAAAATTAAAAGGGCAAAAGTTTAAAACAAAAATCAAAGTGCACGAAAAATTAAAATGACTATATATTTATTCCTATAACTCCGTAAAATTGCTAAAAAAGTGCAAATAAAGTAAAAAGGAAGAAAAGTTTTAGAACATAAAAATTAAAATCTAAGTTAGTGAAAAAACAAAAATTACTTTCAAAACGTTTTTACGGATCTATAGGAATGAAATAAAGCTATAAAAATCTAAATCTAAACAAACCTAAGGAAAAATAACTAGAATGAAAGCATGAACTCTAACCTTGTAGACACACACACACACCCATTTTAGAAGAACGAAAAAAAACAAAGATAAATCTAAGTAAAAATAAGATTGTTAAGGGAGAGGGCACAAAGATGAAATCCAAATCCATAGAAAGAGAGAAAATCTGGAATTTTATTAAGCTAAAACGAAGATTACAAAGTTAAAACCAAAAAAAAGGAGAGGGGGAGAAATTCCCTTACAACGCATTTGGAATCATCTAAGCACCATATCCCCTATACAAAATGGAACCAAAAAGTGGAATAGGATTACAAACAGCAGTTGCTTATTTATAGACAAAATTTTCATGGGACACGCCTTCTGACACATGCGTGTCAGGGGGCATGTCAACACTGTGCATGATTCGATCCGGCGAATTGACGGCTGAGTTTACTTCAGGGCTGGACACGTTTCGGTCAAGTGGCGGTCACGCGCCAGGTCACGGGCATGACTGTGGGCGTGTCAGGAAGGTGGATCTGGGCACGAGTCACGTCAAAAAGTCGCCGCGCGGGTCTTGTCGGCCAGGTGGAGGAGTCACGCCCCAGGTCACGGGCGTGACTCGGGGCGTGTCGTGTTGGTCGACGATCGTCGAGCTGAAAACGCCGAGCACGAGTGACATGGGCCAGGGTCACGGGGTGTGTCATGTGACACGGGCGTGACGTTGGGCGTGTCACATGATTTTTTGAACTTTTTCTGATTTCTCAGGAAATTGACGTGTCACGCCCTGGTTACGGTCATGCCCAAAGTACACGGGCGTGACCCATGCAAAATTTGACATTTTTCCTGAAATTTTCAGTAAACAAAAATAAGCTTAAGTTACAATAATATTTACAAAATAGGATCAATTTATTAAAGAAAAATAACTAAAAGAGACAAAAATAAAGTAAAACGACTTTTTTATTGTACATAAAAATAGGTATATTTACAACTTATCAGCTCCAGTCCAAAGTTAGGTTCCACCTTTGTCTTTTTGAAGTCCTTGGCCTTGCCTTTGTCTTTATGCACCATCAATATAGGGCTAGCAGGCTTGGATTTCTTCATGTTTGTCTCAGCAGTTCACAACATGCCTAGGAGCTCAGGCAGTGTCTTCTCTATTTCATTCATGTTATAGTTTAAGACAAACTGCTCATAACTGTTCTGCAATGATTTCAGGATCAGGTCTGCAGCTAACTCTTGGCCTACAGGGAAACCTAGTCTTTCAAGGTTCTCAATATACCCAATCATCTTGAGTACGTGAGTCTCTACTAGTTCCCGAGCTCCCATCTTACATTGGAATAATGCCTTAGTAACGTCGAATCTCTCTTGACGAGCTTGCCCTTGAAACATTTTCTTGTGATGCTCATCAATATCCTTGCAACTCATGTTCTCATGTTGCTTTTGAAGCTCAGATTTCATGGTCGCTAACATGAGACATTCGATGTCTAAGGAGTCGTCGAACTACTTCATATAAGCATCTTTATCAGCACGGGGTGTATTCCCGGCAGTCTCATCAGGGGATACATCTTCCAAAATATAGAGTTGCGCTCTTGCTTGAGAATAATTCTCAGGTTCTTGTACTAATCTAAATAATTAGTCCAGCGTAGCTTTTCCTTCTCAAGGATCGCTCGGAGGGACAGGGTGGACTGTGAACCACTTGCCATGGAAATTCTACAAGAATACAAGCAAAACAAATCAGTACTACATTTCATAATACAATTTATCTTTCAATTAGGATTTTAATCAAAATAACTCCCACTATTTTTATCAAACTGATAACCCTAGATATCAATTCGAAGAGTTTGATGAGTAACCCTCTTAGTGGACAAGATCCATATTTCACTAACACTATGAGTCAGCTATGGCTTTTCTCTCACAATGCAGTTATTTTTGTAGGCAACGCTTACCAATTGCATCACTATGCAATTCTTGTATGGCTGGTGAATTACTCTTTATTCGCATCCATCATATGGTGCATGGCAACCCCATGCCTCTGGGCACTCAACCATTGAGGTCACCCAGTTAAGCTAGACCCAATGTCGACAGTGAGATATCACAATTATACACTCGCACCCTTACCAAGATAGATTAAGGCACCTTTCTTTGGCAAGCTCATACTTCATAGATCAAGGCAGGAAGAGTGTCATCCATCGGAAGACAGCCAAATACTTAATATTACTTAAGAGATTTTCAATAGCCGATTAACTTTTTAATCATTGTTAACAATTAACCAATGTGCGCATCAAGCAAAATAAAATTTAACAAGCATAATCTAAATGCATCCTAGATTTGCACAAGAATCATCAACACTTGATGAACTGGGCTAAGTTTGAACATCTAGAACATGTCTAAATATTCAGACCTACATGCATTGGACATGAGCAACACCAACTCAACTTACAAGGTAGACAAGCTCATCACTTCATATGAGATTCAAAATCTAACAAGTGCTTAGTTCCAAAAACCAACAAAGTGATGGTTACTAATAAGGAGTAAACTTCAAAGAAATTGCATGCATTCTTGGAAAGATGCAAGACTAGATTTGGGCATTTAGAACACTTCTAAATCTCAAAATCTACAAGCCATGTATTTAGCAACTTCTGAAACAATGAATATTGTCAGCAACCTCTGTCTGAAACCACTGTTGCATTTCTAGGGATGACACAACACATGTGCATATGGCGAAAGGAACAAGAAAAACACAAATGAGTTCGAATCTAACAATATTCATGAATCATGCAGTAAAGTATGCTGTAATAAAATTAGCTTTGATGGATTGAGTCTTAATCTCAACCTAGATTCTCCAAAAGAATCGGGCATGCCACTCAGAGACTAGAGTCTTGAGCCCAGAAAGTGTATCCACACCTCTACAGTAATCCACAAGATCAGGAGAACCCATAGCAACTTGTTGCACAAGTTTTAGATCGGGAGAGGACACTCATCATCTCCACAGATTAATAAATCTGCTGAAGCAGAGGTAGTGGAGACACTCGTTGGGATTAGGATCAGCTACGATGACGGAATAGGCGGAATGCTTCCATCGAGATTTTAGGGTTATTGCCTTTCGCACAGGGACGGCTTGTGTGCTTAGACAGACAGAATAATCTCTCTGCAGAAAACCCTAAACTATCCTATTTATAATCAAGGAATAAATAGAATATGCACCGCTGTAATATCAGCAAGTCAACATTTGACTCAGAACGGGCGTTGAGTGAACTAAACACACTGAACGCCAAAGGCCAGATGCGTTGAGTGAGTTGAGTGAACTCAACGCTGTCAATGCTTCTGCACCATGGTGTTGAGTGATCTCAACACTGTCAATTCCTCTACGCCATGACGTTGAATGATCTAAACATACTGAATGCCAAAGGCCAGCAGCGGTGTTCGACAAATCGGCGCCAAAAGCCAAATTCGTCGAGCAGAGTTCGACGAATTTGCACTAAGACCAAATACGTTGAACGGAGTTCGACGAATCTACGCCAAGAAAAATTTCGTCGTACGGAATTCGACGAATCTGCTCTAAGGCCAAATTCATCGAACAGAGTTCGACGAATCTACGCTAAGGCAAAATTCGTGGAGCGGAGTTCGACAAATCTGTGCCAAGGCCAAATTTGTCCAGCGGAGATGGACAAATCTACACCAAGGCCAAATTTGTTGAACGGAGTTCGACAACCGTGGCAAAGAAAATGTTAAGCCCCTTTCCAATTCTTTCAACTCATCACATGAGCTATTTAATACAGATCCAAACTCCCAATTTCTCCATAATCTAATGTGTGACCCTGATAGGCTCATACTAAGTTGGCAGTCAGGCTACATACTTAATCACTTCCATTGTTAACCCAGAAATCGGCGATCCTTCCGAAGATAGCCAGCTGGCTAGTCGCGCCCTGCCCTAGGTTCTCCCTGGAGCTCGCGACAAGTCCAAGTGTAGGCGGACAAATTTCTCTGTCCGCCCACGTCGCATAACTACTACATGCCCTGCAAGACGGTGGGTTGTTCCCATAGCTCACCCTCACAGGCCGCGTGGTTAGGCCTACTAAGCGCGCAACATTTTTCCTTGCAGGAGGAAAAAGCAACAAGGGGCGATCTACTCGATCTACTCAATCAGTCTGCCAGGTCTCCAAACTGGCATCAACCCTAGACCAACTCCACCATCGCGTGCTCCGCGGACTCACTCTCCAGCTCATCAGAAGATGGATCCCATCTATAACAGCCCAAATTTCAAAATGGGAACATTTTGGGTGACACGGCCTGGGACACGGGCGTGTCCCATGGCGTGTCCTGCTCGGGTGCGGAGACGTCGCGAGTTCGACAAAAATGCATTCGACGAAGTGTTCGGGAGGGACACGCCCAGTGACACGGGCGTGACCTACGGTTTGTCCTCCTTTGTTTCGACACTCGAGTTTTTGGTCGATGAAAGTGGTCGATAGAGGGAACACGCCAGTGACACAGGCATGTACCTTTCGACATGGGTGTGTCGGAGGGCTTATTGCCCCCCCCCCCTCTGTCGACACAATGGTGTCGACACAAGGGTGTCGACATAAGGTGTTGACACAAGGTATCGACAAAAGGTGTCGACACAATGGTCTCGACGATCGTCGAGTAAAGACACGCCATGTGACATGGGCGTGTCTAGGCCGACACGGGGGTGTTTGGGCCGACACGGGGGGGGGGGGGGGTACCATAGCAGCGACCTGTTTCGGGATAAGGCAATTTGTGCACGCTTAGAGGACACAGCCTATGACATGGGCATGTGACAGGGCGTGTCGGACCCAAAAAGTGATTTTATAGCTTTTTCATGGCCGTCCATTTCTTTCAGCTGGGATCTAAGGGCTGAGGTGCTTTCCTGCTTCCTTAAGGCCGTGGATTCGAATGAAAGACCTCTTTGCATATTGCCTTCATCTTTATAAAATTTTAGAGAGAGAAAGAGAGGAATAAGGAGGAGGAGGAAGTGGGGCTGATTGCCGGTAGTGCTTGAGAGTTTCAAGCTGTGATCCGAGGCCATCTTTGAGGAGGAAAAGCTGTTGCGGTTCTTTCCAGCTAGGTAGGAGCTCATGACAGCGAAGCGGTCTTCCAGGGTAACGACCTTTCTTCCTAGCCATGTGAAGGCTTCCTTTTTGGCATATGCATATGATTTCCCACCAGAGGGTGGCTTGTTGTGGGAGTCCCTTTGGTTGATTCTTGGAATCCCCTTTTATTTGGCATTTAGATCCGGAAATGGAGTACGGAATAGGCATGCTGTGTGAAGCCCATCTGGACAGGTTGGTATGGATTCGTGATGTTGCATATGTACCGGAGAAGACTCCGTAATAAACGTGTAGTTTAGGAGTCGACGGGTTGGGCTTGTGAAAGGAAGTAGTAGGAAGTACTATAGTGGTAGTCCAGGAAAATATCTGTGTTATACTTGTGTTATTGGGTTATACCTGTGAAGAGAGTAGCAGGAAGTACTGGATTGGAAGTCCGGGAAAGGCCCTTTGTAATGCTTAATGTTCATAGGTGGAACCTGCGAAAGGGAGTAGCAGGAAGTACTGGCGTGAAAGGGAGTTCATTCGTGTTAATACCGCTGCCCCGGGAAATGGGAAGGGTCGTTATAATTTGGTCTGCTGAATGCTGACCGTTGTCTTTGTTTGCCATCGTTGGGTGGATTGTCCCGTTACAGGTGCTGGAGAGCCAAACAGGACGAAAAAGGGTTGATGTCCATGCTGTTTTTGCTGTTGCTGCCGCTACTAGCCCTTGAAGGCTAAAGGAAATGCAAATGTTGTGGTTTCTTTTTATGTGGCCGGCTTGTGCGCTAATATTTGAGGCCACTGTTGTGAAAGCCCTGTAAGGCCATAAGACCAACTGTTTTGTATTTGTAACACATTCCTATAATATATATATTAATGTTGAGTTTTTATATGTTGGACATTCAGGTGTGGATTTCAAGTGTTAGTGTTAGGCTTCTGCTATAATGTAATGTGTTAGGGTGCGCTGCGCTACTCTGGTATCACTCTGTAGCTTCACCATCTGTTTTGTGGTATATGATGTGGGGCCCCGTCCGGACCTTCTAGTATATGCTATATGAACGGATGGGGTTGTTATATTTTTGATATCAGCTGTTTCGGTCTTTCTCTCTCGAAGTCATTGTCACCTTCTTTTGTGGGGTGGCGAGCACGTGTCCGTGCGAACCAAATTAACACGAATGAACTCCTGAATGTCCATTGTAGGAATGCAAATACATGTGTTTGAGGAACTTGCGCATTCCTAACATGTTGATGCTTGGGTGTAACTACCCAAATTCTAGAATTGGCAAATTTTTGGGTGACATGGGATGTCCTACGGTGTGTCCCACTCGGGTCGAGCATTTGGGCGCATGGTCGACGAAATTCGGTGGACGAAGTTTTCGGGAGGTCATGCCCCGTGACACGGGCGTGACAGGTGGCGTGACCGGGGGCGTGACCTAGGGCGTGTCCCCTCTGGTCGACGAACTACGCTCGATGATCGTCGAGCGGCAAACAAGGGGTACACGGCCTGTGACACGGGCGTGTCACAGGGCGTGTCTCGCTGTGTCAAGAAGTCGACCCTTTGATCTCGACGAAGTGTCGAGTGGGTTACACGCCCTGGGTCACGAGCGTTACTGGGCCGACACGGGCGTGTACCATGACCGTGTTTTATTTTGGCTATGTCAGATTGAGTCGGTTCGTGTGCCGCTTAAGGTACACTCCCTGTGACACGGGCGTGTCACAGGGCGTGTTAGGCTTGAAAAGTGATTTTGTTAGCACTTCTGGCCATTCATTTCCCCATTCTGGATCTAACGGTCTAGGCTCCTTTCCTATGGATAATAAGGCCGAGAATGAGATAAAATTCCCTCATTATCATCTCCTTCTTCTTCTTCTTCTCATTCCAAGAGAGAGAAAAAGAAAGGGAAAGGCCAAGGAAAGGAAGGGTGAAAGGGAAGCCAGCTGCTGGAAGAGCTACGTAGTGTAGATTGAAGATCAGAGAACGGATTCTTGAAGGCAAAGCCGTGGCGGTGACTTCCATCCGGCTACTTCATGGCGCCGAAGCGATCTTCAAGGGTAACGATCTCCTTCTTGGACATCGAAGTCCTTTCTTTATGCATGTGCGTGGAATCCTCCACCAAGAGGTGGATTTCATAAGCAATTCCGTGGTTGAGTTTGCATCTAGAGCCGAAAGTGTGGAGTATGACATAGGCATGCTGTGTGAAGCCCATCTGGATGGTTAGTCTGCATTGGTGATGATTATGGGTAAACCGGAGAAGACTCCGTGGATTTGATATTATTAAAGTTTTATGTTGTGTTGAATGGATGTATGAATGTATCGTTATTGCTTATGGATGTAGAGGTGCTTTGTGTAAGCACCTGGTTCTGATAAGAGATCAATTGGTAGCACGTCTGGGGACTGTGGGATAAACCTGGCTTGCTACACCACAAGGGTGGGTTGATCTGTCTTAGTAAGGATCGATGGGTGGCATTGTTTGGGAGGAAGTGAGGCGGACCCTACTTGCTGCACCACAATGGTAAGTCGATCTGCTATGTTTATAGATGCTGTGAGGTAAGTACCTCTGAGTGGTTTGGGTGGGATATCGCCGGTCTGCGCGCTGGTGGACTAGGACCAGTCAACCAACAAGTTAAAACCTCTGATCGGCGGTGTACAACTGAGATACCCGGTACACAAAGAAGGTGCCCTGAGCGCACGGAGCGTCTGGTGGATACCAGCATTTGTGATGTGTTTGTGATTGGTAGCTTGATAGATTATTGTGGTGGTAATGCATACAGGGAAGGAACCGTTTGCCCGGGAAACGGGTATGGTCGTTATAAGTGGTCAGGTAAAGCTGACCGTTACCTTGTTTTCCTCTTTGGATTGGATGGCTAATTGCAGGTGCTGCGGCTTGAATTGAAATGAGCGGAATGGAAGGATTGTTGCAAAAGGCCCTTGAAGGCCGTGCGAAGCGTGTTTGGATTTCATGTGTGTCCGGCCTGCGTGCCGATGTATGAAAATGTTTTTGTGTAAAGAGAAACTTGTAAGGCCATAAGGCCAGTGTGTGGGTGAGTTGTATGCATTCATGATTTTGATATATAAATGTGAAATTTATATAGTGGTGGACATTCTCTAAGCTGAGTTCAGTTAACTTAAAAATGCTGCGCTAGAATGTTTTGAGTTAGGATGCGAATAGAGTTTGATTTCCACACGTAATTCCACCGCTTGTCTGTGACATATGGCGTGGGGCACCGGCCGGACCCACCATTATATGCCATGTGACGAGTGGGGGCGTTACATTGGGTACGGTCGCTAATGTGTGTGTCTTGTTCACCCATAGGTGACGCGAAGTGGAGCTGGGCAGTCGGAGCCCCAACGTTCTGATGAAAGTACGACACCAGCCGAGGTGCCTCCACCTCCGTCTTCTGCGGAAACTGTATGTTTATTTGTTGAGTCTTTGTTTGCCATGATCCAAATCCACCTGATTGGGCAGGCACAGCCGACATTGAGGCCAGAATAGGTGGCGGCGAGGCCAGAACCTGTTGCCGTTATGGACCCTCGGGCAGCTGAACGGCAGTTGAAGCGGTTTATGAGTTTCCATCCGCCTACGTTCTTCGGAGTGGGAGCTCCTGCGCAGGCTGATGATTGGCTATCGCTCGTCAAGCGGATAATGATGGCGATCGGGTCGGACGAGCATCAGAAGGTCACCTTAGATACCTTCCTACTTGAAGGAGAAGCAAGATTATGGTGGGACGAGATGGAGCTACATCACTTGGCGGGTAGACCGTTGTCACAAGTGTCCATGGAGGAATTTTCTAGACTCTTCCTGGCAAAGCAACTCCCGGCGGCACAGCGCATTGCCATGGAGAATAAATTCCAAAGGCTAACGTAAGGAGACGGCAGTGTGAAAACATACCTACATGAGTTTACTCGCTTGGGGCTGTATGCAGGTTCTATTTTTGCTGACGAGCAGCGAAAGACAAATAGGTTCTATGAAGGACTTGATGAGTCCACTTTATATACCTATTTTCGGACTCATATGGGCTAGTTTTCACGCATTTGCACTTCACTTTTAGTTCATTATCATATATATTTCATCTTGCCTATATTTCCATAGGAAGTGCACATTTTAGCCTATGGTTGTGTATTTTGTTATTTTTATAGTTTGTACTCCCATTTGTGATTGTCTGGAATGTCTGCACAGATTAGTGATTGGTTTTTTCTTTCGGTACAGGGGTCGTGTGCGTGTTTAAGGATGGTTGTGAAACAGGAATACTTCGCACGATCATGGGATCTAATGCGCACGACCACTGGTCGTGCGCCCCTGATCGTGCGCACTACTCTACGTTTTCCAGAATCAGCCTGGGTAAGCGCACGACCACTGGACATACTGCACACGACCACCGGTCGTGCGCCACTGATCATGTGCATTGATTCCTCTTTTCTGGAGTCCTGTCTGGGTAATCGCACGATCATTGGACTTAGTGTGCACGACCACTGGTCGTGCGCCACTTCTCGTGCGCATTATCCCAGTTCTTCTTCCTAATATTCAATGATAGTGCGCACGAGCACAGGACATAGTGCGCACGACCACTGGTCGTACTCCTATGATCGTGCGCATTGTTCATTTCTGCTTTTGTATAAATAGTGCAGGTCTCGCCCTAATCCGGAGATCCGGAGATCGCTCATTTTCCTCCACCGTTTTCCGCCTTCTCCACCGTTCCCCTTCATCTTCCACCCTAGGGAGGTGCTACGGGCAAGCTTTCACCGACAAATCCAAGCCGGAGCTTCCTCTCGGCCTCCTCTATCATCTCTTGGATTCATTTCAAGTTTCAACGCCATAACCATCAAGCAAAGGGAAGCTTTCAACTTTCGTCCGCTGTCGTGAGAAGAAGAAGACGGGCCATTGGAAGGTGGTGACAGTCCTTCTCTACCCCGGACACAGTTGAGGACCGAGCTTGGATGCGGATTGACAACCCGACGACTCCAACCGTGAATCCTCAGCAAGAATTCAGATTCAGTCGATCTCTTGACTTGTTCTTCCTTTATTGTTGTTTATGTGTTGTTGTAAACCTTATTTATCGATGATGTATGCTTATTTGTAAAATGTTCCTACAATTATGTCTATGTGATTGTTTGTGTTCGTTATTTACTTGAGGTGCGCCTATTAATCCATCCACCACCATCCACCCTAGCCGCACTATCAATTGCTAGTGGCGTGCGCTGCGAAGAGGTGCTCACGACCCTCATTCCGCCATTCTAACCACCTCATCCGCTAGCCTTCTCGTCCATCCGCCTAGTGATTCAGTGCATAGCGGCCTGACTAGTCTTCCATCCCGCCGGGCGAAGCATCGCATAGCGGCGTTGCATAGGAGTAGTTGATAGTATTTTATTTTCTGTGTCCGCAATCCAAAACCCCCCTTAGTTAGCTCCGACCTGAGGACTTCAATCTCAAGTCCTCCTCGAAATTAACTCCACCTTACTGTGTTCCTTGTGAGATCGATACTTGGGAAAACCCCCATTTTATATTACTTGTGCGACCGGTTCACTGCCGTGATCTATAACATCAAGTTTTTGGCGCCGTTGCCGGGGAACACAGTCGTGTGAGTTTTTGGAGAGGGAGATAATAGATTGAAGCCCTTTTCCATTTGTGCATATCATTTTTTTATTTGCTTTTGTTATTAGAATTTTTATTTTGCTTATTTCTTTTTCCCCTTTTCTGATTTTTGATTTAGATAGCAGATCCGTGCTATTTTTTATTTTAGCTGTGTAGCACTTTTTCTGCAATTATTTTTGTTCGTGATGGATTCTGATGCTGAGTGTCGTATCCTTGACACTTTGCGCCGATCCATCGATGTTATTGCTGTTATGAATGTCGAGCATTGCATTCGGTGTTTGTTATGTCAAGTTGTGGGCCACATGTTGAAGGATTGCCCTCATTTGTGCAAGCCTTATCCCTCTGACGGCGTGTGCACAACAACCTCCCGTTCGCGGAAGACTGTTGTGGACAGGCCTACCCGGGTGTTGTCTGGCCCATACACTGACATAACGCACTTTGCTCCTTCTTTACCCGTTGAGATTACCGAAGAATCTCTAGCTGCATATAGCTCTTTCATGGGTCCCTCGATCCCTTTTTACGAGCTTTCCTTGAGTGATGATGATCACTCTGGTGTTAGCCAACAAAAAGAGGAGCAGGAACTCATGGACGCTCCTGTATGGGACAATGAGATTGTTCCGGTCGTCGACGGGGTGGCGTCAACGAATTATTTTGCGATGGGACCTGCTCATTCAGTGCTTGATTTTGAGAGCAGCCTTGCCCCTCCGCAATTTTTGCCGGATTGTGCTATTCCTCTTTCTTGTGAGTCGGTTGATGATGTTGTATTTGTTGATGATTCGGTGCCCGAGGTTGCGCCGAAGTGGGATGATGATTCCTCTATCTCCGACGGAGAAAGTGGATCTTCGGAACACTTTTACGCACCCCGGTGGGATGAGGAATACCCTCTTTCTGATGTGGAGGTTTTCACTTCCTTATTGGATGAGGCCGTTCTTCTTACCACCGCGGACCTCGAGTTCTCGGATTCTCCTCGGTACGACTCGTATGATACCGATGATGATCTCTGCTTGGATCCTGCTGAGAGTGAGGCCGGGATCACTCTCCCATTTTCTGATTCTTTTAGTTCTTCTTCTCTTTTATTACTTGATCCCCCTTCCTTATCTGAGCCTGTGCAGGATGAGTCTCCACAGGTACGTTGGGATGACGATGAGCTTTGTGCTCATGCCGTTGCCATCGCCTCCTGCGGGCCTGTGATTGACGATACCTTGGTGGGCAATGATTCATTTTGTGGTGAGATGAGTGAGGACAAGGACTCCTCCTCATCCTACTTCCTATTTCCTCTGCCTGCGAGGAGCAGGTATGATTATTTAGGCAGAGGGGTAACTGCTCTATCACCGTATCGGTACCCGTTACCGAAACGGATATTAGGCCAGTTACCTGTGCACTTTTTATTTCATAGGCCGATAAGCTAGAACTGTTTAGAATTGAATAAGTCGTGCTGGGATGACAATAGCCCCAGCATTTATCTTTCATTTTCTGCATTTTATTTTTCTTGTCTATTTTTAGTTTTAGCATTTCTTTTTGTATATTTTCTTTTGTTTTTGCGGAGCTCACCCCTGCAGGTATTCATAGCAAATTGCATTGGCGGGGTTGTGATTCTTCGTATGGCGGACCTGCTTCAGGTTTCCATGCGTCTTCTGGTATGCTCACTAACTAAGCATCGGGTAACCTCTTCCCTTAGCTCTTTCTGATTTTAATTTCTATATCATCTGCTGTATTGTTTAGTTTAAGTCTGGGGGAGAGATCTGTTACCTATTGCACGTACACATCTCATGTGCATACTAGAAGCTTTTATTGTTATATTTTGATTAGTTCAATGCATCACACACCACTGCACCCACATGAGCGCGTGCTTAGCTTTTTGCGTGTTGCGAGTTAAACTCATGTCTTCGTTAGATTTGGGAAAATTATGGTGCTGACATAGGATTGTGAGACAGAGTAAAATGTTGGCCTTGTTGTGATCCTAGTCAACTGCTCTCGTCTCGTGTAGAAATTGGAGTAGATTTAATTTTTCTATATGCTTTTAGTTTTATATTTTTCTAATTGCGTAAATACTTTTTATTCTACTCAAAAGTTGGTGAATCCGGTGTGAATCCGACGGTAGCTTAGGGATGTGTGTAGACGGCCGTTAGTATTGTATTGCTCGAGTCGGGAGGAGGGATAGTCTTTCTCGTTGGCTAAGAACTTGCCCCAAGCTATTCTTGAAGCATGGGTATAGGTTAGTCATGCATGAGCGTGATGTAGGCCATCATTTTGGCCCGGTTGAGCTTTGTACCGTTCCTAACGTCTTGTCCTCGCTAGCCCCGTTGTGCCTACCCCTCCTTTTGATTCAGCTCCACCATGATTTCACCAAAGCCTTATAGCCAATCCTAGTCCCACACCCAAGTTGAGCTTTAGTGTTTACATTTTAATGTTGGGGTGTGATGTGGTGACTTTACTTGTGATTATGTGGATGTGCTCCAAAGCTTATATTTGTTGAATTTATGAAAAGAAAAGTAATTGAAAAAAGAAAAAGAAAAGTTAAAAAAAATGATGTTAAAGTGAAAAAGTGAAAAGGAAAAGGAAAATTGAAAATCATTTTGGAAATGTGGTTAGTCATGCATGAGCACACACACATTTGTTAAAAGTTAAGTTTGGGGGTGTGGTGTACCCGCATGTATTTTGGTTAGCTGATGGATTCCCTTTAATCTAGCTCCTTTGGGTTTGGTGCTTAGTCATTCTTATTTATCATTTTTTACCTCACCGAAACCCAAGCCCCATCTCTTCACCTACAGTCCTACTGATTCGTTTGTGAACCAAACCAGTGCCGTGGAGAGAATGCGAAAGGGCAAGCATATGGTCACCGACATTGGTGGATTCCTTTGGAGGTTATCCTGAGCCCTGATCTTTGGCAATGCTCGCCTAGCGATTAGTCTACTTTCTCCCTGCGCATGACCGGATGATTCACCGTGATTCTATTTTTGAGTAATAATAAAATTTTGATACGCATTGTGAAAAGTATAAACTAATTTGTATACTTAGAAATTTCTTCTATTATATTTTTAGGTGCGCGAGCATGCGACTTCGCATGGTACTTCGTATCGCAATTTCTTTATTAACTAGTATTTTTCCCTATCTGCTTATATTTTGTTTGCTCGGGACACGCAAACAGTTAAGTCTGGGGGTGTGATGAGTCCACTTTATATACCTATTTTCGGACTCATCTGGGCTCGTTTTCACGCATTTGCACTTCACTTTTAGTTCATTATCATATATATTTCATCTTGCCAATATTTCCATAGGAAGTGCACATTTTAGCCCATGATTGTGTATTTTGTTATTTTTATAGTTTGTACTCCCCTTTGTGATTGTTTGGAATGTTTGCACAGATTAGTGATTGGTTTTTCCTTTCGGTACAGGGGTCGTGTGCGTGTTCCGAGATGGTTGTGAAACAGGAATACTGCGCACGATCATGGGATCTAATGCGCACGACCATTGGTCGTGCACCCCTAATCGTGCGCACTACTCTACGTTTTCCAGAATCAGCCTGGGGTAAGCGCATGACCACTGGACATACTGCGCACGACCACCGGTCGTGCGCCACTGATCGTGTGCATTGATTCCTCTTTTCTGGAGTCCTGTCTGGGTAATCACACGATCATTGGACTTAGTGAGCACGACCACTGGTCGTGCACCACTTCTCGTGCGCATTATCCCAGTTCTTCTTCCTGATATTCCATGCCAGTGCGCACGAGCACAAGACATAGTGCGCACGACCACTGGTCGTGCGCCTGTGATCGTGTGCATTGTTCATTTCTGCTTTTGTATAAATAGTGCAGGTCTCGCCTTAATCCGGAGATCCGGAGATCGCTCATTTTCCTCCGCCGTTTTCCGCCTTCTCCACCGTTCCCCTTCATCTTCCACCCTAGGGAGGCGCTCCGGGCAAGCTTTCACCGCCAAATCCAAGCCGGAGCTTCCTCTCGGCCTCCTCCATCATCTCTTGGATTCATTTAAAGTTTCAACGCCATAGCCATCAAGCAAAGGGAAGCTTTCAACTTTCGTCCGCTGTCGTGAGACGAAGAAGACGGGCCATTGGAAGGTGGTGACAGCCCTTCTCTACCCCGGACGCAGTTGAGGACCGAGCTTGGACGCGGATTGACAACCCGACCACTCCAACCGTGAATCCTCAGCAAGACTTCGGATTCGGTCGATCTCTTGACTTGTTCTTCCTTTATTGTTGTTTATGTGTTGTTGTAAACCTTATTTATCGATGATGTATGCTTATTTGTAAAACGTTCTTACAATTATGTCTATGTGATTGTTTGTGTTCGTTATTTACTTGAGGTGCGCCTATTAATCCATCCACCACCATCCACCCTTGTCGCACTAGCAATTGCTAGTGGCGTGCGTTGTGAAGAGGTGCTCACGACCCTCATTCCGCCGTTCTAACCACATCATCCGCTAGCCTTCTCGTCCATCCGCCTAGTGATTCGGTGCATAGCGGCCCGACTAGTATTCCATCCCGCCTGGCGAAGCATCGCATAGCGGCGTTGCATAGGAGTAGTTGATAGTATTTTATTTTCTGTGTCCGCAATCCAAAACCACCCTTAGTTAGCTCCGACCTGAGAACTTCAATCTCAAGTCCTCCTCGAAATTAACTCCACCTTACTGTGTTCCTTGTGAGATCGATACTTTGGAAAACCCCCATTTTATATTACTTGTGCGACCGGTTCACTGCCGTGATCTATAGCATCAGGACTGCGGGACGGGTTGAGGTTCCTGCTTTCTAGTTCTGTGAACCAAGGTTTCCAGGCGTTGGTCAACACTGCATGCGCGCTGGAAAAAGATATGATGGGGTTGCAGGGGAAGAGGGCCTTGGCTGTGACGCATCCAGAGTTTAAGGTGACCGACCGGCGAAGTCATTTTATAAGAAGAAATGGGGCAAGAGGCCCAAGACGGCGGGACAAGCTCCTTCTTCGGTTGCATCGGGAGTAACGTCGGGGACCACTGCAAAGCCGGGGACTCGTACGTGCTTCAATTGTCGACGGGTGGGGCATATAGCCTGTGAGTGTCGGGTGCCTCCCAAGAGTGAAAAGAAGGCGGGAGTGTCATATGCTGAGAAGGGCAAGGCATTGGTGGAATCCTCTACATCTCAGGCGCAACCCCGGGTCTACAATCTTGACCTGCATGATGCCATTAAGCAAAGTGACGTCGTCACAGGTACGAGTTTAGTTTTGAGTATTGTATTGCTTGTAGGCTTTGCTTGTTGCATATGTGTATGTGGCTTGTGTGTGATCTGAGTACCACAGGCTTTGTGATGATTCAGAACAAGCTAACGCGAGCACTTTTTGATACGGGTGCTTCGCACTCTTTTCCATCTAGCGAGTTCATAGCACGGCTTGGGATATTGAGTCGTGTGAAGATAGATAGCGTCAGAGTGGTGTTGTCAAACGGTTGTATGATGCTTGCGGATCAAGCTTGCGATGTGGCGGTGCAAATAGGAAGTCGGGATTTTTTTTTGACGGCATCTGTAGTACCGATATCGGAATTTGACGTGATCTTTGATATGGATTGGCTCGCAGAGCAGCAAGCCTTGATTGATTGTAATGCCAAAGAGATCACGTTGGGCCAGAATATCGAATAGGAGACGATGTCGCGGGTATGCGAGGAGTTGGCGGGACGTTGATGTCTGCACTCCAAGTGGTCAAAGCTGTTCGGAAGGGCATGAAGTGTTACTTCGCCCTGATTCAGGCTCTTGAGCCTAAGGCCAGTGTGTGCGATGTTCCGATTGTATCGGAGTTGCAGATGTGTTTCATAAGGATCTCCCTAGGCTACCACCCCAACATGAGATTGACTTCACGATCGAGTTGGTGCCAGGTGCGAAACCTGTGGCCCGCTCACCATATCGCGTCACACCAAAGGAAATGGCGGAGTTAAAAGTCCAACTGCAAGAGTTGCTGGAGCAGGGTTATATACGCCCAAGCATGTCTCTTTGGTGCGCACCTGTGCTTTTTGTGAAAAAGAAAGAAGGGAGCTTGTAGTTATGTATTGACTACCGCGAACTGAATAAGCTGACAGAGAAGAACAAATATCTGATTCCACAGATTGATGAGTTGTTCGATCAGCTGTTTGGATCGACCGTCTATTCCAAGTTGGACTTGAAATCCGGGTACTACCAGTTGAGAATCCGGGAAGGTGACATTCCCAAAACCGCATTTGGAACACCTTACGGGCACTACGAGTTCATAGTGATGCCGTTTGGACTGTGTAATGCGCCCTCGGTGTTTATGGACTTGATGCACCGCACGTTTCGAGAGTACCTTTACCTGTTCGTGATAGTATTCATTGATGATAATTTGGTCTACTCTCGATCTGCAGCTGAGCATGAAAACCACTTGCGGTTGGTGTTGAACACATTGAGGCAGAACAAGATCTATGCCAAGTTCTCGAACTGCGAGTTTTGGCTATCGTCCGTGGCTTTTATGGGCCATGTGGTGAGTGGAGCGGGCATAGCAGTAGATCCAGGAAAGATAAAGGTCATACAGGAGTGGCCAGTGTTGTCTTCAGTGGCCGAGGTTAGGAGCTTCCATGGACTGGCGGGCTACTATCAAAGATTTGTTGAAAACTTGTCGCGGATTGCTTTGCCGCTAACCACGCTGACGAGAAAAGATCAGAAGTTAGTTTGGACGCAGAGTGCGCGAGAGCTTTTAAAGAGCTGAAGGTTCGGTTGACCACGACACCTGTATTGTCATCACCATGTGGTACCGATGGATTTGTAATCTATAGTGATGCCTCGGGAAGCGTCTTAGGCTACGTTATTCTACAAAATTGAAAGGTGATTGCTTATAGCTCATGCCAGCTAAAGGTGCATGAGCGAAACTATCCCGTCCATGACTTAGAGTTGGCGGCGATGATCTTTGCACTAAACTGTGGCGACACTATCTTTATGGTGTGAAAGTGGAGATCTATATAGATCACAAGAGCCTAAAGTACCTGTTGGAGCAGAAGGACTTGAATATGCGACAACGAAGGTGGTTGGAGTTCCTTAGGGACTACACATTTGAGATTCACTATACTCCCGGAAAGGAAAATGTAGTCGCAGATGCCTTGAGTCGGAGAGCTCCGGCAAGAGCGAGTTGGTTGTAGGAGCATGATGAACGTCTTATCCAGGAGTTAGAGGCATTAGAGATTTCTTGTGTTGATAAGAATTCCACTGCCAATGCATGTCTGAACTGGACGGAGGTGCAGTGTGACCTTGCGGACCGGATTCGACAACTAAGCTAGATGAAGATCTCCTACGCTATGCTAAAGATGTGCCAAATGGCAAGTTCTCCTGGAATGACGGTCTTCTGCGGAAGGAGGGTCGTTTGTGCGGAAGAACTGATGTATGAATCGCATTATACGAAGTACTCAATCCACCCAAGGAGCACAAAGATATTCAGAGACATGAAAAAGTTATTCTGGTGGCCAGGGCTAAAGAAAGATGTTACTCATTATGTGGCCAAATGCCAAACCTATGCTATGGTGAAGGCGGAATGCCAGAAGCCGGACGATTATTTGAAGTCGTTGCCGATTCCAGAATGGAAGTTTGACGATATTTCCATGGATTTCGTGCATGGGTTACTGAGATCTCAGCGCAGAAATGATTCGATTTGGGTGATTGTTGATCGGCTAACGAAGGTGGCACACTTACTCCCGAATAGGAGGGTTGATTCGGTGGAACTTTGGCAAAATTATATGTTGAGTAGGTTGTGCAGCTACACGGTGTTCCTCAGAGCATCGTAAGTGATAGAGATGGGCGATTCACATCAAACGACTGGCGGCTAGTTCACCAACTGTTGGGCAAAAAGTTGACGTTCAGTATAGCCTTTCATCCCCAAACTGATGGACAAACTGAATGGACCAACAGGACGATGGAGGATATGCTTCGGATGTGCGTCCTAGACATTGGAAAGAGATGGGAAGATAATCTCTATATGGTGGAGTTTGCCTATAATAACAGCTACCAAGCGAGTATCGGTATGACACCATATAGAGCTCTGTATGGACGAAAGTGCAGTTCTCCTTTGGCTTGGGTAGAACGGGCGAATCTAAAGTTTTAATCGGAATGAAATCGATGAAGCAAACTCGACCATACGTACTATTCGAGAGAGGCTACTCATAGCTCATGAACAACAATCGAAGTACTACAACGCCAAGTACCGGAACATGAAGTATGCGGTAGGCGATTGGGTCTACTTGAAGATCAAACCCTTCAAAGGCGTGTCCAGGATTCGACGTTTGAAAAAGTTGAGTCCAAGATATCTGGGTCCGTTTGAAGTGGTTGAGCGAGTTAGGGAAGCTGCATATCAGCTGCTCTGTCGACAGACTTGGGTGGATTACATGATGTGTTTCACATCTAGGTGTTTCGGAAGGCCGTTAAAGATCCAGCTCAGGTGATCAAAGATGATCATGTGCTGGTAGAGTATGGGCTAACGACGAAAGTTAGGCCCATTCAAATCGAGTATCGAGCCGAGAAACAGTTGCGGAACAAGACGGTCGGCATGGTCAACGTCCGGTGGGACAATTGCGGTCGTGAGGAGCTAACATGGGATCGAGAGCAAACCATGCGAGCTGAGTTTCCCGAGCTATTTTTTGTAAAATAGTTGTATATTATAACTTTTGTTGTAACATAAACTTTTAATGTTATAACATTTTACTTGCTGGTTTCCTTCCTGTGTGTGAATTTCGAGGACGAAATTTTTTATAGGAGGGGAGGGTTGTAATAGCCCAAATTTCAAAATTGGAACATTTTGGGTGACACGTCTTGGGATACTGGCATGTCCCAGGGCGTGTCATGATCGGGTACGGAGACGTCGCGAGTTCGACGAAAATGCATTCGACAAAGTGTTCGGGATGGACACGCCCAGTGACACGGGCGTAACCTAGGGCGTGTCCTCCTTTGTGTCGACACTCGAGTTTTTGGTCGACGAAAGTGGTCGACAGAGGGAACACGCCAGTGACACGGGCGTGTACCTTTCGACATGGGCTTGTCGGAGGGCTTGTTTCCCCCCGCCCCCTCTGTAGACACAATGGGGTCGACACACCTCTCCTCTATCCCCTCAAACCTTACACAAGTGTTTGCTCCACTCTCGAGCACTATGTTGCTTCCTCCTCTCCTTTATCCCTACAACCTTCATCCTCTTCTTCACCTTGCCCGTGAGACCGAACACCCCTCTGTGTTAACTAGGAGGTGTCATTTTCACGCATCAATAGTTAACACGGGACCTTCAGATCAGAACAGATGGTGAACAGCGATAGTTAGCCATGTTAGATCTTTATTCAGTCAAGAACATTGCTCAATCAAGTCCAGAGATGATCCACTCTGGAAGGCCTTCGAGCAATCGTGCCGTGAGAATTCTCAGCAGTTCCAAGGAATCAACCAAATGCTTGCTGCGATCACTATTCGGTACATTGGAAAATGTGTACCAGATTTGGAGAAGCCTCACCTAACTGCATGATATTCATCAAGGTGTATTTGATGTTGTGTTGAGTTTCCATGTGCAGGTTAAGAAAATGCAGAAAAAGTTTCTAAGTACAAGTGTCGACAGTTGAGAAGATTTGTATCGACACTTGAGAAGAATTGTGTCGACACTTGCGAAGGCTGTGTCAACACCAGGATCCAGACTGTGTCGACACAAGGAATTATGTCGACACACAGAAAATCTGTCGACAACAAATGTGTAGACACTTGGGAAGGCTGTGTCGACATCAGGAGTCAGACTGTGTCGACACACAGGAATTGTGTCGACACATAGAAAATTTGTCGACAACAACTGTGTCGACACACAGGACTTGTGTCGACACACACCAAAATTCTGTCGACACCAACTTTGTTGAGACAAGCAGTTATTGTGTCGACACACAGGACTTGTGTCGACACATTCCACTTAAGGTGTGTCAAGAAGTTAAAGAAGAGCTGTGTCAACATTACGAAAGCTGTGTCAACATCATCAAGAGTTGTGTCGACACATGAACTATATGTGTCGACATATTTGAAGTATTGACTCGACACTTTTGCTGTCGAGTTAAAATTCAATGAAGGATTAAATATCACGACTGAAGACTTGACAGCTATCATAACTAACAATGCTGCTACATTTGTCAAAGCTATCAGAAGACCGTTAGAAACTGGATCAGCTGGTAATCTCGGATGAAGTCTATATAAAGATAGGTTCAGTCATCAAAAAACATAGAATTTAGAATTGGACAAAAAAGAAGAGAGAGAGCAGGAAGTGTCCAAGTGAAGAAAGAGACAATCATCAACATGTCTCTAAGGGCAGATCCTGAACAAGTCTGCAAGAAGAATTCAGATTAAATTCTGAATAGAAGAAGGAAGCTGATTGAAGATCAACTTCAAGAAGATCAACCTTACTTTGTTCAAATTCAAGAAGCTTTGAAGAAGCTAAGACATGTTGGATCTAAAGTTGTCAGATCTATTAAGAACTGACCAAGAAACCTTCAACCCATTCTCTCTCTACCTCGGTGAAGGATTTATTCTTTTTAATATCAATTTTTCTATAGGATCTTTTATGGATCTGAGTTGTAAGCCTAAATCTATACAGGCTGAGGTAGGGCTGAGGCCTGAGTGTAGGAGAGTTATCTCTCTGAGTTGTAAGCCTAAATCTATAAAGGCTGAGGTAGGGCTGAGTGCCTGAGGTAGGGGATTACTTTCCCTGAGTTGTAGGCCTTGGAAGAGGATAAGGTAGGGCTTGATTACCAGAGTTGTAGGCCTTGGAAGAGGCCGAGGTAGGACTTGATTGCCTGAGTTATAGGCATGGGAAAAGGCTGAGGTAGGTCTTAATTGCCTAAGTTGTAGGAGTGTGGACTCACTCTGAGGTAGGGTTCTCTGGGAGAATCTAAGTTGTAGGACTTGCTGAAGTCTGAGCTGTAGGGACCTTTCAAGGTTCTGAGTTGTAAGATCTGAGGATCTAAGAGAAGGAAGAAGGAAGTTAGTCTGAATCTAGTACACTGCTAGATAGCCGAAGGGGGAAAGTGGATGTACCCATCACTTGGGGAACCACTATAAACCTGTGTGCATTCTGTGTTGGCTGTGTTTCTTTTAAACTATGTTGTGTTTGTTTGAATGCTGTGCAGAATAAGTTGATCTAACAGACATATAATTGATCTGCCTTAGTTAAAAAGAATTGAACCAATTCACCCCCCTCTAGGTGTTTAGGATATATTGAAATCAATTCTTTCAAGTGGTATCAGAGGGAGCTTACTCAAAGAAAAGACTTAATAGTTTGAGTTGATCTCCAAGGCAGAAATCAATTATGCAAAATGGGTTCCATTGAGAATTAGAAGGAATTTGGATCTATGAAACTTCCTATCTATAGGAAAGAAAATTTTGGCATATGAAGAACAAAGCCTTCTACATCTTACACCAAGGATGACTATTACAAGAAGAAGAAAGCATCTAAGGATGACAGAAAGGAATCTAAAGATAAAAAGAGACAGCAAAATAAGGTCAAGAAGGAGAGATCCTTTTTTGCAAAGAAGCAGAAGAGCTGGACTGATTTCTCATCATCATATTCAGGAGAAGAGACAGAAGCTGAAGCAGCTTATATGGGATTGTTTACTGCAAAAGAGGATTTAGTAGAATCTGAGTTCTTGCAATTGCTGGACTCAATAAATGGGGTTGAAGATCATCATTGCAAAGGTCTGATGGCTTTGACTGAGGAAGATCAGTGCCAGAATAATCCTGGTCCCATCAAGGTAAACAATCTTTCTTTAGTGTCTAATTATTATACTGGATCAGAATCAGAAGAATCTGCTTCAAGAGATGGGGATGTTTCTGAATCTGAAGGGGATGTTCATCAACTTATTGATGAGTATGGTGATCTGTTGCAAGCACTTAAGAGAACCAGAATCCTTAACAAGAACCAGGCTAAGGAAATTGCAGCTCTTAAGTTGGCTGCATCTGATTCAGAAAAATTGCTGGATCAGAAGATGAATAGGTTGCCAAGCTGAAAAATATAACTGTTATTCAGATGGGAACAATTACATTCAAAAATGATTAGATCAAGGGTCTGGAAGTCAGACTACAAAGAGAGAAGGAACTTGGGGCTAAATTCTCAAAGCCAAAGTCAGTCTTACCCTTGATTGATGACTCCATTCCCCAATAGGGAAAGACAGGTTTATGCTTCAAGGGAAATACTAGGGCAGCTAATTCCAAAATAAAAGGCAAAGCTCTAGTTCAGCCACTAGCCTTCAAACCCCCTATTGCTTTCAGGAAAGTGTTGCATCCAACTAATAAGTATGATCATGACATTACACATGGTCACTGTAAGCCTGGTAATCTGAATGACAAGGGTGTAGCCCCAGCACTCAATAAAAGGACCACTGTACCTACAATTTTAAGGTCTGCTGACAGCAATGTTGTTAAGCATGTATCTAAGAAAAGATACAATAGATATGAGTGCTAGTGCTGTGTCATGGTTGGTCATTATGCCATATATTATTGGCACAACACCAGTGCTAGGAAGAATGCCAGCTTACCTGTAAGGAAGGCTGCTGGTAAGTATGTCAAGTTTCAGACTAACCTGAACCTAGAACCCAATACCTATTGGGGTTCTAAGGTAAAGTGATTTTATTTGATGCAGGTGAGTCCAAGTGGTCATACCCCAATATGGTACTTGGACAGTGGTTGTTCCAGGCATATGACTGGAACAAGAAGGATGCTGAAGGACTACTCTCCCATAGAGAATGGACCCAAACTGATCTTTGGTGGATCTGAAAAGGGGATCATCAAAGAGTTTGGTAATATTTCCACTAGTTCTATCACAATCACCCAAGTGGTTATGTAAAAGGTTTGAAACACAACTTAATAAGCATAAGCCAACTAAGTGATCTTGGTTATGACACCTCCTTTATTAAGAATGAGTGTCAGATAAGAAGGACAAGTGATCAAGAGGTCATTATGTCCAATGGAACAAGAGGCTAGCTCACCTTAACTATAAGACTATAGGCCAACTCTATAACATGGAGTTAGTGAGGAATGGTCCTCAGTTCAAGTGCATAAAAGAGGGTGTATGTTCAGCTTGCCAAAAGGACAAACAGACCAAGACCTCTTTTCGTGGACATGATACCAAAGATTCTGTAAGGTGTTTGTATCTCCTACATATGAATCTATTTGGTCCTATGCCAGTTCATAGTTTAGGTAGGAAAGTCTATACAATTGTTGTTGTGGATAACTATTCTAGATTTACTTGGGTTTTCTTCCTAAGGCAGAAATCTGAAACCCCTACGGTCTTCCACAATTTTGTTAGGCAAATTCAGAATGAACTTAACAGTTCAGTGGTCAAAATCAGAAGTGACCATGGAACTGAATTTTAGTCTGAATGCATAACAAGATTTTGTGAAGAACTAGGGATTCATCAAGAGTTCTCCTCACCAAGAACTCCTCAGCAAAATGGTATTGCTGAAAGAAAGAATAGGACTCTTATTGAGCCTGGTAGAACACTACTAAGTGACACTTCTCTCCCAGAATATTTCTGGGCTGAGGCAGTAAACACTGCATGTCATGTTCTCAATAGAGCATCCATCACTAAGAGCCACAAAAAGAAACCCTATGAGATTATGAAAGGCAGAAAACCAAATATATCCTATTTTAGGATCTTTGGTAGCAAGTGTTATGTACTTAATAATCGCAAGTCTTATTTAACTAAGTTTGCTGCTAAATCCCAAGAAGGGATATTTGTTGGGTACAACAACAGTAGAGCTTACAGGGTCTATAACCTAACTACTCAAGTTGTAGAAGAATCTATTCATATAGTATTTGATGAAACTGAACTAATCAATTGTGAGTAGTCTAGTGTTTCTTGTAGCTCTATAGGTTTAAATGAAAAGATGGACAAGCTAATCATTAATGAAGACCAACCTGCAAGGCATGATGAAGAAAATGATGATTACTGTCCAGGGGGAGTACAAGACCCATAAGCTAATGATGAAGAAAATAATGAAGCACAACATGTTGAGGTGATTGGAGAAAATTCTGTTGTAGATAGATTGCCTCCAACAATAAGAAATCTGAAGGATCATCCAGCACACCAAATTATTGGTGATCCTAGGGATGGTGTTCAAACCAGAAGCAAGAACATGTACACAGTTATTTGCTCAAGTTTCCAATCCCAAATGGAACCCAAGAAATTTGAAGAAGCCATACAAGACCCAAACTGGATTGATGCAATGCAGGTGGAGCTGAATCAATTCAGAAGATGTAAAGTATGGAAGTTGGTTCCTAAACTAAAGAATCACAATGTTATAGGGACTAAGTGGATCTACAAGAACAAGCTAGATGAGAATGACATCATAGTTAAAAACAAAGCAAGACTGGCAGCCAAAGGCTACAGGCAAGAAGAGGGAATAGACTTTGATCAGACATTTTCTCCAGTGGCAAGGTTGGAAGCAATAAGGCTGTTCCTTGCCTTTGTAGCTTATCAAGGTTTCAAGGTATTCCAAATGGATGTCAAGTCAGCATTTCTGAATGGTGACTTAAAAGAGGAAGTCTATGTTGAACAACCCATAGGGTTTATAGATTCTCTCTATCCTAATTATGTATATAGGCTTAAGAAAGCTCTATATGGTTTGAAACAATCCCCAAGGGCTTGGTATGAAACTCTGTCTACATTCCTCATTGAGAACAAATTCTCAAGGGGGAAAATTTACAAAACTCTATTCCTAAGGGAATCAAAAGGCAAGATCATCCTAGTGCAGATATATGTTGATGACATTATCTTTATATCAACTGAGAACAACCTTTGTAGGAAGTTTGCCAAGCTTATGCAAGAGAAGTTTGAGATGAGCAGCATGGGTGAGCTGAAATTCTTCTTGGGACTCCAAGTTAGACAGACTGATGATGGCTTTTCCATATCTCAGTCTAAGTTCACCAAGGAGTTAATTAAAAAATATGGTATGGAGTCATCCTCCACCATGAGAACTCCAATGGGGTCAAGTATGCCTATAGGCAAGGATGATGCAGGAAAACCTGCAGATGAGTCTTTGTATAGAGGAATAATTGGCTCCCTTCTTTACTTGACGGCTAGTAGGCCAGACATCATGTATGATACATATGTATGTGTTAGGTATCAAGCTAGCCCTAAAAAATCTCATTATACTACAGTTAAAAGAATTTTGAGATATCTTAAGGGAACACCAAATCTTGTCCTTTGGTACCCTAAGAATAGAGATTTTCTACTAACAGGTGGAAGATTGGTGTCATGGAGCAGCAAAAAGCAGACAAGTGTGGCTATATCCACTGCTGAGTCTGAATATGTTAATGTAGGTAGCTGCTGTGCTCAGCTATTATGGATTCAACATCAACTTGAAGGTTATGGCATCCAGGTAAGTAGAACTCCATTATTTTGTGATTCTACTAGTGCCATTTCTATTGCTAGAAATCCTGTTTCTCATAGTAGAACTAAGCATATAAAAATAAGATATCATTTCCTTAGAGATCATGTTGAAAAGGAAGATATAAAGTTTAGAATTTGTCAATACTAATTTTCAAATTGCTGACATGTTCACCAAACCACTGGATGAAACTAAATTCAATTATTTTAAAATTGAATTAGGCATGTTGAACTTATAATAAGAATGAAAAATTTGACTAAGTAAATTTGTGTTGACACATAAAGACATAGGTGTCGACACATAGTAGATGGTGTTAACACATCAGAAAAATTCTGTCGACACATCCAGAAGGTTGTGTCGACACTCAGAATTTGGTGTCGACACATGGCTATCCTAACACATAATAGATGGTATGGACACATCCAGTCGTCTGTGTCGACATGCAGGATTTAGTGTAGACTCTTTAGATTATCTATGTCGACACATCGCAAATTGTGTCGAGATATAGAATAGTTCTTCTTTGTCGAGACTTTAGTAGTCTGTGTCGACACAATCCCAACAATGTCGACACATAGAACAGTTAAAGAAGAAGATGAAATATCATCTTCCATGACAAGTGAAGCACTCCAATGATGTGGAAAGTATCCCACAACCAAGATTGGATCTTCAATGCACAACTAGAGAATATCTGGCTGAGTATATTCTTGATGTAATGAATCAGATTGCAGGATCTAAGATCAGTCCTATGAGGAGAATGGAGTTGAGAATTCTATAAAGATGGAATAGAGTTCTGATCAAAGATGTTTCTACTCCTAAGAAACCCACAAAGTAGATTCAGAAAAGTAAACAACCAGCCCCCAGATCCCTAAATCTTCCAGTGATTCAGAAGAAATGATTGTTTTCCTCAAATAAAGAAGGAGCAGAAAGGATTAGCAAATCTCCCGCTCAAGAAACAATGATTGAGAGTCAAGTGGTGGGGAACAGATTCCTGTAGTCAACATCTAACTGGATAAGTCCAGTAAGTGCCTCATCAAGGGGGAGCCAATGTGCTTTCTCCAGTTTCAGCTCAACAAGAGGCATTATCCCCAGGTGGAGTTTATGTACAGGAGCCAACAAGAGGCATTATTTCCTGATTTACTAGGAGTAAGAATTGATGGGGAGCTGGCAATGACTGAGGGGGAGAAACCAATTATGGCATCTACTCCAAAAGATACAGTGGACATAACAAGCTCATCTACTTCTGATGAGAATGAAGAAGCTTCCAAAGCTAAGTAGAGGAATCATCTGCTCTTCATAAATTAGCTTGGAATGATAAATGGAGAATACTTAGTTTGATTTCTATCTATGGTCGACGAATTCTTCAAAGTTTGTCGAACGGAGATCGACGAACTGTGAAAGGTTCTAGAGATATTCATCGAACGGAGTTCGACGAACTCTCTGTAAGTTAAGTTATTTTCATCGAATGGAGTTCGACGAATTCACTTTAGAAAACTTTTGTCGAACGGAGCTCGACGAAATGTTTTCACATCTTTGGCCAATGTGCTTTCATTTTTGGCGAGTGTTCATGTTATAAGGAAGCCTTGCAGGTATTCCACAAACTCCAGCTACAGTAGTAGACTTTAGTTCACTTCTGGTGCAACTGTAAGTAAAGATGGATGACCAAAGAGTAGCTCTTGAGAAATATGTAGATGAGAGCCATAAAGAACTGCAATCTACATTGACCCAAGAGATCAAATCCATAAGATTTGAGGTCAATTTGCATAACATGGAAATGACTGAGTGCTTTTCAAAGGGTGGACATGTTGTTTCCTATTTGGCCAACCAACAACAAGTGGCCAAAACTCAGATAGATGACATTGCAGTAAAAAAAAGATCTGTTCTGGAAAACCAGCTCAGATAAGGTTTCAAAAGTATGTCCTAAGTGACCCTATTGAAAGAGAAGTCATAAAGGGGGAGAGAGTGTTAGTCAATGCAGGCTCAGAACTCTTGGTTATACACCCCTTTGTCATGCTAAAGGGGGAGAGAGTGTTAGCTAAAAAAACAAATTTTCTGCTAACACTTTGGAGCTTGTAAGTACTTTCCAAAGCCATTTCAAGGAACAGTTTAGTCTGGAAAAGGAATAGTTATCAAGGAACATGATCAATCCTAGAATTAGATTGTCTACATTTTAGTTAATGTATAAAATTCTGTGGTTTAATATTGAATACTTAGAATCTTATGATGCATGTTCATTGTGTTATAACATATTCTGTGATAATATTGTTATATGCAATAATTGTTTGTGTTACCCTATCAAATAATGCTTGTACACATTATATTTTGTGTTTTATTATAAAGTGATGTATATCATTGACTAAGGGTTATGACTTCTTCAAATAGGGGGAGATTGTTGGGTACATTGGAAAATGTGTAACAGATTTGGAGAAGCCTCACCTAACTCAATGATATTCATCAAGGTGTATTTGATGGTCTAGGTGATCAATCCTAGAATTAGATGGTCTAGGTTTTGGTTAATGTATAAAATTCCTTTGTTTAGTATTGAATACTTAGAATCTTATGATGCATGTTCATTGTGTTATAACATATTCTGTGATAATATTGTTACATGTAATGATTGTTTATGCGTTACCCTGTCAAATAACGCTTTTATACATCATATTATGTGCTTTATTATAAAGTGATGTATATCATTGACTAAGGGTTATGACTTCTCCAAATAGGGGGAGATTGTTGGGTACATTTGAAAATGTGTACCAGATTTGGAGAAGCCTCGCCTAACTCAATGATATTCATCAAGGTGTATTTGATGTTGTGTTGAGTTTCCATGTCCAGGTTAAGGAAATGCAGAAAAAGTTTCTAAGTACAAGTGTCGACACTTGAGAAGATTTGTGTCGACACCTGAGAAGAATTGTGTCGATACTTGGGAAGGCTGTGTCGACACCAGGAGCCAGACTATGTCGACACACGGGAATTGTGTCCACATACAAAAACTCTGTCGACAATAAATGTGTCGACACTTGGGAAGGCTGTGTCGACACCAGCAGCCAGACTGTGTCGACATACAGGAATTGTGTCGACACACAGAAAATCTGTCGACAACAACTGTGTCGACACACAGGACATGTGTCGACACATTCCAGAATTCTGTCGACAATAACTGTGTTGACACACAGGACTTGTGTCGACACACACCAGAATTCTATCGACACCAACTTTGTCGAGATAAGATGTTATTGTGTCGACACACAGAACTTGTGTCGACACATTCCACTGAAGTTGTGTCAAGAAGTTAAAGAAGAGCTGTGTAGACATTATGAAAGCTATGTCGACACCATCAAGAGTTGTGTCGACACATGTACTATATGTGTCGACACATTTGAAGTATTGACTCGACACTTTTGTTGCTGAGTTAAAATTCAAGGAAGCGTCAAGTATCACGACTGAAGACTTGATAGCTGTCATAACTGACAATGTTGTTACATCTGTCAGAGATGTCAGAAGACCGTTAGAAATTGGATCAGCCGGTAACCTCGGATGAAGTCCATATAAAGACAGGTTAAGTCATCAAAAAACATAGAATTAACAATTGAACAAAAAAAGAAGAGAGAGAGCTGGAAGTGTCCAAGTGAAGAAAGTGACAATCATCAACAAGTCTCTAAGTGCAGATCCTGAACAAGTCTGCAAGAAGAATTTAGATTAAATTCTGAATAGAAGAAGGAAGCTGATTGAAGATCAACTTCAAGAAGATCAACCTTACTTTGTTCAAATTCAAGAAGCTTTGAAGAAGCTAAGATAGGTTGGATCTAAAGTTGTCAGATCTATCAAGAACTGACCAAGAAACCTTCAACCCATTCCCTCTCTACCTGGGCGAAGGATTTATTCTTTTTAATATCAATTTTTCTATAGGATCTTTTACAGATCTGAGTTGTAAGCCTAAATCTATAAAGGCTGAGGTAGGGCTGAGTGCCTGAGTGTAGGAGACTTATCTCTCCGAGTTGTAGGCCTAAATCTATAAAGGCTAAGGTAGGGCTGAGTGCCTGAGGTAGGGGATTACTTTCCCTGAGTTGTAGGCCTTGGAAGTGGCTGAGGTAGGGCTTGATTGCCTGAGGTGTAGCCCTTGGAAGAGGTTGAGGTAGGGCTTGATTGCCTGATTTGTAGTCCTGGGAAAAGGCTGAGGTAGGGCTTAATTGCCTGAGTTGTAGTAGTGTGGACTCACTCTGAGGTAGGGTTCTCTAGGAGAATCTAAGTTGTAGGACTTGCTGAAGTCTGAGCTGTAGGGTCCTTTCAAGGTTCTGAGTTGTAAGATCTGAGGATCTAATGGAATGAAGAAGGAAGTTAGTCTGAATCTAGTACACTGCTAGATAGGCGAAGGGGGAAAGTGGATGTACCCATCACTTGGGGAACCACTATAAACATGTGTGCATTCTGTGATTGGCTGTGATTGAATGTCGTGCTGTGTTAATTGCTGAGATAATTGTTACATAGACTGTCTAATCAGAAAACATATTGTCTGCCTTAGTTAAAAATAATTGAACCTATTCACCCCCTCTAGTTGTTTAGTATATCTTGAAATCAATTCTTTCAAGTGGTATCAGAGGGAAGTTGCTCAAAGAAAAGAGTTAACAGTTTGAGTTGATCTCCAAGGCAGAAATCAATTAGGCAGAATGGGTTCCAGTGAGAATCAGAAGGAATTTGGATATATGAAACTTCCTATATGTAGGAAAGAGAATTTTGGAATATGGAAAGAGAGGGTCAGATTGTTTATGTAAGCATTTGATACAAGAATATATATTACAGTTCTAGAAGGGCCAGTTTTTCCTATGAAGATATCAGTTATTGATGCTAACCTCAAGACTCCTAAAAGCTATTCTGAAATGACTAAGGAAGAGATCATCATAGCAACTCTAGACAAGAGGGCACAGAACATAATTATGAGTTCCACAGATGACTCTACATTCCGGAATCTTTTCCATTGCAAAACCTCCAAATAGATGTGGGACACTTTGATTTTCAACACGGGGGGGATATAAGAAGTGAGAGTGGATAGGAAGTCATTGTTAAATCAAGAGTATGAAAGCTTTAGACAAGATAAGTCAGACAATATAGCTGAATGCTATAAGAAATTCTTCAGAATTATTAATGAGCTAATTACCTATGGAAGAGTCTTTAGCAATTATGAGTTAAATGACAAGTTTCTCAGATCCCTAACCAAGGATTGGGATACTAAGATATGAGTCATGAGATAGGTGGCCAGGCTTGCAGATATACCTCCATCAACCTTATTTGGAAAACTGCTATCCTATGAGATTCAGCTCACTGCCAGAAAGGAAGAGGAGAAAAGCAAGATGTCTGATTACAGAGAGAAGTCAGTTGCCTTCAAGGCTGAAGCTACAAGAAAGGGCAGGAGAATGTCACCATCTCCTCCCAGGAGAATGGCTGAAGTTGATTAAAAAAATACTGACATCAACACTTCAGACAGTCATAATTCTGATGAAGACTTTGCTACCTTCACAAGACAGTTTCAAAAGTTTATGAAGAAAAATAGTGGAGAACAAAGCCATCTTCATCCTTCTCCAAAGATGACTACTACAAGAAGAATAAAGCATCAAAGGATGACAGGTATGGCTCAAATCCCAGTAAACAAATATCTCCTAAAATTGTTTGTTATTACTACAACAGACCAGGGCATGTCATAGCTGATTGCCCTGATAAAAGAAAGGTGTCTAAAGATAAAAAGAAGCAACAACGTAAGGGAAAAAAGGAGAAATCCTTTATTGCAAAAAAGGAGAAAAGCTGGACTGACTCATCATCATCAGATTCAGGAGAAGAGACAGAAGCTGAAGCTGATATAGGATTGTTTACTACTGAAGAGGATTCAGAAGAGACTGACTTCTTGCAATTGCTGGACTCAATAAATGGGGTTGAAGATCATCTTGCAAAGGGCTGATAGCTTTGACTGAGGAAGATTAGTGCGAGGATCAGCTTGGTCTAAGTAAGGTAATCAATCTATCTACAGCGTCTGATTATTACACTGGATCAGAATCAGAAGCATCTGCATCAAAAGATGTGGATGGATCTGAATCTGAAGGCGATGTTCATCAACTTATTGATGAGTATGGTGATCTGTTGCAAGCACTTAGGAGAAGAAAAATCCTTAACAAGAACCAGGCTAAGGAAATTGCAGCTCTTAAGTTGGCTGCATCTGATTCAGAAAAATTGTTTGATCAAAAGATGAATGAGGTTGCCAAGCTGAAAAACATAACTGTTATTCAGATGGGTACAATTACATTCATGAATGATCAGATCAAGGGTCTGGAAGTCAGACTACAAAGTGAAAAGGAACTTGTGGCTAAATTCTAAAAGACAAAGTCAGTCTTACCATTGATTGATGATTTCACTCTCCAAAAGGGTAAGATAAGATTAGGCTTCAAGGGGAGAACTAGGGCAACTAATTCTAAAGGAAAAGGCAAATCCCCAGTTCAGCCACTATCCTTCAATCCCCTTATTGCTTTTAGGAAAGTGTTGTAGCCAACTAACAAGTATGATCATGACATTACACATGGTCACTATAAGCCTGGTATTCTGAATGACAAGGGTGTAGCCCCAACACTTAAGAAAAGGGCCACTGTACCTACAGTTTTAAGGTCTGCTGACAGCAATGTTGTTAAGCCTGTATCTAAGAAAAGATACAATAGATATGAGTGCTGGTGTTGTGGCAAGGTTGGGCATTATGCCATAGATTGTTGGCACAACACCAGTACCAGGAAGAATGCCAGTTTACCTGTAAGGAAGGCTGCTGGTAAGTATGTCAAATTTCAGACTAACCTAAACCTAGAACCCAATACCTATTGGGGTTCTAAGGTTAAGTAATTGTATTTGATGCAGGGGAGTCAAAGTGGCCGTACCCCAGTATGGTACTTGGATGGTGGATGTTCCAGGCACATGACTGGAACATGAAGGATGCTGAAGGACTACTCTCTCATAGAGAATGGACCTAAAGTGATCTTTGGTAGCAAGCGCTATGTTCATAATAATGGCAAGCACTATTTAACTAAGTTTGCTGCCAAATCCCAAGAAGGGATATTTGTTGGGTACAACAACAGTAGTAGAGCTTACATGGTCTATAACTTGACTACTCAAGTTGTAGAAGAACCTTTTCATGTAGTGTTTGATGAAACTAAGCTAATAAACTGTGAGTGTATAATATTTCTTGTAGCTCCCCAGGTTTGAATGAAAAGATGGACAAACTATCCATCAGTGAAGAACAACCTGCAAGGCAGGATGAAGAGAATGATGGATGCTATCCAGGGGGAGTACAAGACACACTAGCTAATGATGAAGAAAATTAAGTTCAGCATGGACTTTGCAGGATGCAAAGAAGACAAGAAAAGTACATCTGCCACATGTCAGTTCCTAGGTGGAAGATTGGTGTCATGGAGCAACAAAAAGCAGACAAGTGTGGCTATATCAACTGCTGAGTCTGAATATGTTGCTGCAGGTAGCTGTTGTGCTCAGCTATTTTGGATTCAACATCAACTTGAATATTATGGCATCCAGGTAAGTAGAACTCCATTATTTTGTGATTCTACTAGTGCCATTTCTATTGCTAGAAATCTTGTTTCTCATAGCAGAACTAAACATATAGAAATAAGATAACATTTCCTTAAAGATCAGGTGGAAAAGGAAGATATAAGTTTAGAATTTGTCAATACTAATTTTCAAATTGCTGACATGTTCACAAAACCACTGGATGAAACTAAATTCAATTATTTTAAAATTGAATTAGGCATGCTGAACTTAGAATAAGAATGACAAATTTGACTAAGTAAATTTGTGTCAACACATAAAGACAAAGGTGTCGACACATAGTAGATGATGTCGACACATCAGAAAAATTCTGTCGACACATCCAGAAGGTTGCATCAACACTCAGAATTTGGTGTCGACAAATAGAATAGTTATTCTCTATCGAGACTTTAGTAGTCTGTGTCGACACAATCCCAACAATGTCGACACATAGAAAAGTTAAAAAAGAAGATGAAATATCATCTTCCATGACAAGTGAAGCACTCCAATGGTGTGGAAAGGATCCTAGAACCAAGATTGGATCTTCAATGCACAGCTGAAGAACATCTGGCTGAGAATATTCCTGGTGTAATGAATCATATTGCAAGATCTAAGATCAGTCATATGAGGAGAATGGACTTGAGAATACTATCAAGATGGACTAGAGTTCTGATCAAAGATGTTGCTACTCCTCAGAAACCCACAAAGCAGATTCAGAACAGGAAACAACCAGCCCCCTAGATCCCTGAATCTTCCAGTGATTCAGAAGAAATGGTTGTTTTCCACAGATGAAGAAGGAGCATAAAGGATTCACAAATCTCCTGCTCAAGAAACGGTGACTGAGAGTCAAGTGGTGGGGGAGCAGATTCCTGTAGTCAATATCTAACTGGTCAAGTCCAGGAAGTGCTTCATCAAGGGGGAGTCAATGTGCTTTCTCCAATTTCAGCTCCATAAGAGGCATTATCCTCAGGGGGAGTTTATAAACAAGAGCCAACAAGAGGCATTATTTCCTGATTTAATAGGAGCAAGAACTGAGGGGGCGCTGGCAAGGACTGAGCGGGAGAAACCAATTATGACATCTACTCCAAAAGATACAGTGGACATAGCAAGCTCATCTGTTTCTGATGGAATGAAGAAGCTTCCAAAGCTAAATAGAGGAATCATCTGTTCTTCATAAATCAACTTGGTATGATAAATGAAGAAGACTTAGTTTGATTTCTATCTGCGGTCGATGAATTCTTCAATGTTCGTCGAACGGAAATCGACGAACTATGAAAGGTTCTAGAGATATTCGTCGAATGGAGTTCGACGAACTCTCTGTGAGTGAAGTTATTTTTGTCGAATGGAGTTCAACGAATTCACTTTAGAAAACTTTCATCAAACGGAGCTCGACGAAATGTTTTCACATCTTTGGCCAATGTGCTTTCAGTTTTGGCCAGTGTTCAGGTTATAAGGAAGCCTTACAGGCTATTCCACAAACTCCAGCTATAGCAGTAGACTTCAGTTCACTTCTGGTGCAACTGTAAGTAAAGATGGATGACCAAAAAGCAGCTCTTGTGAAATATGTTGATGAGATCCATAAAGAACTGCAATCTACATTGACCCAAGAAATCAAATCCATAAGATTTGAGGTCAATTTGCATAACATGGAAATGCCTCAGTGCTTTCCAAATGGTGGACATGCTTTTGTCTATTTGGCCAAGCAACAACAGGAGGCCAAAACTTAGATAAATGACATTGCAGTAAAACAAAGATATGTTCTGGAAAACCAGATCAGATAAGGTTTCAAAAGGATGACCTAAGATACCATATTGAAAGAGAAGTCATAAAGGGGGAGAGAGTGTTAGTCAATGCAGGCTCAAAACTCTTGGTTATACACCCCTTTGTCATGCTAAAGGGGGAGAGAGTGTTAGCTAAAAAAACAAATTTCTTGCTAACGCTGTGGAGCCGTGCAACTACTTTCCAAATACTTTCCAAAGCCTTTTCATTATTTTGAAAGACAAAAGATCAAGGCTGAAGAAGCTCAAGCAAAAGATCTTAAAGGGAAGAAGTCAGCTGAAGACACTAAAACTAGTGTCCAAGCTAAAGTTCAGTCTGGAAAAGGAATAGTTATCAAGGAACATGATCAATCCTAGAATTAGATGGTCTAGAATTTGGTTAACATATTAAATTCCTTGGTTTAGTATTGAATACTTAGAATCTTATGATGCATGTTCACTGTGATATAACATATTCTGTGATAATATTGTTACATGCAATGATTATTTATATATTACCCTGTCAAATAATGCATTTATACATCATATTCTATGTTTTTTATAAAGTGATGTATATCATTGACTAAGTGCTATGACTTCTCCAAATAGTGGGAGATTGTTGGGTACATTATAAAATGTGTAGCTGATTTGGAGAAGACTCACCTAACTCAATGATATTCATCAAGGTGTATTTGATCTTGTGTTGAGTTTCCATGTGCAGGTTAAGGAAATGTGGAAAAATTTCTAAGTATAAGTGTCGACACTTGAAAAGATTTGTGTCAACACTTGAGAAGAATTGTGTCGACACTTGGGAAGGCTGTGTCGACACCAGGAGCCAGACTGTATCGACACATAGGAATTATGCCGACACACAGAAAATCTATCGACAACAACGCTGTCGACGCACAGGACTTGTGTCGACACATTCCAGAATTCTATCGACTACAACTGTGTCTACACACTCCAGAATTCTGTCGACACCAACTTTGTCAAGACAAGGTGTTATTGTGTCGACACACAGTACTTGTGTCGATACATTCCACTAAAGCTGTGTCAAGAAGTTTAAGAGAAGCTGTTTCGACATTATGAAAGCTGTGTCGACATCATCAAGAATGTGTCGACCCTAGGAATATATGTGTCGACACATTTGAAGAATTGACTCGACACTTTTGCTGGTGAGTTAAAGTTCAATGAAGGATCAAGTATCATGACTGAAGACTTGACAGCTATCATAACTGACAATGCTGTTACATCTGTCAGAGCTGTCAGAAGGCCGTTAGAAACCAGATCAGCCGGTAACCTCGGATGAAGTATATATAAACATAGGTTCAGTCATCAGAGAATAGTGAAGAACGATCCAAGAGAGATGAACAATTAAGAAGAATTCATAGTAACATCTGAAGAAGAATTCAGAGTAACATCTGAAGGAGAATTCAGAGTAATATCTGAAGAAGAATTCAGAGTAACATCTGAAGAACAACAAGCAATGAACAATCTAAGAAGAAGATCTAAGAAGATCTAAGAAGAAGATCTAAGAAGATCTAAGAAGATCTAAGAAGAAGAAGAAGAGAAGTCTTCATCCAGATTTCTGTAAGGGCAGATCCTGAACAAATCTGTAAGCAGAATTCAGATTAAATTCTTAATAGAAGAAGGAAGCTGATTGAAGATCAACTTCAAGAAGATCAACCTTACTTTGTTCATATTCAAGAAGCTTTGAAGAAAGCTAAGACAGGTTGATTCTAAAGTAGTCAGATCTATCAAGAATTGACCAAGAAAGCTTCAACCCTTTCTCTTTCTACCTGGGTGAAAGTTATATTTGTTTTTAACCAATATTTCTGTAGGATATTTTACAGATCAGAGTTGTAAGCCTAAATCTATAAAGGCTGAGGTAGGGCTGAGTGACTAAGTGTAGGAGAGTAATCTCTCTGAGTTGTAAGCCTAAATCTATAAAGGCTGAGGTAGGGCTGAGTGCCTAAGGTAGGGGATTACTTTCTCTGAGTTGTAGGCCTTGGAAGAGGATTAGCTGGGCTTGATTGCCTGAGTTGTAGGCCTTAGAAGAGGCTGAGGTAGGGCTTGATTGCCTGAGTTGTTGGCATGGGAAAAGGCTGAGGTAGGGTTTAATTGCCTGAATTATAGGAGTGTGGACTCACTCTGAGGTAGGATTCTTTATGAGAATCTGAGTTGTAGTATTTGGTGAAGTGTGAGCTGTAGGGACCTTTCATGGTTCTGAGTTGTAAGATCTGAGGATCTGAGGGAAGAAGAAGGAAGTTAGGCCGAATCTAGTACACTGCTAGATAGGCGAAGGGGGACAGTGGATGTACCCATCAATTGGGGAACCACTATAAATCTTTGTGCAATCTGTGATTCGCTGTGTTTGAATGTTGTGCTGTGTTAATTGCTGAGATAATTGTTATATAGACTGTCTAATAAGAAAACATACTGTCTGCCTTCGTTAAAAAGAATTGAACCTATTCACGCCCCCTCTAGGTGTTTAGGATATCTTGAAACCAATTCTTTCAATGGCCTAGGACATGACTGTGTCCCAGGTCGTGTGCCTCACTCGAGGCACACTCGAGACCCACTCGGGTCCTACTCGATACCCACTCGAGTGCAAAGAAGGACACGGCTTGGGACACGCCCGTCTCCCAGGCCGTGTCACCCAGCATGAACCCAAATTTGGGATTTGGGGTGTTACAGTCCTCCTCTCCTTCAAGAAATTTCGTCCCGAAATTTAGCTCAACTGGAAACACCAACATAACCATATCGTTGTTGCACCTTGACCAAACGATCACCTTGATAAACTAAGTTATTAACAAGCATATCATACAACAGTCAACATAGGTTTTAGTACATCACAAAAGTAGCAAAGTTCACTCTTAAGTTTACTTCCGCTCATCTGCATCTCTCATAACTCGTTTTATGGCCTCATGTACTTCCAAACTAAATACTAGAGGCTGATGTACTTCAACAATTTAGATTTGCGGCTCCTTTAATTCGAAATTATACACTTGAGGTTGTGTCCGGGATGTAGATGACTCGGTCACTGATGTACCCTTTCCTTCATAAGACACACATATCTTTTTCTCACCCCTTGGAGTGCCACTCCAACAATCACGGTCTATATGTCCCCGCTTCCCGCATTTAAAACATGTACATGTCTCAACACGTTCTTGTCCACATGTTGCTCTAGAAGAAACAGTCGAAGGAGTTGGTTCAGCAGACCTGAGCCTTTTCTTATCTCGTCTCATATACTACGATTGTTCCGACTGTGGGACTTTGAATTTCGGCTTTTCCATTGCCAAGTTCTTCTTGTCTTGCACCCATTTCAAATCTTTCTCCAGCTGCCGGGTTGTATCTACTAACGCATGGAAGCCTTGGTTCACCGAACTCGGGAGTGCCAACCTCAACTCATTACGTAGTCCCTCATAGAATGTATTCATCTTCCACGCCAAATCAGTGAAAGTAGACCCCACATAACGCCCCATCCTCATAAACTCATGTATTTAAGTATCAATATTACTCTCACCCTGCACCAGACATTGGAATTCATTTTCCATGGCAATTTGTTACGACACTGGCAAATACTTGGCCAAAAATAATCTAGAGAATTTTCTATCGATCTCCTCTAAACCTCGACGTGCCAAGTAGTGCATTTCTACTTCATCCCACCAAATCCTTGCATCTCCTTCCAACAGAAAAGTGGCTACGGTAACTTTCTGCGCCTCCACAGTCCTGATTGCTGCCAGGATCCTCTTCACTCTTGCGAGCCAATCTTCAGCCTGCATTGGGGAACCCGTTCCTCCAAACGTCGGTGGATGAAAATCCATAAACTGCTTCAATTGCTCATCAGTTGGTTGCTCATCAACCAGAGCCTCAACACGCTCTTGTCTTGCACCAAGCCGTACTGGCACCCCTGCATGCCTTGCCTACCCAGTAGGCTGTGCATGTAATACTGCGAGCACCGTTTCCGTCACCACATGTATGATCTCCGCCGAAGGAGGAGGTGTAGGCACCTCAACTGGTATCGCACTCTAATCAGAATGCTAGGGCTCAGACTGCCCAGCACCACTCCTCCTCACCTATTAATGTACAAAAAAAGTTAACATCCAATCCATAACGGCAAATAGACATTGTCTATACGCTCACGCTTCTCACGTGCATGTATTACATTCCAAGTGTACATTCTTGTGTTCAATTATGTTATCCCTCCCAAAATTCTCAACTAGCTCTGATACCACTTTATAACGCCTCCATTAATCATATGGAATATAACAGTGGTTTCGGTCGGGGCCCCAAACCATATTTCACAAAAAATGGCGAAATTATGTATGAATATCAAAAGCACATTCTACTCGCATCCTAGCTCAAAGCATTCTAGCGAAAGTAAGGACCTTTCAAGGTTCTGAGGTGTAAGATCGGAGGATCTGAGGGAAGGAAGAAGGAAGTTAGGCCGAATCTAGTACACTACTAGATAGGCGAAGGGGGAAGTGGATGTACCCATCACTTGGGGAACCACTATAAAACTATGTGCATTCTGTGTTGGCTGTATTTCTTTTAAACTGTGCTGTGTTTGTTTGAATGCTATGCAAAATAAGTTGATCTAACAGACATACAATTGATCTGCATTAGTTAAAAAGAATTGTGAAATACCTCTTATACCAATTGAAAGAGGTGAGTTAGATCAGAAATACTCTAGAGGGGTGGGGGGGGTGAATAGAGTATTTAAATTTAACAAAATATTCTGGCTAATCAAATATAGGCCTAGTGCTGTCAGAAAAGAAATTAAAGTATAAACACCGGAAAGCTAACTACCACATACACAGCAAGAAACAAAAGAAAACGGCATCCAGACGACACAAGAAATTTATAGTTGTTCCACAACCTGGGTATATCCACTCTTCTATCACCATGGTAGGAATCCACTCAGATTTTTGATCAGGTGCCTGACACCAATGAGCTTTTGATTAGGTGCTCAAAAACCAAACCTCAAGTCTTTTGGTCAGGTGACTTGCAACCAAGAATCACTTTTGAAGGGAGATGAAAACCATTTATACAGTGGGGGGGGTGAGAGATGATGGTGTCTTCTCTGTCAACATTCTAATAGAAGACTAGTGGATATGATATTAACAAATGGCTCCCCCTAAGTTGTAGAATGGTTCAGGGAAATCTGGAGCTTTGCTTCAGAGTGATAGGCCTTCAATCTTAAAGCCTTGATCAGAAAATTCTGCAGGAACTTGTTGACAGATGTAATACTTGTTGTCCTTTGAAGTGTCCTGGAATGATGAAGAATGAAGACTCTTGATTTTTTGAATGATTGTTCTTCTTTTTCAGAGAGCTGCTCTACTTCTGATCTAGGGCTTCTTTTTTTGTATCAGAGATTTTTGAAAGAATGAGCAGAAAGAATCCTTGATGACCGACTGACTGTAACTTTCTTTGTGTCTGTGTGTTCCTGTATCTGTCTCTGGTACTTTTGTCTATCTATGTCCAGGAAAAGAGAGAAAAATCTCTTTTATTTTTTTGAAGAACTTTGTCTTTCGAAATTTGAATTCCTCTGCTGCAATCAATGCTGACGGCCTTGAAAATAAACTGCATTGATTTATTTCCCCAACTATCCCATGGAAAATTGGAAAGCAATAATTCTGATGAAAGCCGTGATCAATGTACCGTCCAACAGTAATATTCAGAGAATATTTTAACTTTAATCACGCAGAATTTATTGCCATAGAATGGGGACAGAAGGAAGGAAATACCAAGTCTGGATTCGTAGAACAGCTAACAGAAATCGTCGAGTTGAGTCCACAGTTCGTCGAGCTGAGTTGCTGTGTTCGTCGATCAAATGACTTCTCTTCGTCGAGCTGAGTACCAAGATCGTCGAGCTGAAGACAGAACTGCATTCTCTAGAAACTTTGCCTTTTCTGTGTCTGGAGTTCGTCGAGCTGATAACTGGTTTTGTTGACTGAAGTTCAGTGAAATATTCTGGACTTAGAGTATTTTCAGATGCTTCTGGAAAGAAAGGATTGAAGTGAAGTATCCAGAAATCGTTGACCTAAGAATTGATTTCGTCGAGCTGAGGACCACTAACTGCTGTTGGATAACTCTAGCCTAAGTGGTCAAAGTTCGTCGAGCTGAGAATATGTAATTTGTCGATTGGAGATGATTCTGGACTTAGAAAACTTGTGAAGCTTCTGGCTCAAAGAAGTTGAAGTAAAGAATCCAGAAATCGTCGAGTAGAGAACTAGGTTCGTCGACCTGAATTTAATGAATAACTGGACTTGGAATGCTGAAGGTATGGTTCAAAGATCATCGACCAAAGAATCAAGTTCATCGAGCTGAGAACTAAGTTCGTCGACCTAAGTCTGATTCTGGACTTGGAATATCTTGATGTTTTCTGAACTTGAAGTGTTGAAGTAGTGTCCAAGTTTTTGTCGACCAAGGAATAGAGTTCGCCGAGCTCAGCTCAGAGAATTTTCTTTGAGATCATCGAGCTGAGCACTATAATCGTCAACCTGAGTTCGACTAACGTCGAACTCATTTTACAGAGTCTTTGAAATCTCTAAGTCTTGAGTCTCTGACAGTCTTGGTGATAGCTGGTCCATGTGATATTGACTCTATGGACTTGGCCTAGACTCTAGGACACAACTATGACCCTGACTATACAAGTTGGGTCAAATGATCCTAGCTTAGTGACTTAGTGAACCTAGCCCAAATCAAACTAGGGATCCAACAATCTCCCCCTATTTGGGTGAGATCACTAATCACAGACTCAGACTAAAATGAAAACAAACAAAGCAAGAAAAACATATATCTGCAGATAAAAATGAACACATGCAGCAGATATATATATATATATATATATATATATATATATATATATATATATATATATATATATATATACAGATAAGCTTTGTTAAAAAATAAGCAAGCAGTTATAACCATAACAGATATTAAGCAGTTCAGAGCTCATCTCTTTTGCTTCTTCTCCTTTTGCTTTTCTTCTTTGCTTTTGTCTCTTGGCTTTGTAAAGACAATTTCTCTGTTAGAATCTGAAGCTTGCACTTTGATCATGGTCATATCAGCAGCCCCTATAATCTTCAAAGATGTAGCCATGGGGATAACTGTTTCTGGGTGCAACTTAATGTATTCATCAACATTGAAAAATTTGTTTGCTTTCTCAAATCTCTTAAGTTCCTCTTTCCTGTAGTTTGACATGGTGGAATATTCAGAAAGATCCTTTCCTTCAGCGTCGGCCTTATTAATCATAAAAGGCCTACAAGTTCTTAGAACCTGGCCATTCTAGCAGTATTAGCTGTCTCTGGATCTTCAAAAGGAACAGGAGGAGAGGATGGTCTTTTAGGACTTTCAGCTCTTTGAACTGCAGAGAATGATTATTGTTGTTGCTGATGTTGATGCTGCTTTCCTGAAGAATAATGCCTGTGCTGGATGCTTCCAGATGATCTCCCTTAGTGTCTTTGATATGTTGGAATTCGGGCACATCTTTGAGAAAATGTGCTTGAAGCAACAGCAGCTGGAGGAGGTGGAGGATCTCTTCTGTACTTCTGAGCTGGAGGAGTAGAGTATCTTCTGCTTTTCTTCCTCTCCTTCTGTAGATTTTTAGACATCCGCATCCAAGCTGGCATCCCTTTATATGGAGTTATGTTATGGAGGATATAAAAGGGAGTGTCATTGGTTGGATTTGGCTTAGGAGCAGGAGGAGGAGGGGCTTTTCTTTTCTTGGATACTAGCTTCCTATTGGGTTCATCATCAGAATCATCATCCTCATTATCATCATCATCATTATAAGATCCTTGAGGGTTATCATATAAGTCATTTAGAGCTTTCAGAGCCTCAGCAGAAATGATAGGCTTTTCAGGTAGATATGGAGCTTGAGCAGGAATTCCAACAGGAGCTGGAGGAGAAGCCACATGAGAAGCTGGAGAACTGACTCTAACATTTCTTTTATCAACTGCCTTATTTTCTTCCTCAATGTCAACCAAGATCAGAGCATCCAGATTTGGCATTGGAGAATCATCCATTACAAAAGTTGGAGCAGAGATAACTTCTAGAGAATATGGCATGACTACTGGCTTTGAAACAACAAAAGTATCCCTGAGTTGCTTTGCAACTTTTAGAGAAATTGGGGATGTATAGGGAACAATAGCTAAAGATGGCTTAGTATAGTCTGCTGGAATAACATTCAAAAATGCAGTATCAAAAACTTTCAATAAATGAGCTAAGTCTACTGTGGGATGTAACATAAAATCACCAACAGGAAGAATCTCTTCAGTAACTATCTCTTCAATAACTGACTCATCAAAGTCCATGCCAGTCTCAATAAAATGAATTAAATCAATCAAATCTGTATCTTCTGGTATAAAATCTGTATCTGCTGCTATTGCTGCCACTACATCTGTTGGAGCTGCTGAAACTGAAACTGGAGCTCTCGCTGGAGCTGTTGCAGCTTCTTCATCAAGCATCTCCCCCTGTCTGGTTTCAGTGTGCACTGGAGCCAGGCCCCTAACTGAAGAGGGGGCAGCAGTGAGGGCAGAGATTTGAGCAGAGAGGGTAGAGATGGAAGTAGCAAGCGGTGTAATGGCCTCTGCTATTATTTATTTGAGGAGGGGTGTTATGAGAGCAATGATAGAAGAGATGTTGGAGGGATCTAGTGGTGGAGTTGCAGTTGATGTTTCAGATGGTGGTTGAGTGGAAAAAGTTGGAGGGATGGTAGATGTTGGTGGGGATGGAGGAGAAGAATCTAGCATGATTGTATCTGATGGGAGAATGAAAGATGGCATGGAGGACAGATGTGGTGGAAGAGGAGATGGTGGTGGTGAAGGAATGCTTGTATCATGGGGGGAGTGAGGTGGTGTTGGTTGTTGATTTTCTTGAAGGGGGGAAGAGGGGATCACTGTAAGATCAATTGGTGGAGAGGTGGAAGGAGATGTATTGGGAGTAGAAGCATGAGTAAATTGTTGTTGTTGTTGTAGAGGTTGTTGTTGTGGTTGTGGAGTAGGAGAGATGGTAGAGGAGGGTTGTTGTGGAGTCTAATGTGGAGGAGAGGGAGGAGGGATCTCATCAGTAAGGGGGGGGGGGAGTGGCTGTAACAGCCCTGGTGCCTTCAGAAGCTATGGTGGAAGAGGTTGAAGCCTTGGAGGGTTGACTATATTCCTCTCCCACCTGCCAAACAAGGCACACGTGAGCCTTTTACTAACATTTATGAATATGGTCGGTGAGACCTGTGATTCAGCAGCCTTCTCCTTCAGGAAGATCCACAGGATCCTTCCAAAACAGACTTCTTTCTTATTATTCTTTTTCTTTATCAGATCAAAGATGATCTGTGCCCAATCCACTTTCTTCTTATTATCCACTGCACACATGACCAAAAATTGATGCCTGGTAATGTAGTCGTGTGCAGTGTGCTTGCCTAGCAAGATTTTCCCCACAATATCTGCCAGAAACTTGAATTCTGCAGATAAGTGTTTCTTCAACAACTTATTGGGGTTATCTCCTGTATAACTCATCGAACTTAACATCATATCATATTCTTCAGAATTTATTTCTAGTTGTTCTTCTCCATTAATCAATCCAAAAATTTCAGTTAATACTGCGGGAGATAAAGACACAGCATTACCCGCAATTGTTCTTGTCATGGTGTTCTCCTCTGATGTAGATGATATGTAAACCCATTCTCGAATCTCTGTCCCATACAGCTTTATCCTTGTATTCATCAGATTTTGCTCTTCCACTAGGTTCAGAATATTCAAAAAAATGGGATCCGAGTGTCGAAATGAATCGAAGTCCACATCAAATCCTATGTCAAACTTCATTGCGGCTAGGGCTCCTGCTTGAATCGCCATGAAATCACCTGCAAGAGAGAAAAACAACAATCAAATGCAAGAGAACAGAAAGGGCAGGACATATGTTGAAGAAAAACCTAGATATAGGGTTTTTTAAAATATGAATCGACAAACTCCGTTCCACGAAAATTAAAAAATTCTTCGACCTGATATTGACGAAACAATTGATAGTCAAACAATTCGTCGAGCTCCGTCTGAAGATTTCAAGACATTTCATCGAGCTCCGTTCGACGAAAGTTCTCTGAAGTGGATTCATCGATATCCGTTCGACGAAAACAACTTCACACACAGAGAGTTTGCTGACCTCCGTTCGACGAATATCTCACAAACTTTCCCTAGTTCGTCGAGCTCCGTTCGACGAACTTTGGCAAATTCGTCGAGTGCAGACATAAACTAAACTAAGTCTTCTCCATTGATCATTCCAAGCTGATTTATAAAGAATAGATGATTTCTCACATCCAGAGGTTTGGTGAATATATCAGCTCTTTATAAATCAGTGTAGATATAGACAAGCTTAATTGTTTTTGTCTACACTCTCTCTTATGAAATGATGTCTAATATCTATATGCTTTGTCCTACTGTGATGGACTGGATTTTTTGCTATGGGTATAACACTTGTGTGATCACATAGTATAGTTGAATTATTTAAGTTGAGACCATAGTCTGTCAAGTAATTGATTTTGTATCCACATCATCAGGGAACAATAACTGCCATTTGCAATATATTCTGCCTCAGCAGTTGATGTAGACATAGATGTCTGTTTCTTACAAAACCAGGATACTAATCTCATACCTAGGAACTGGCTGGTTCCTGAAGTACTTTTCCTATCCACACTGCATCCATCAAAATCAGCATCTGATTATCCAGTTAACTCAAATTTTGATTCAGTAGGATACCATAGGCCTAGGCTAGGACAACTCTTTATATATCTTAAAATTCTTTTTAAGAAAATAAGGTGAGATTCCTTTGGGTTCACTTGAAAGCTAGCACAAAGACATGTGGCAAACATGATATCAGGCCTGCTTGTTGTAAGGTATAATAGGGATCCAACAATGGCCCTATATAGTTTCTGATCCACATGTTTCCCATGGGCATCAGAGTCAATTACAACATTTGTAGTCATGGGTGTTTTCTTTGCTGTGGCATCATCCATCCCAAACTTTTTGATAAGCTTTTTTGCATATTTAGCTTGGGAGATGAAGATGCCATGAGGGAGCTGCTTCACTTGGAGACCAAAGAAGTAGGAGAGCTCACCCATGCTACTCATTTCAAATTTTGAATGCATGAGGTCAGAGAACCTCTTGTATAATTTGGAATCAGTAGACCCAAATATGATGTCATCCACATATATTTATACTAATAATGTTTGGCCCTTATGATGTCTAGTGAAAAGTGTTTTATCTACTATGACTCTAATGAATTTATGCTCTAGTAGAAAGCTAGCTCGGGTCTCATACCAATCTCTTGGAGATTGCTTTAGACCACAAAGAGCTTTATGCAACGTTAAAACATGAGATGGATAAGTTGGAGAGACAAAACCTGGAGGTTGTTCAACATAGACCTCTTCTTTGAGTACTCCATTCAGAAATGCACTCTTCACATCCATCTGATATACCTTGAATTTCTTGTAGGCAGCATAGGCAAGAAATATTTTGATTGCCTCCAACCTTGCAACAGGTGCAAAGGTCTGGTCATATTCTATTCCTTCTTCTTGCCTATATCCTTAAGCAACAAGCCTAACCTTATTTCTCACAATTACTCCTTGTGTATCCAGCTTGTTTCTGTAAACCCATTTGGTTCCAATGACTGGGTAGTCTTGAGGCCTTGGAACCAAATCCCAAACTCTGCATCTCTCAAATTTGTTTAATTCCTCCTGCTTTGCAATGATCCAGTGCGGATCTTGCTCTGCATCATGGATGGATAGAGGTTCAATCTGAGAGACAAAACAGGCATGCATCAAATCTTGGTTGAGTTGATGCCTTGTCTGTACACTTGCTGATATGTCTCCAATCACTTGAGATCTGGGGTGATCCATAAGTGTGACAAGATCAATTGGTGGAGTTGGTTCTGCAACAAATTTGGAGTTAATTTCTCCTATGAAATTATGTTTGATGTTGGGGGAATATCAATCCCTTCAGTGCCTTCATCTTCACTTTCTTCAATAACTTGTGGAGAAGGATGTGTTGGAACCTCTTGGGTAAGGTTTAGTGCATCCAAATTCTCACACAAGTGAAGTACCTGCAAATTGCTTTTGGTAGAAATTTCTTTCTTCTTGGAAGACATGTTAGCTTCATCAAATGTAACATGGATAGACTCTTCAATTTTTAGAGTTGATTTATTATAAACCCTATAGACTTTGCTTACTTGGGAATATCCTAGAAAGATTCCCTCTTCAGCCTTATCCTCAAACTTTCTAATGTATCTTTTGTTGCTGTTGTGAATATAACATATACATCCAAATACTTTAAAATAGTTGATTTTAGGTTTCTTCCTTTTAAGTAATTCATAGGGAGTCATATTCTTTAGCTTATGTATCAAGCTCCTATTCAGGAGATAATTTGTAGTGTTCACAGCCTCTACCCAAAACGATAGTGGCATGTAAGCATCTGTAAGTAATGTACGTGCACCTTCAATTAGTGTCCTATTTTTCCTTTCAGCTATCCCATTTTGTTGAGGAGTTCTAGGAGCTGAGAAGCAATGCCTGATACCTTCCTTCTCACAGAACTTATGCATAAGAAGATACTCAAACTCTGTGCCATGATCACTTCTGATCAATGCAACATGAGTAGAGAACTCAATCTGTATGGTCCTGAGAAAATCTGTAAGAACCTTAAAGGTATCTGACTTAGATCTCAGAAAGGACACCCAAGTGAATCTTGAGAAGTCATCCACAATGACCAAGGTGTAGGATTTCCCTCCTAGGCTTTGTACAGTAATGGGTCCAAAGAGATCCATGTATAGCAAATACAAAATCATAGGTGAATCACTTTTATTTACAGATTTAAAACTAAATTTAGTTTGCTAGCCTAGTTGACAAGCCCTGCAGAGACCTTCCTTCTTGTAGGGACCAGAAGGTAAGCCTCTCACAAGGTTATCTTTTGATAGCCTAGCAATGTTTTTCAAGTTTACATGACCTAGCCTTTTATGCCATAAATCATTCTGATTACTAGTTAGATAGTAAGAAGATATCAAAACTGGCAGATATAAAATCAACTAAATATATGTTACCTTGTCTATTCCCAATTAAAACTGTTTATTTTTCTTTATTAGAGATAGTGCAAGAAGATGAATTAAAATGTACCTGATAACCTTCATCACATAACTGACTTATGGAGATGAGGTTATGCTTGAGTCCTCTGACATATGTCACTTTCTTGAATGTGACAGCTCCAATCTTCACTTCTCCAAAACCTTCTGACTGACCACCTTTGAAGTCACCAAAGATAACCTTTGGCCCCAGCTTCGACTTGTGGTTGGATAGATTGTCTTTGCTGCCTGTCATATGTTTGGAGCAACCACTGTCCAAATACCAGGTCTGATTCACACTTAGACAGCTCCTTACCTGCAATACAAACAGTTAAATGTTCTCGACCCAGGTTACCTTGTATCCTTTGTATTGCTGGTATGAAAAGCTAGAAATTACAGACAATTCAGGTTGGGATTTATATCCTAGAGGGTGATATCTCATAGGTGGTATAACCTAATCAGCTAGTGGATTAAATGCTCTCCTAGGATTATTTAAGTTGCTGTTATAATTAAAATTTTGGTTAAGTCTTTTTGGGTTCGACGAATTTCTGTGAGTTCGTCGACCAGAGTTCGACAAATTGGGTTGAGATCGTCGATCTCTAACCAGAGAATGAACATATTCATTTTCTGTGCCCCACGTTCTTCGACCTCTGCTCGACGAACCATATAGAGTTCGTCGATCGCACTTAGATGAATAATTATAGCTATAGTTTGTGTTCAGAGTTTGTCGATCTGTGTTCGACGAACTTGCTTCATTTCGTAGATCTGAGTTCGACGAATATTGCTGAACCTTGTTTTTACCTAAGGTTTTCTGATTTTTGGTTTTCTGACCTATTGATTTGGGAATATTTTCTGTTGTTGGTTTATTGTTTACTTTTTAGTTCCCCTTAGCAGAGGCAAATTTGATGGGGGTAGTTAAAATATTTTTCTTCAGGATGGGGGGTAAACTTGATGAAACAACCAAGCCTAGCTTGCCATTAAGTCTGGTATTAACAGTGCTTGTGATGTCCATCAGCTTGAGGCTTCTTCCATTAAGAGTTTCCTCAAGTTTTTTAGCCTCACAAAGCCCAGTTTTTAGCAGTATTATTTGTTCATTAGCTAAACACAACTCATCCTTTAACCTATTATTTTCAGAGTTAATATTTTCTAAATTTCCTAGTTTCTCCCGAAGAGTTTTAATCTCCTTTTCTGAGTTTATCAAGTCTATACACATTGTTTTAAATTCAACTTTAAAAGAATCAGAACTGTAATCAAAAGAAGACAATAACTTGTCAGCTTCATAATCTGAAACTGCTTCATTGTCTGAATCCTCCTCTTCTGAATGACTCCTAGAAACATCAATTGCCATGAGGCAAACCTCCTTGGCCCTTTCTTCTTCCTCATCTTCACTGGAGCTAGAAGATATTGATTCATCTTCTGTTTCACTCCAGGTTTTAGCCACAAAACACTTCTCCTTCTTCTTGTATTTGCTGGAAGAAGGTCTGCTGTTGTGCTGTCTCCTAGTGTCTTTCTCTTTTCTCTTTTCTTTCTTCTGATACTCTGGACACTCAGAGATGAAGTGCCCAGGTTTCCTGCATCCAAAACACACCACTTCTTTAGTTGGTGTTTTTTCATACCTGGGTTTGTCATCTTGCCTTGATGACTTTCTCCTGAAGTCCTTTCTTGCAATCTTATAGAATCTTTTGGCAAACAGACGCATGAGCTCTTCATTTATTGAGGGAGTCTCTATCTCTTACGCAGCTTTGAATGCAATGCTTTGTTCTATTCTTGCTGGTGGAGGTTTTATTTGCTCAGCTGCCTCCCTGGATTTAATCAGCTGTTCATATGACTTTAGTTTGCTAATAGAGATTCAGTGGATATCTCATTTAGGCTTCTGGCCTCTTTGATGGGTCAGATCCTTGAATCCCATGAGCTTGGGAAGCACATTAGGATCTTATCATTCACCTCAGTGAGGGTGAAGTCCTTATCCAAGGTTTTTAGCTCATTGATGATTGAGCTTAACCTATTATACATGTCAGCCAATGTTTCGGCTTCTTACTTTTTGAAGTTCTCATATAAGGATATGAGGTTGGATCTCCTATCCTTTCCTTCATCAGCTGATCCAGCTACCATTTGGTTTAGGGAATCCCAGATGGCTTTAGTTGAGGTGCATTCAGCCATATTTTGAAAGATATCATCTAACATAGTCTGCGCTAGTATGTTCATCGCTTTAGCATCAGCAATCTTTGCCTTTTTCTGGGCCTCAGTCCACTCAGGTGGTGGAACTGCAGTAGTGCTTGTAGATGTTGTGGAAGTTGAAGCTTGAGGTGGACCTGTCAAAATAGAGTTGTATATATCCTCATCAATAGAATTCATATACAATCTAATTCTTGTCTTCCAGATGGCAAACCTGTTTAGGTTACAAACTGGAGGTCTGGTGCTTGCATAATCTTTGTTTTATGCCATTCTGTGTATATAATTCTATTTAAATAAATATAAGATCTAACCGAGGATCTTTGGTTTAAGGGTTAGCTTGTACAACCAAATGAATCCCCTCTGATACCAATTGAAATACCACTTATACCAATTGAAAGAGGTGAGTTAGATCAGAAATACTCTAGAGGGGGGGGGGTGAAAAAAAGTATTTAGATTTTATAAAATTTTCTGGCTAATCCAATATAGTCCTAGTGCTGTTAGAAAATAAATTAAAGTATAAACACAAGAAAGCTAACTAACATAGCCTCAGCAAGAAACAAAAGAAAAGGGCATCCAGACGACATAAGAAATTTATAGTGGTTCCCCAAATTAGGTACATCCACTCTTCTACAACCCTGGTAGGAATCCACTCAGATTTTTTATCAGGTGCCTGACACCAATGAGCTTTTAATCAGGTGCTCTGATAAGTAACTATTTATAATACTTTTTATATAGTTTTCATTTAATAAAAAGTTATGTTTTATATAGTTTTTATTATTTATTGAATTAATCTTTTTTTTTCTTATTTCAGGTTTATTTGGGCTGCTAATAACAAATTGGAGCATGTTAGGCTAATCAGAAGATCAGACAGAGCAATCCAGGAAAAATGAACTTTTCACGGCCATGTTACGGGCGTGACCTATAGGTGACGGGCGTGACATGTGCCCGTGACCTATAGCGGAGCTCTAGAGAACAGATCACGACAGTTTAAATCTACACGCCCAGGACATGGGCGTGACCTATTGGTCACGGGCGTGACACCCAGGCATGACCACCAGGCGTGTCACGAATGTGCTCAAAATCGTCGAACGCAAAATGAAGATCGTCGACCGAAGAACGTCGAACAACCAATTACACGCCTGTGACCCATAGGTCACGGGCGTGGCCAGGGCGTGTCGAGTGCGTTTCTAGCCATTAAATCAAGCCATTCCTGACATTGCTTCAAGATTGTCGTTTCAGCCTGACACGCCCCTGGACACGGGTGTGACCAGGGGGCTTGACCCCTCCATCAACAACGATTTACTCCCGCCATTTTCAGCTTCCTGCGATTTTCCAGAAACAGAAGTGACACGCCCTAGGTCACGAGCGTGACCTAGGGACGTGTCCCGCCATTTAATATATTTTGGCGGTTTCTCCTCCAAAATTCCCGAGCTTTCAAGACGGCAGTTCCGAGCCTGACACGCCCTAGGTCACGGGCGTGACCTAGGGCGTGACCTTGTAGAAATTTTTCCTATAAATTGCAGATGAGTCCAGAAGCTTACAGGGGGGAGGGGACGAGGAGCCAATTTTAGGAATATTATGTAGTTTAGTTTACTGTTTTAGCTTTTCTTTCTTGTAATAGTTTAGTTCTACTTTGCAATTTCAATTCAAGCACTTTTATTTTCCATCCTGTCTCCCATTTATGTATTTCTTTTATGATAATGAATAGTTAATTTTAGTAGCACTTGATTTTGACAAGTTTTAGAATAAAATAATCTTCTTTTGTCAACCTCTTTATTTAGCGCTTACGATTTATCTTTGATTTATATTTCGTCGAATTCATATTTCACGGATATGTTTTTCGATCCAAGATCCGTATCTTAAATGACCGAGAGGTTGCGGATACGAGTAGATCGCTCAAAGATAAAATGAGTTGCATGCACTTCTCGAGAGAGGATGACATAAATCTTCCGGATTGGAGTCAAATCCAATAGAGGGGATCACCGCCTAAAGCAAGATTAGGGGTTTCGACTGGCCGAGAGGTCTTAATCTATCAACCTAAGGATAGTCAAAAGCATGAGCTCGAGAGAGACGCTTTTGTACTTAAGGAACCTCCACGGTCGAAGTTGTTAATTTAGAGCTTGGTTTTCATAAAGAGTTTGTTTTAATTCAAGGTGAGTTCAGATCAAGTGCTAGTTTTCAGTTTAGTTTCTTGATTTTAGTCTAATTTAATCTTCTTTTAAATTTAGATAAAATAATATTAATTTGCGTGTGTAAGAGTACTCAACAGGCCCTGAGTCTAATATGACATTTCCTATACTATATTTCGATAGGTACGCTTGCCTATCTGAGATTATAGTTTGTATACATTTTAAAACTATAAAATTCCTCATCATGCTCAAAAACCAAACCTCAAGGTTTTTGGTCAGGTGACTTGAAACCAAGAATCACTTTTGAAGTGAGATGAGAACCCTTTATACAGTGGGGGGGGTGAGAGATGATGGTGTCTTCTCTGTCAACAATCTAAGAGAAGACTAGTTCATATGATATTAGCAAATGCCCCCCCCCCCTTGAGATGTAGAATTGTTAGGGAAATCTAGAGCTTTGCTTCAGGGTGATAGACCTTCAATCTTTAAGCCTTGATCAGAAAATTCTGCAGGAACTTCTTGACAGATGGAATAGTTGTTGTACTTTGAAGTGTCCTGGAATGATGAAGAATGAAGACACTTGATTTTTTGAATGATTGTTGTTCTTCTTCAGAGAGCTGCTCTACTTCTGATCTAGGGCTTCTTTTTTGTATCAGAGATTTTTGAAAGAATGAGCAGAGAGATTCCTTGATGACAGACAAACGGTAACTTTCTTTGTGTCTATGTGTGCTTGTGTCTGTGTCTGGTACTTCTGTCTATCTGTGTCCAGGAAAAGAGAGAAAAATCTCTTTTATATTTTTTTGAAGAACTTTGTCTTTCAAAATTTGAATTCCTCTGCTGCAATCAATGCTGACGGCCTTGAAAATAAACTGCATTGATTTATTTCCCCAATTGTCCCACGGAAAATTGGAAAGTAATAATTCTGATGAAAGTCGTGATCAATGTACCGTCCAACGGTAATATTCAAAGAATATTTTAACTTTAATCACTTAGAATTTATTGCCATAGAATGGGGACAGAAGGAAGGAAATACCAAGTCTGGATTCATCGAACAGCTAACAGAAATCGTCGAGCTGAGTCCACAGTTCGTCGAGCTGAGTTGTTGTGTTCGTCGATCAGATGACTTCTGTTCGTCGAGCTGAGTTCCAAGATCATCGAGATGAAGAAAAAACTGCATTCTCTAGAAACTTTGCCTTTTCTGTATTTGGAGTTCGTCGAGCTGATAACTGGTTTCGTCGACTGAAGTTCAGCAAAGTATTATGGACTTAGAGTATTTTCAGATGCTTCTGGAAAGAAAGGATTGAAGTGAAGTATCTAGAAATCGTCGACCTAAAAATTGATTTCGTCGAGGTGAGGACCATTAACTGCTGCTGGATAACTCTAGCCAAAGTTGTCAAAGTTCGTCGAGCTGAGAATCTAAAATTCGTCAACTGGAGACGATTCTGGACTTAGAAAACTTGTGAAGCTTCTGGCTCAAAGAAGTTGAAGTAAAGAATCCAGAAATCGTCGAGTAGAGAACTAGGTTCGTCGACCTGAATATAGAGAACAACTGGAATTGGAATGTTGAAGGTAGTGTTCAAAGATCGTCGACCAAAGAATCAAGTTCGTCGAGCTGAGAACTAAGTTCGTCGACCTAAGTTTGATTCTGGACTTGGAATATCTTGATGTTTTCTGAACTTGAAGTGTTGAAGTAGTGTCCAAGTTTTCATCGACCAAGGAGTAAAGTTCGTCGAGCTCAGCTCAGAGAATTTTCTCTGAGATCGTCGAGCTGAGCACGACAATCGTCGACCTGAGTTCGACGAACGTCGAACTCAATTTACAGAGGCTTTGAAATTTCTAAGTCTTGATTCTCTGGCAGTCTTGTTGATAGCTAGTCCATGTGATGTTGACTCTAAGGACTTGGCCTAGACTCTAGGAACCAACTATGACCCTGGCTATACATGTTGGGTCAAATGATCCTAGCTTAGTGACATAGTGAACCTACCCCAAATCAAACTAGGGATCAAACAAATTGAACATATTCACCCCCCCCCCCTCTAGGTGTTTAGGATATCTAAAAACCAATTCTTTCAATCACATAGTGACTAGACACTTAACATGCAGCAGCTCCAATTGCTCTAGCTGCTCCTGTCAATCCAGCACCAACATTGGAGCATCAACAAGCTTATCCTCTAGCTTGCCCGCCAGTCTATCCTCCTTATGCAGCAACCTTTCCGCAAGGGCCTGCAACCCCTCTGCGACCTCAGGACGAAGAGTTTGCTACTCGCTAAAACTTCTTCTGTGAAGCAACCCGGGGAAGTCCTGCTAGATTTCTCAATTTTCATGGAAGTCATCCCTACCCTTCAACTCCTGCCCTTGCTCCTACATCAACTTTTCCCTTTTGTCCTCCTACTTATTTTGTAGCTGCAGCTTATGCCCCCTTTTATCCTTATACTGTAGGAGAACAAGAAGAGCTGTCACCATTTATGGAGAACGTTCGACATGAACCAACTCCAGCTAACTTCAGAGAGCCCCGATTACTGATCTATACTGGAGAGACTAATCAGTGAAGCATCTACAAGACTTCGAATCAGCTGTTGCTCTCAAAACTCTTTCAGATGCAACAAAGTGCAAGCTCCTTGTCATAACTTTTGATGGGCAAGTGAGGGATTTGTTCTATGGTCTTCGCCCTCACTCTATCACTTCCTTTGCTGATCTGCAAAGGGAGTTCTTGCTCAGATTTTCTACCTCAACTAAGAGAAATGGTGGTCCTGAAGCTCTCTTTGAGATCAAGCACTGCGAGAACGAGACTTGGTGTCAATTCATTGATCGATTCCATAGAGAAATCTTGGACATCGAGATTACTGATCAAGAAATGTATCGAGTAGCCCTTGTCCACGGTCTTTGTGAAGGGCCCGCTCAAATTTGAGGCCAATGTCCGAGCACCAAGAACGTACCAAGAGTTGATTTCCTTAGCCAACTCATACATCAGGGGAAAAAAGAGTAACCCAGGCTTCGTCTCCAAGCTTATTTCAGAGAAAGATCCTTCTCATAAGCAGCCTCCGAGATCTCCACGGAAAGACATTCCACCTTACTCAAGGAAGGGAAGAAGGTTTCCGCGTCATCAATATCCCTTCCTGAATCAAGATCATCCTCGAGATCAAATGCTACATTCTCCCTCCCCGCAAGCAGCTGTTGTGCATCAACAATAAGATGATGACTTGCATGAGTCTGAACTCGGCAAGGCCATGCAAGAAGTTAGCCAAGTTATGAAAGATAGGTCTAACTATAAAAGGCCTTATTGATCAGCTAATCAAAGAGCCAAAGACTTTGATCCATATTGTGAGTTCCACAAATAGCCAGGACACCTGACTGAGAATTGCCGAGCACTCCGCCAACTAATGCAAAAGATGCTGCGGCAGGGTAAGATGCGTGACCTATTCCCCAAAGATGATCGCCCTGATTTAGCAACCTCAAAGGGCAAAGAAGTTGCAGACATTCCTTGCAGCTCAAGAGGAGTGAGCCTAGTCGAAGATCACCCTCTCCTTGTTGTCAACAATGCTGTTGAATGCTTTGATGTAAATGACGAGGGCATGCTTGGAAGACTATTCTAAGCCGACAAAGGACTTCATAGTTCTTCAAATTTTTTCACAACCATTATCGGTTACTCTTACTCTTACTTTTCAAACATTTTCTTTGCAAAGCACTTCTAATTGTTCATTCTTACTTTTCAATATAGTTTTCATCAGGGATCTCATACTGACACAGTTCCCTTCTTGTAATGCTTCTTCCTCTACTTTTCTCTCTGCCAAAGAAATCACTAAACCACTGAGAAATTATCGAGTCTTGCTATAGGCCCCGGCGAGATTGGATTGCGGCGTAAGGCCACAATGACCACATATCACGTGGAGTTTTAGCAAATGTGCAGTTGGAGCTATCCAACTCTCATGTGGAGGAATACGGGACTTTGGATTCTAGCCAGCATCTGACACAAAGTGTGCGTCAGGAAGTCCAATGTGTTAGATCTGCTGTACTTCTTTAAGGATACATTACAGTTACGGTGATCTTTGCTTGTCAAGCAATGGCGACCATGCGTAGCCTTGATCTTCGATCATCTCATGACTATGATGGCCGAACACTTTATGGTACTCTCAATCCATCCTTTTGCGAGGCCCACAACTCCACTGATCTTTCACAGACAAGCATTGCTTTAGTCCAGTTGGCGCAACTAGTCTCATTGATCAGTGATGTTGTAATCTGAGGCATGAGAGCAGTGTATCCAACGATCCTTCTTATGATTTCCCGTGCTTTTTTGTGCCCTTCTAAAGGATGCGCGGCCAGCCCGCTCTTAGCAGGACTATAATCATGATGACCTTTCTCTGGCAAGCGATGCATAAGGCCCACAGGTGATCTCTTGTGGCAGCATCCAGTCTTTTTTGGTCATCTCCGAGTATAGAACTTTTTGTCAGTAGCCACTTTCATAGGTGAACATGTTAAATCCAACCTACCAAAAGGATTAGAGAACATTCATTTTGCTTATGCTCATCTTAAATGCATTGCTTGCTCAAAGCTTTATCAGAAGATCACTTATAAGCTCTTCACTACTCTTATTAACGTAAATGACATCAAACATTGATCAAAGCGTCTAGCTCTCCTTGATCATCAAGCCTTGCAATTGGAATCTGGTTAAGATTGACAGAATTTGGCAAGCTTCTTCTCTGCTAATCCTATCATATCCATCCTATCATATCAATAGTCAACACTTGACTTATTGATCTGCACTTCATGTTAAAGATTTCTCTAATCTAGTAGAAGATGACTATTCTAGTTTGATCTTCATTCAGTTATCACCAGAGTACATCAAGCATTTCTTTTGCTGTTTGTTCATATCCATCTTATCTCATCAACAGTTAGCTTTCGCAAGTTCCATTCAGGTACTTGCTGCTTAGCTCACTATATTATTTCTGTTGCTCACTCATCTCTTTGCAGTGATTAACAGGCACCTGCAAGTCATATCCAGGTACTTGCAACATAGTTTTTCTTTTATGTCTGCTTCTATTTCTTTTCTTGCAGAGATCAACAGACACTTGCAAGCTTCTTCACATCTACTTGCAAGCTTCTTTCACATATTATGTCTGCTTTTAACTCTTTTCTTGCAGAGATCAGCAGACACTTGAAAGTTTCTTCACAGTACTTGCAAGCATCTTTCATATATTATGTATGCATCTAACTCTTTTCTTACAGAGATCAGCAAACACTTGCAAGTCTCTTCACAGGTACTTGCAAGCTAATTTCATATATTATGTCTGCTTCTAACTCTTTTCTTGCAGAGATCAGCAGACACTTGCAAGTTTCTTCACAGATACTTGCAAGCTTCTTTCATATATTATGTCTGCCTTTAACTGTTTTCTTGAAGAGATCAGCAGACACTTACAAGTTTCTTCACAGGTACTTGCAAGCTTCTTTCACATATTATGTCTGCTTCTAACTCTTTTCTTGTAGAGATCAGCAGACAATTGCAAGTTTCTTCACAGGTACTTGCAAGCTTCTTTCATATATTATGTCTGCTTCTAACTCTTTTCTTGTAGAGATCGGCAGACACTTGCAAGTTTCTTCACAGGTACTTGCAAGCTTCTTTCACATATTATGTCTGCTTCTAACTCTTTTCTTGCAGAGATCAACAGATGCTTGCACGTTTCTTCAGAGGTACTTGCAAGCTTTTTTCACATATTATGTCTGCTTCTAACTCTTTTCTTGCAGAGATCAGCAGACACTTGCAAGTTTCTTCACAGGTACTTGCAAGCTTCTTTCACATATTATGTCTGCTTCTAACTCTTTTCTTGTAGAGATAAGCAGACACTTGCAAGTTTTTTCACAGATACTTGCAAACTTTTTTCACATATTATGTCTTCTTCTAACTTTTTTCTTGCAGAGATTAGCAGACACTTGCAAGTTTCTTCACAGGCACTTGCAAGCTTCTTTCATATATTATGTTTGCTTCTAACTCTTTTCTTGCAGAGATCAGTAGACACGTGCAAGTCTTTTTATAGGTACTTGCAAGCTTCTTTCACATAATATGTCTGCTTCTAACTCTTTTCTTGTAGAGATCAACAGACACTTGCAAGTTTCTTCACATGCACTTGCAAGCTTCTTTCACATATTATGTCTGCTTCTAACCCTTTTCTTGCAGAGATTAGCAGACACTTGCAAGTTTCTTCACAGGTACTTGCAAGGTTCTTTCACATATTATGTCTGCTTCTAACTCTTTTCTTGTAGAGATCAGCAGACACTTGCAAGTTTTTTCACAGGTACTTGCAAGCTACTTTCACATATTATGTATGTTCCTAACTCTTCTCTTTGTAGAGATCAGCGGACACTTGCAAGCTTCTTCACAAATACTTGCAAGCTACTTTCATATCCCATATTTACTTCTAATATCTCTTTTGCAGAAAGCAGCAAATGCTTGCAAGCCCCATTCACGTACTTGCAACGTATTTTCCTCTTCACGGATGTTTCTTACTCTTTTTTTTGCAGAGAATAACAGATGCTTGCAAGCCTCCATCAGATACTTGCAAGTTATTATGCTTCTATTTTTTCCCCACACCTTCATTTTGCAGAACTCAGTTGAAGACACATCTTCTTGGTTTTGCAAAGGCAAACCCAGGTAGGTGCAAGGTGTGCCTTGCATGCATGCCTATAATCACTTTTCCTGTTCAGGAAAAAGACAGGAAGTAGCAGCCTCCTTAGGAGAGACATTTGGTTCTATCTCTCCTTGTCTCCTCTTTCTTTGGGGTGGATAACTATTTTTTGTGGTTCTCCAACTTTTTCGAAGTTCCCTTCCAAACTTAAAAAGTGCGGGGATTATGTTAACCCAGAAATCGGGGATCCTTCCCAAGGTAGCCAGCTGGCTAGTCGCGCTCTGCTCCAGGTTCCCCATGGAGTTCTCGACAAGTCTAAGTGTAGGCGGATAAATTTCTCTGTCTGCCCAGGTCGCATAACTACCGCATGCCCAGCGAGACGGTAGGCTGTTCCCATAGCTCACCCTCGCAAGTCGCGCTGTTTGTCCTACTAACCGTGCAACATTTTTCCTGGCAGGAGGAAAAAGCAACAAGGGCGATCTATATGATCTAATCCTTCAGTCCGCTGGGTCGCCCAGCCGGCGCCAACCCTAGGCCACCTCCACCATCGCAGGCTTGGCGGACTCACTCTCCGGTTCGCCAGAAGACGGATCCCATCTCCCCTATAGAGACGGGGGCCTCTAGTTTCCCAGGCCGCCCCCTCTACTCCTCAGATAGGGGCGGCCCCCAGTTTCCCAGGCCGCCCCCTCTACTCCTAAGACGGGCAGCCTCCACTTTCCCAGGTCGCCGCCTCTGCTCCTCAGAGGGGCGGCCTCCAGTTTCCCAGGCCGCCCCCTCTGCTCCTAAGAGGGGAGGCCTCCAGTTTCCCAGGCCTCCCCCCTCTACTCCTCAGACAGGGGCGACCTTTAGTTTCCCAGGCCGCCCCACTGCTCCTCAGAGGGGCAGCCTCCAGTTTTGTAGGCCGCCCCCTATGCTCTTCAGAGGGGAGGCCTCCATTTTCCCAAGCCTCCCCCTCTGCTCTTCAGAGTGGCAAACTCCAGTTTCCCAGGCCGCCCCTCTTCTCCACAGAGGGGCGGCTCTAGTTTTCCAGGCCTCCCCCTCTACTCCTCAGATAGGGGAGGCCTCCTATTTCCCAGGCCACCCTCACTACTCCTCAGAGGGGCGGCCTCCAGTTTTCCATGTAATACCCCAAATCCCAGAATTAGAAAAATTGGGTGACACTGCCTATGACATGGGCGTGTCCTGCTCGGATGAGCAGCCGGCGAGAGGTCGATGAAAATTCGTTCGACGAAAGAATGAGGGCACACGCCCTCTGACACGGGCATGTCAGTGGCCGTGTCCTCCTCTGGTCGAATAAGTCAGCCCGACGAAATTGAGTCGGGGCGTGTCAGCTGCCATGTTTGGGCATACGGCCTGGGATACGGGCGTGTCACAGGCTGTGTCCTTTGCAGGATGTGCCCGGGGCATTTGAAGCATGGTGAATACGGGCATGACACGGTTGTGTCATGGGGTACACGGCCTGTGATACGGGCGTGTCAATGGCCATGTCCCAGTTGAGTTGATCTCGATTTTGTTCAGCCGGAAGTACACGGCCATAGACATGGGCATGTCTGAAGGAATGTCAAGTGACACGGCCCGTGACACGGGCATGTCAAATGGGCGTGTACTGGTCTGGATAAGTCGGTTGAGCACCGCTTAGGGTACACGGTCAGGGACACGGGCGTGTCACAAGCCATGTCAGACAAAAAAATATGTTTTTATGGCAAAATCGTGGTCGTTCATTTTCTCAGCTGGGAACCAATGGCTGAGATTCCTCCCTGTGTCCATAAGGTCGGGAAATGAGTTGGAATAACTCATTTGATGTTAGCCATTCTCTTTCTACATACTTAGAGAGAGAAGGAGGAGGAGGAGGAAGGAAAGCCGCCCACCGGTGCTGCTGCAGAGTTCCGGCTAGAGATCCGAGGCCAGCGATGTGGAGGAAAAGTCGTTGTGGTTCTTTCCAGACAGCTAGGAATCCATGGCTCCGAAGCAGTCTTCAAGGGTAATGACTTTTCTTCCTAGCCATTTGAAGGCTTCCTTTTGGCATGTGCATGAGATTCCCCTACCAGAGGGTGGCTTGTTATGGGAGTCCTTTGGGTTAATTCATGGAATCCCCAATCATGTAGCATATAGATCCGGAAATGGAGTACAGAATAGCCATGCTGTGTGAAGCCCATCTGGACAGGTTGGTCTGGATTGGTGATGTTGCATATATGCACCGGAGAAGACTCCGTGATAAATGTGTACTTTAGGAGTCGATGGGTAGTACCTGCGAAGGGGAGTAGCAGGAAGTACTGGAGTGGTAGTCCAGGAAAATACCTTTGTGATGCTTGTGCTATTGGGTTATACTTGTGAAGGGCAGTAGCAGGAAGTACTGGATTGGAATTCCAGGAAATACCCCTTTATAATTCTTGATGTTCATGGGTTGTGCCTGTGAAGGGGAGTAACAGGAAGTACTGGCGTGGTGAGCTAGGAAATGCCCTTGATACTTGGAATGCTTGATGGGTTGTGCCTGTGAAGGGGAGTAGCAGGATGTACTGGCTTGGCAGCCTAGGAAAATACCCTCAAGTGAATGTTGTGAATGCACGGTTAAGCCTAGGGATGGAAATTGAGTTCTGTCGCTAACGCGATGCGTGGCTCCTAGGTAACCGATGAATGTGAAGCCAGTTCCGTGAGAATGGCCTGGTTATATGTGAGCTGATGAGCTCAAAGAAACAGGTAAGGTGAAACCTACACGCGCCTTTTATGTAGCCACGAGTACGCCGCACTCGGTGATGGCAAGGCGACTTGAGCAACGAGGGGTGGATGATCCGAACTGCTCCATGTCCGTCCTATGTGAGACCTGAAAGTGCGGTCTGTTGGAGCTCATATCAAGAGTATTAGGCCGGCATGCCATGACACAATGGGGGGCTACGGGCCAATCCCAGTGCATTAAGACTGAAGTCTCCTACTGCACGCCAAGGATTGAAATGCTCAATTATTACCATTGGGTTGCGACCATGATACGGTGGTGGGACCCTGGTTCGCAGGTACACCAAGAATGTACCCTGAGTGCACGGATCGTCGGGCCGCGTGGTTGACAGTTGTGATGGAATGTATGTGCATATAAGCACATTGTATGAAATATATATTTGCCTGTGAAATGCTTTGCCTGCAGGGAAGGAATACCACTGCCCCGGGAAAGGCGTAGGGTCGTTATAATTTGGTCAGCTGAATGCTCTCTGTTGCCTGTTTGCCACCGTTGGGTGGGATGTCCCTATGCAGGTGCTGGAGAGCCAAGAGGGACACATAAAGGCTGAAGACCCTACTGCTGTTGCTGTTGTTGCTAGCCTTCGAAGGCTAAGCTTAAAAATGTTGTGTTTGTTTATACGTGGTCGGCCTGCGCACCAATGTTTGAGGCCACTGTTGTGCAAAGCCTTGTAAGGCCATAAAGCCAACTGTTTTGCATTTGGGGAACATTCTTATGATATATATATAAATGTGGAGCTTTTATATGGTGGACATTTAGGTGTAGAGTTCAGTGTAGTGTTATATGCTTCTGCTAGAATGCAATGAGTTAGGATGTGCAACTCTGGTATCACTCCGTGACTTTCCCGCCTGTTTTATGGTATATGATGTGGGGCCCGACCGGGCCTTCTAGGATATACCGGTGAATGGATGGAGTCGTTAAATTTTTGGTATCAGTTGTCTCGGTCTTTCCCTTCGCATTCTTGGTCGAATTCTTTTGTGGGGGTGGAGCACGTGTCTGTATGAAACATCTTTACACCAATGAACTCATGAATGTCAACTTTAGGAATGCACTTACATGTGTTTGAGGAACCTGCGTGTTCCTATTTTGATTGTTTTTCTTGTGTGCGGTCGCTAATGTGTGTGTCTTGTTCACCTATAGGTGACTCAAAGGAATGCTGGGCAATCAGAGCCCCAGCATTCTGATGAAAGTATGGCACCAGTTGAGGTGCCTACACCTCCGCCTTCTGCGAAAACTATGAGATTAGTTGTTAAGGCCTTGTTTGCCATGCTTCAAGCACAGCCAATTGGGCAGGTTCAAGGGCAGGCGCAGCCAACATTGAGGCCAGAACAGGTTGCGGTGAGGCCAGAACCTGTAGTGGCTGTGGATCCTAGAGTAGCTGAGAAATAGTTGAAGAAGTTTATGAGTTTTATGGGTGGATCTCCTATGCAGGCTGAGGATTGGTTATCGTGCGTCAAGCGGATAATGATGGCGATCGGGATGGAGGAAACTCAGGAGGTCACCTTAGCCACCTTCATACTGGAAGGAGAGGTGTGTTTATGGTGGGAAGAGATGGAGTTGCATCACTTAGCGGGAAGACTGTTAACACAAGTTTCGATGGAGGAATTCTCCCGACTCTTCCTGGCAAAGCACCTCCCGACAGCAAAGCGTATTGCCTTGGAGAACGAATTCCAAAGACTGACGCAAGGTGAAGGATGTGTTGAAGCTTACCTGCATGAGTTCACGAGGTTGGGACGATATGCGGGTTCGATCTTTGCTGATGAGCAGAGGAAGACTAATAGGTTCTATGAAGGATTGCGGGATGAGCTGCGATTCCTGCTCTCTATTTCTCTAAACCAAGGCGCTTAAAATAACACTAAACCAAAACAAAGAATTTCAAAAAAATTTATTTTAAACAAAATATATTTTTTTTCTTTCTTTTCTTCTTTTCTTTTCATTTTTTTCTTTTTTTTCAAAACAAAGGCCATAAATATTTTTGTTTTTCATTTTGAATTGGACATATAAAATAAACATTTCTTTTGAGCATACATTTTTTTCAAATACTTCTCCAGAAATAACACAAAATATCCTATCATAATTAAGGAAATATATTTATGAAACTCAAAAAAGTTAGCGTGATTAGATAGGTTGCAAATTTGGCTTTGGTGAAGATGATATGATATGTGGAGCTATCAAAAGAAATTGGAAAAAAAGGCTAAAAAGCGGCTAACTAGTGGTGAAAATTTTAGGTTGGCAGGAAAGCTCAAACGAAGACCAAAACGGCCTAAATCATTTTTCCTGCTTTTTAAATTATTTAAAACGAATATTTGAAAAATTTCAAAAAGCAAGTCCTAGATAATAAAAGAAGATTGATGAAATTATATTGAAAATAGAAATAATAGGTGACTTGGATCGTTCACATACTAGTTTATATTCAAAAGTGACTTTACAAAAAATTATCTAAAAAGAGACGTCATTTTTTCGTAAATGGATAAAACGAAAATATGATGTTTGAATTTTTAATGTAAAAAGCTACGAGAACAGAAAACATAATGATAATGCTGTTAAACAAATTGAAAAAAAGGTGGAGAAAAATTTACGGTAAACATAATTAGTAATAAAAAAGGCGGTGGAA